>JAQFVV010000014.1:5907897-6431601 GCA_028023455.1 Epiperipatus broadwayi
TCCCATTGTTGAGTCACAGAATGGAAGACAAGCACTGAAACCATCAATAGAGATCAAAAAGCCAACCAGTTGAAAAGTAACACTGATGGAAACCAAAACCAAATAAACTGTGACATCTCAATCTCACAAAATCCTAGGTAAATATATTTTTCAATAATAATTTTTTATAGACACTTTATAATTTTAAAATGAAATGAATTTTAATGAAGAACCATTATAAATATTAGCTTGATTAATCATTTATACTTCTTTATGTAAAATATTATATTATATTATATATGTGATCTTGAATAAATATTAATGTTTGCTTAAGTATTCTCTATCTCTCTTGTCATTGCATCATCATGTATTTAAAGATACATTATATGTGTTAATTTTAAATGTTCTGGACCCACTGATTAAGAGTAGGAGCTAGTCTGGGATATGTCAAGAATTGGATTGTGTGTCTGTCATCCAAAATATGCCAGTTATATAGCCTATGGTCAGCTGGAACCTGAGTTCATTCCTCAAAACAAATTAAATGCTTTGGATGGCAGGATTTTGTTCCAGCAGTCAAGTTGGGCCACAATCAGGAAATGTGGTCATGTCATGCTTTGTATATCCTGATATGGCCATGGGTAGAATTGTTAGTTATGCTATCATGGTATTCTCCTCTCTGTTTGAAGGGCCAGTCCATTCCCATAATATTAAAGATATAAAATAATAATTACCAAAAAGTTATGTATTGAGCTTAATAATTAGCTTATTACAATTTAGATATTAAACTTAGTTAAAAGCAAGATATTAAAAACTTATTAAAGTTAAGATATAAAAGTTTTGTTTAAAAGTATTTAAAATGAGCAAGAATAAGGTTTATTAGGAGGGATCTGGTTCAGTATACATTAACATCCCTACATATAGTTATCTACATTTAGCATTGACTTTTAGATTCTCATGTTTTTTCTTAATCTGATGCAATGAAAAAGAATGGTTAGTATTAATTCATGTTGATATGGGATGAAGAGCTAAAAAAGACTAAGATAATGTGTCATTTTATACATACATATATTTCATTGATGTTCCATAAATTACAGACAATATGCATGATGTCAATATCTACATTAACATAACTATCTTGAAACAATAATTCTTGTTATTCAGTAAACTTTGTTATCTAAGAAAAATATAAGAATCATCATAGAACAAATTATGAATGAATCATTGCCTGTATAATTTTAAAGTTCATTAACTTCTGGTTCATTCATTCAGTAATGATATTTTCAATGGGTCTATATATATATTGTAATGTATTGGAACTGTGCAAGAGGAAATGGTAATTTTAATATGGTGTGAATAAAATATGGTCCAATCAGTGATCATCAATTGCAATGGTACCTATTCTGCTAGTTAAATACAAAATATGCATAGGTACCAATGTGTGATGATAAGAGACCTTAATTAACTTACTCTCAGAGTTTACCATGGCTAGTGAAACTTAGTTACTCACCAAAATATAAATTGGTAGCATAGGGAATTTTTATTGAATCTAACCTATATCTGCAGATGGATGATTATATGAAAAATACCGTATTGATTAATTATGGCTTATATAAGTAATCATAAATTTGAATATTCACAAAACACACAAAAATTATCATATAAGTAAATTCGCAGTCTCAAGAATTGCATAATGACCCTTGTATTGAAAAGAGAAAGAAAAAAAAAGTCAAATAAATCACAAAGTCATTTTATGTAGAACAAATGGTATATTTTGATTACAGTTTAATTTTTTTTTCAGATGGCAATAGTGATAATCAACAATGTATAATATTTGTTTTTTTTTCCTAAGTTTTAATTTTACATCAATATCATTCACAATGTTTTTTAACAATAGGCATGGATTGATGTTTGTATCTGAATAAGAACCATATACTGCTTAACATAAAGAAAGGTGCAATAATAGAAAATAAGGATGATCATAATAATTTTTTAAAATACTCCAGTTTAGAATCATAGATAGGTCAGATCATTTACTTTTACACAAAATTATTAACACCCTCTTCATACTGTGTTGAATATGTATATACTCCATTTTCTTTTAAAACTATACTTCTTTTTTAAACTGCAAATGCTAACACCTTAGATTAATTATCTACAATAGAGCTTCAATTATGGCCCAAAAGATCCCTCCATCTTCAGCTCCATTCTTCACCATGCAGAGGTGTAACTCCTACCACTCAAAAGTGCCGTGCCATCAAAAAATGCTGCCTGCCACAAAAGATTCATCAGTACTTCATAGAATCCTGAAGTAACCAACCCAAAGACATTACAATCATATTAACTAATTCTAACTTGTAACTCTTTAAAATTAATGTTTTCTTTATGTTTAATTTTTTTTTTTAATTTGATAATCGGCGAGTATTTTAAGTTAATAATTATTTTATTTGTATCAATTCTCTACTATCCAAATTAATACTACTATAAAATTTTTCATCCAACTCACGCTTCTTATTATTTTAATAATTCAGTGTGGTTATAATTTATTTTTAATGATATTTTTATATTTTTCACCTAATTTTATTTGTAAATACCAATCAAACCCAGTCTTATGAACTTCTATATTCCGCTGCGGAAAAGAAGGGGGGAGGGGGATTAATGAGTTCTGGTTATTTATTTCTAAATAGTTTGTAAGACTAAGTTTTTCTTTTAAAATGAATATATGTTTTTTTTTTAAATATATTTTACCGTAAAATTATACAAAATATATAAATATTTTGCAATCTGGGGTGGATATTGGTGTTTGTTAGTTTTATTAATTTCTTTATTTATCATCATCGTGGAAAAGGCTGGTGAACAAATTCTATTTTGTTGTTTGCACTTTTAAGTGCATGAATTTTTAGTTTTTTTTTTACATATTTAAATAAAATAGTATTGATTCAAGAAGGGGAAGAAATGCACACTTCATTAATTATAGTTTAACTTATGATAAATGACTTTATCTTACATGGGTCATTATTTTAGCATATCATTACATATTTATTAAACCATTTGAGGCTGTATTTTAGTATTTAAATTCAATAACTTTATATTCTTATGATAGTGTTGCTGGCATATGAAAAATTATTAATAAGCCACATAGGGCTTTGACCTGATCCACCTGCACCTCATTTCAGGGAGTCACGATCATCTTTGTTCATCATTCTTCTCCAAGTATATATTTATATAACTGCTTTGATTCACTCATATCTTGCACCAGGGAATCAAAGCCTCCCATCTGTTAGTGTTCTCATTCATAACAGATGTCTAAGTTTACTTCTGGGACATGCAGGTGTTGAAGCTCTGTATGGTTTTGCCATGATCCAGACCCATAGTAACTTCCTACCTACCTTTCCCTTTTCAGTACCATAAGCATGAAATTAGCATATCACCTTAAAATTCAGAGACTGATGTTTTCTTGGCAAATATGCCACCCTCTCTCTCATTGACATAATGCTAGCACCGCAATTTCTTATAGTTAGTTTTCTAGCCTGTTTAGCCAAAATAAATCGTAATGATATGTGATAATGAAATATTTTTCTCTTTGTAATATTTTTAGTTGGAGTTTAGATCCAACTTCTCATAAAGCTGCCCTCCCCTTTATTGAAATAAGCCACTCCCATATTTATAGAGTTTTACAATAATGTGTAAAATAAATGTTTTAGTCTATTTACTGATAAAATATATCCTTATTTTTATTGTTACAAATAAAGTCTATAAATGGAAAATAAACTTATGTATTAAATGCTAAGGGCATCCTACTAAAATCGTATAATCAGCGAAACTCTATTGTATATATATATTAAATGTATAAAATGTCCATCAAACAACCCAGATAAATCTGTTTTGTAACATTGAATAAAGTCCTATTTTAAATATACGTTTAGTATTGTATTGTAATCGCCACACTAAATTGATATTTGTTAAAATAAAAATAATTGTATCAAGATCGTCAAATATTTGTATCCAAAAATAAAGTTTTAAATGCGTGAAGTTGAATATATATATATGTGTAAAATCATCTTGAATTTTTGTCAAAATAAATATTTGTATTTTTAAACTTAATCCAGTTGTTTGAATCTTCTTAATATTTATATTTATGTATGTTTTTAACTTATATCTTGGGTTCACTCATTCTCTCATCATCATCATCAGCTGAATTCTCATGCAAAATGATGCAGCACTGGGCCTGGAAATAATTAATTTATGTAGTATCACTGTAGGTGTTGTCCATAGTGTTATAGATTTGGGGAATGGGCAAACAGGTTAAAATTCATGATTGTTCCTGACCTGAGTATCTTGGGCATGATTGGATTCAGGGTACTTTTGCTTAGATTCTAAATTTTGTTGAATGGAGATACATTTTTGAATGGTACAATATAAAGTTTATCTTTTTCTGCAACAAGTCTATCATTTCTATTACCATAACCAAAATTACCAAAAGCACTTTTATCTTTCATTTGTTTACCAATTCTAGCATTAAAGTCTTCCATAACAATTTTAAAATGTTTATTCTGACCAAAAGCCTTTTGTACGTCCATATAAAAATCTTCTATAACTTCATCACTATGAGAACTTGTTGGGGGCATAAACTTGAATTATCTGCATTTGGTATCTGCTATTAAATTGTAAAACTAATCTTACCACTCTATCTGATACACCCTCAATCTCCACAATGTGATTCTTCCATTTTTTATTTATAATAAATCCTACTCCACTTGTATTTCCAATATTTGTGCATTAATAATAGGGTACATGTCCACTTTTTAAATCAATTGTCTCTTCACCTTTTCTTCTAACTTCACAAAGTCCAACAATGTCCCATTTAATATAAGACAGTTATTCTGATTCTTGCAATCTCCTTTCACTTGAAAGTGATCTGCAGTTGTAAATATTTAAATAAAAAGTCATCATTAAATGGCAGCCTTAGTTCACAATCAGGGGGTTCTTAGCACCCTTCACCTTCGACCACCAACCGCTGCCTTGGTTGGTGACTTTACAGCTTCCTGAGAATAAGTGCCATGATTTATTTTTGTCTGTCATAATTGTATATATGTATTGAAAAAATATTTATCATTTACACAAACATTCATTCTGCCTTATCAGGCAACTGAGAAGAAAGACCATAGTGGTTCTTGATCTTAAACTCAGAGGTAAAAATCCAATTAACTCACCACACTGGCTAATGCATGTTGGTGAGCTGCCCATCCATGTTTGTATACTATATGATTAATAACAGTAATAACAGCTGCAATGACAAGAACGTATGGAATAGACATTAGGAATTTGCCCTGCTCGGTTTCTTTAAGGCCTCCAAGAGGAATCAAAGGGTCTCCTTTCAGTTAACAGCAAACTCCTTTCTACAGCCAAATATATATTATAAAAATATATATTATAGAAACATAATAGATCAAATTAACCACAGTATTAAAACTTAGGTCGAGTATTTTTGATAGAAATAATATTAAAAAGAAATATATCTGTGTGTTTGAAAAGGAATGTTTTTAATAAATATTTCATCAATTCTTACTTATGTATCTGAAATTTGTATACTTAAACTAATCAACAGTAAGTGTGGAAAGTTGTATCTTGAAGTTATTAAAAGAGATTAAAAACAAAATACAGTAGTGCTCTGTTCTAACATGTCAGTTGCTTAATGGCATTGATGCTAAGCAAAAACAGATAGATATAATGTTCCCAGGCTAGTGATTCTATAGAACTATTGACTTTATTTTTGGAATAGAAAATAAATTATATTACGATTTCCATAAAATTAAAAAATTCAAACAAAATATAAAAATATAAGCCGACTTTTTTGGACAGTAATTAATCAGAGACCGGCTTTTTTGTGGGTGTGTATGTGTCGATAAAAATTATGTTACTTTCAAATAGCAAATAATAGTATATTAAATACTTTTTTGGACAGTCATTAATCAGAGACTGGCTTTTTTGGGTGTGTGTGTGTATGGATATAAAAAGTTATGTTCCTTTTTTAATAGAAAATAAGAATAAATTTTCACCTTTTTGGAACCTTAAGTAATTAGACACTGTGTTTTGAAATCAAAGTCAATTATATTCCAACTTCCACAAAATTTAACAAATTCAAACAAAATTTTACAATGAAAGCCAACTTCGACCTTTTTGGGACAGTAATTAATCAGATAATGTCGTTTTTGTATGTGTGTATCCATAAAACGTTACATTACTTTTTTAATAACAAATAATAGTAAATATAGCAGAGACTTATTTGGACAATAATTAATCAGCGATGGGCTTTTTTTTTGTGTGTGTGTGGATTAGAAAGGTTACTTTTTGTAATAAAAAATAAAAATAAATTTTACTCTTTTTTTGGAAAGTAATTAATCAGACACTGTGTTTTGAGAGGATAAAGTAAATTAGATTGCAATTTACCCACTAAACTTAATAATTATAACAAACCATTAAAATCAAAGCTGACTCTGGTGTGTAACAATTGCCAATTTTTAGAGTTTGAAGCAACCATCTTCCTTGTCTCAGATGATGTCTCACAGATACATTACTTTCATCAGGATCTTTGAAATATAGCTGTGCTACACCCTAAAATCCAATTTGTGAGGGTTACACAGTTCTTATGGAACAGTGATGTCACTGTAAAAACTGTTAAAGGTACCAGTAAGTCAGTTCACATGAAAAAAAAGTTGAACCTGGAAAGTTTAATTATTTAGCCATGATGCATTCAACACACCCTCACACAATATTCTAGTGAAAATAGACAAATCAGCATTATGATAAAGTGCATAACACAAGCAACTATGACAGCCAATGAAGGCATTTTTCTGTGCTTTTAGCATAGAAAAAAACACAGCAGTAGCCAGCAGCCGAGTAAACAAATGATTTCTGTGTTTTATTGTAGAAAGAAGACTATCTGCTTGGCTGCAGAAACAATATATTTCTAGCAATTTAGCTAGAAATACCACCGTCAAGTGGCTGACATGTTAAAACAGAACACTATCCAAAATACTTAGGTGATAAAACAAATAGGTATCATTGATGTCACTGAAAGAATTCGGATGTAAATGGAGCTGAGATGGACATATGATAATAGATAATCTATCAAAGTCTTAAAATGAGTCTTAAAATATTGTAAAAGCCCTAGAAAAAGTTTATATGTGGGATGGATGAATTAATGAAGTTGTTGATGTAATATGAAGAGAAGCTATAAATTGGAGAAACTGAATTAAATTTGAAGAGACTATTTTGCAAGGGTTTGATAATGATTAAAAATTATATATATATATATTGAAGCAGTAATCTTAGCTTAAGATTGTGCTTCATGTTTCTACTTACTAACCCGTGTTCAAACCCCTATATCCCATCCTGCTCCTTTTGTCAGTATATATATTTCATGTATATATTTGAGATGCGCACCTAAATTTGTAGTTTAACTTTCAATATTTATTATTATTGATTCTTTTTATTAATTATTGGTTTTTCTTATTAAAATTATAGTTGCAGCTCAAATATATACATAGGAGCAAAACTTACTAACAAAATATTGATGTTTTTGTAAATATTTTATTATATGTCGTTTTTAGCTTTTTCTTTTCAAATTGCTTGTTTTTCTATAAATTATACATTTTTTATATAAAATCCAATATGGAAGATGCAGGTGTTGTTTAATTGTCTAAAATAATTAGGGGTTGGAAGCACTATTATTTTAATCTGGGGTAGGTATTTTTTAATTAAAGCTTTACTTTAAATAAATGGGATTAATTAGATTAAAGATTTACTGGTGTTAAAAACATGTTGTTAAGTCTATTTCTAATCTAGAAATAGATTTGAATTTATTTTGGGCGTTATCTAACAATTGCATCTTTAAAAAAAACAACTGATAAGAGAAAAAGTATAAAATGACTAAATTTTGAATCAGTTAGTTGAGTTATTAGTTATTAATTAGTTACTATTGATTGAGAGATTGTTAACATTGCTGTAAAACTAAAAAAATGATGTAGCAGTAGATCCACCACTCTGCTTGGCCCTTTGGGTCATCACCCGCCGTGCACCTGCCGTGACCATAATTGTCTGCTGTCCTGAAATGAAGAAATTAAGAACTTTAATGTTAATAGAAGCTGGCAGAACTTTCATTTTCAGCTACCGTGCATGGACAATATTTTAATCCGACTCTTAAAATTGAAAGGTAAATTTCAAACCGCTACCTAATAGTCAATTTAGTCTAAATAATCTCTCAAGATCTTTTCTCATGTATTCTTTAACTTTGCATTTTTATATATAAATAACATGTAATTTGCTCTTAAATAATTTATTTAAATTTAATTCTCTCTTATATGCTCTTTAATTTTGGTAGGGTCATTTATTTATATTATTGATTATTTGATTTATATATCTGCTTGCTTATTAATATGTCAATCTAAAACAATCTATTTATGTTTTAATATAATATATATTTGTTTAACTCTGAATTTTCTACCGCTGTAAATTCAGAACTTAAGCTAATTAACGCTTTGAAATCTTATAAAATATCATTTATTTAATTCTAAAATAAGGTGACTTAATTGTGTTATATATATATAACTGCTAGTTTTTTTTTATACTCTTAAAATGTATGCTTTAAATTTCAAATACCGTATTTATATTTCAGTTATTATAAAAATCACGAGAGTGGGATTTATTTATTTTAAGTATCAGAAAAGGGATGGGGGTGAATCTTAACGTTTCTTTAACCAAATCAAATCTTAATGTATATTTTGTTAACTTGAAATCTAAATGCTAATAAAATCTACACGTATATTTTATTAAATCTAAACATTCTCTCTCTATATATTATAATTGCATTGCATGTTAAAGTATTTAAATAAAAGGGCATTTATTTTGAAGCTGTAAAATTTATTAAATGTTTTAGTGACATATATCATTCCTTGCGTTTCTGTCATTTAGCCTATCTTTGTGTTTTTATATATATACGTGCTTTTAATCTGGGGGTTACGATAAAGTTCGAACCCATAGATTTCTTCTCAAGTCTTGTCCTGAGGATAGTTGAAGCAAGCTACCCAGGACCATTTATTTCGTATAAAATGCCTCTGGCTGTGATTCCCAAAGTCTGGCACATGCTATGCATATTCACTTCGTAGACAAAAAGCCTCTCACGTCGGTAATACCAGCAAAAGTCTGGGTCACGTTATGCTTATCTACTTTTCTTTAAGCACTACCCAAAATGGGAGTGTGGGATTTCGTTTTTCATCCAGAAGCACGATCTTTTCCTTTTAGTTATTCTAGGCTACTATGTCAGCACCGCAAACTTCTTAGTATTTAGTATTTCTTTTGCTTCATGATCCTGTTTTAATGCTTTAATATTAAAATTAGCTTTGTTTAAAATATATATCTAAATGCCATTTCTATTATATTAATTTATTTCAGTCTTATTCAGTCCCACCATCGTAATTTATATATCTATTTAAGAGTATCTATGTGCCTTGGGGAAAATAAAGCGTTCGTTTTATTATTATTGTTAAAATAATTTTTCATTAAATATTATGTCATTTTCAAGTATGTTTTCCAAATGTAATCAAACGTTTTCAAATGTATTTATATCTGTAATGAATCTCAGAACGCTCCCCTAATATATGTTAGTCACCATGCTTCTGAACCGTAAATCAAAGCGTTAATAGCAATTTTGTGTAACTTCTTTCTAATTGGATTGGCATTTTTAATATTAGACCCACCAAAAATGTGTGTTTATTTGTAATATATATTTAGCTAAATAAAGAGCATATTAGAAACTAGCGTGAATGACACTATATAATCATCTACCGCTTGCTCATTCACGCACATACTAATGTACTTAATTTATAAATGTATATAACTAAATTTTCATTATATTAAACTATCTTTTATTGTTTAACTTATTTGAGTAGTTCGAATTCCTTTTCCTCCACTTCTTCCACATATATTACAGCCATACTTATGTATATTTTAATATAATCATAATTAATAGATGTCTCATTGTCTTCTCAGCTTTGCTAGTCGGCCGAATTAAGATTAATTCTCATGAGCCATAACTATTATGTTATTCATTAGGTGTTCGATTTGGGACTTAGAGAGTGGGTTCGAATCCAGGCTGGTTCCTGACCTAAATCTTGGGTTTGACTGGGTTTGAAGTACATTTTGTGAGTTCCAGCTCATGTTAGATGGATAAACGTATTTTTACCGGCTCAATATATATATATAGTAAAAGGTATTGAGTTCAAACCCTACATAACAAATTTCCAAATATCTCAGAATGCTGTAGAAATATCTCTTTATTCAACAATTTTTTTAATCAAAGAAAGACAACACATATTTTTAAATATCTATTAGTTACATAGTGAGAATATATAAACAGTTGTCTGTAGATACAGACTCAATAATTTTTTTTTTCTAATTTTGCTTATTATTTAAAGCTAATTTATATTTACTAGATTATAATATTTTTTCTTTAATCCTACTTTGATTCTAATACTTGTCTTACTGATTTATTTTGTAGACTTTAATACTAATATTAAAATGATTTGTAGCTTTTTAAATCATTCAGATTATTTTTTTAATAAGAAGGTTTTATATGTCTGAATATATATGAATATGTGTGTATTCACAGATATAAGCTTAAAAACCTTTACAGACACATTTTGAAAAAAAAAGAGAGTTGTATTTAAATAATTATATAGATATTTTATAAAAAAATATATTTTTTAAGAATAGTTATTCTTGTTTTATGTTAAGTGTTTCACAAAAATGTCCAGCTGACATTATCAGGTCTGGGAGAGAGACAAAGGTCAAATTTCAGACTTAAGAAGGGGGGGCTGCTACTTAGATGATGGAGTCCAGACCAAGATGCTAAATTACCAAGAAAGCTATATCATTTTGGATTTTTTACTAAACAATACATTTTAAAAAATTGTCAATTGTTGAGAAGATATTGACCAGATGCCTTGATTTGTAGATTGTCATGTGTTTCAATAATAAAAAATATATGTGATGTCATCAGACAGAGAGCATATATATAATGTGGAAAGAAGAAGCAGAGAGAAAAAACTAAATTGCTTTACAGAAATCATACATTGTTTTAAAGGTTTATACATCAATATAATGATATAAAAAATATTTTGTTGAGCATTCCTACCACCCCAAGAAACATATACATCAGAAGAATTTAAATCTAAAGTATTTAAAATATCTTATAACTGATTGCCAAATATGAAAGAAGAAACTTATTGCCTCACCTGTGCAGCTACAAAGTAAAATGCTGAAATTTATGGAACCATGCTATTTCATCTATGCTATTTGCTGAGTTTGAATCAAAGCACAAAGCAAAAAGGCAAAACATATGGAAAGCAGAAATATCCATCTCTTTATTAAAAGTAATTATACCCAGAAGAAATGAAGAAACTATCCCAATGATAAAAGGTCCCTATAGAAGCAGGTTATTTCATCAGCATCATTGCAGTAAAAAACTGCAAGCCCAAGCCAAAAATAGGACTGTTCCAGTAAACCACTGTAATTGGTAAATCTAATGTGTGTTACATATTGGTGAGTGCCTGTTTCAAATTCTAAACCTTCAACAAGCTGACTTTTAAATTGTTAGACTCTTTGAAACTGTCTGTGCCTTGAAAGTAAAAGAAGAACTGGTAATATGAATTTTAATTATATATTTTTTCTCTGTGACTATTAACAATTTCTTTAATAATAAGTCCATGTATCTCTCTCTTTAAATCTTTAAATGAGAATCAATTAGAGAAGATTTTCAATAATAATAAATATTGCTCTATTGATGCATTATGTATTCTTAGATTATTACATGTAACCATTTATATGTGTATTTTATTTTATAAAATGTGTTTATTGTGTATTGATTCAATATGTTGATTTATACTGTATGTCAAAAGAATTTAATAGTTTTTTATTCATAATGGGAACTGACACATATATCCACACACCTAATAATATAATTATACTTATATGTATATTTGCTGAGCATGAATATTAAAAATCAGTATAAATTTAGCATTAGGAGAGATGGATTTTTAAAGTAATTAATGATCTAGATTGGTAAAAAGTCAGATAGGTAATTTAAAGCTGATTTCTGTGAATGCTTTTATCTCTATGATCTGATTAACCTTTCTCAACTCATTTCTCTTTTTAATGTTATGTTTAAATTTATAAATATAAAAATATGTTATATGCAATAGGAGAGCATGTGCATGTATAGAGTGTTTATTTTTAAAGTAAAAAGGTTTCTAGGATATGAGATTTTTATTTACTCAATAAAGAAATTAATGCACACACATCACACTATATGATATGAACATTCAGTATGTGTCATTAAGGAAAAGGGGGAAATCTTTGGTATTATTATTATTATTACTTAAATGTAAACAATTTATCATTATCAATTATGTAAATTTTTATGTGTATTATTAATGATTGATCAGTAATAAATGTTAATTTATTTGTATTTAAAAAAGTGTATATCTTTCTTAAAAGTTAAGCATTGTCTTATGAGATTATTTATTCCCATCAGGTTGATAAAAGATAACATTAATATTATGAGTTAGCTCTAAAGCTGTAGCTGGAAACATCATCATCATCATCATTATATTATTATTAATAAATATATTAAATAAATGGGTTTAATGGCCATATGTAAATAATGGTTCTCATTTATGTTTGTTTGTTAGCCATTAGCAAAAGATATGACTACCATTGACTCATCTGATAAATCTATAGTACTTTGACTGAGCTGGTAACATGTTAAACATGAATTTATGATATTAAAATCTTATAATTTATCTGAGAATTATTTGCTCAGCTAAAGTATAAAGATGTTTTTTACTTAATACAGTATGTAAAACTTTAATATGTGTTAGTATTAAATATTCACACATCATATAATTCGAATATGATATATTGAACAATTATCTTGAACAATTCTATAAATAATAACAATTTTATTAAATCTTCAAACGTTTTTGAAGGCTTACCCTTCATTATCAAGAAGTACAAACTCTCTTATTGTTTTTCAACGATATACTGATATGCAAATATTCTACCAAAAACAGGTAAATATGCAAATTAAAATCAGAGTGCCTCCACTTGCCATTTCTTTGACAAGGCATAAAAAGACTCCCTTTTGTTCATTGCGTGTTTATCCGAGATGATGAAACATGCCTCCTTAACATTCCTTCACAAATCATTCCACTCCCTGCACAATACTCTTGGTCCATCTGGTCTGCATAAATGACCCACAGCCATTGCATGCTAAACAAAAATTGAAGGGTGGGATGAGTCAATTAAGGCCTTATTGTACGCATGCACGTGTTGGGATAATCTTGTTTGAACCGATGCCCTCATCTCACCATAATATGCAGCCAGGCAGTTGTTTTCACTACATGCAATCTTGTAGACCACCTGCTGTGCTTGCACTGGAAGAATATAATCTCTGGTGTTGTTTATATACCTGTTCAAATTAGGGATGAACGAAAACACACACAGAACTCTGAGCAAAAAATTGTTCACATTTTTCTATAAATATTTTTGATATATGATAGTAAAATACGCAGTTTATCTTGTTTCAACTCATGATTCAGCCCTCTTTTAAATTTCTTAATAACTTTATCAATGGCTCATTGATTATATTTTGCCTTTACGAGCTCATTTCTATAAGCTTTGATATTGTTTCTTTTGTCAGCTTCAAAGCTACACAAACAATTATTTCTATGTAAGAATGATTTGAGACCAAAAAATTTATGTATATCTGGTGTATTTGATAAGTGATGTATGTGACCTCTAATGTTAATCGGCTTAATGTTCATTTTGTAATAAAAGTGATCAGCCTCAATCATCACTTTCAGGTCCAAATATTTAATACTGTTCGATGCTTCTTCCTGATTTACATTTATGTTAAGGCCTGATGCTGTTATAAGGTCAGTTTTGATATCTTCAATGGTTTCCTCCAAAGTGGCCACAAAAATATCATCTACATACCTAGCATACAGAACTAATCCGCTATTTATATATCTAGGAATAATAATCTATTCATATGCATTCATCATAACACTGGCGATGATACCACTCATCGGAAGACCCATAAGCCAATCATTGAGCATATAATACCACTCATGATTGAAAACTGCATAAATATTTTGGTTCATCTATTCTAGCAATGCAACAACAAACTTGACCCACTCCAGGTCCATTCCATAATTAATGAGTGCTTCTCTTACGACTATGATCGACTTAGGTCTATAAATCAATCCATATAGTTCTGCTACATCAAGTGCAGTCATCTCTGTGTGTTGCTCTGGATGTGCAGTCTTCAATAGTATGTTATAAATAATGTACCAATTCGGTTTGAACCGGGTACATATATAAATAAGTATATGATATAATGTTGTTTCAGTTTAGATAGCCTAGTGGTGCCCAGATAAAACATATACATGTAAGCAAAACTGAATAAAACAGAAATAAGAGTTTGATTTTCTTTTCCCCAATCTTGATGATATATTTATTGATTGATTTTTAATTAGCTACCAACAGTGCTAGTGTGTGACTATGAGTTGTTTCTTCACAATCTGGAATGGTGTTTATATATGTGGAGAAAAGAAAAAGGGATCTATTCTTGTTGGAAGTATCTGTGGGATATATAAAGATAATTCCACTATTTAATTTTACTCTATTTTTTACTATTTTATTTAGTTAGTTACCATTTTATTTGGTTACAATATATATATATTCATAGTATTATTATGATTTGAGAAAGAGGCTCTGAGGAAAGTACTTTTTTTTTCATATGTCAAAGCATCGTCCAGGAAGTGAACCCAGGACAACTGCTTGGAAGGCAGCTATGCTAGCAACTAGGCCACCAATGCTTGACAAATACTTGACATTGTACTGAAATATCAGCTACTTATCTATTATATTTTTATTACATGGAAGCTCCTGGAAATAATACCATGAATTTATTTGTCCATGAGACATATATATATATAGTACCAAAGTACATTGATATGTAATTAATTTATTATGAATTTCATGTTTAAAAATATAAAAGTTTAATATTAAGAGAATAAAATGTAAAAACTAAAGAGTAGGGGGGGAGGGGGAATTTTTGTATTGAATAAATAAACTGCAAATGCTGTTTAAAATAATAAGTTGTTTAAAATAATAAGCTGTTTAAAATAAAGGATTTTTTTTTTGTTTAAAAGAAAGAAAAAATCTTGTAATAAATAAATGATTTAATATTTTTAAAATAAATTTTTAATAAAATAATAAAGAGATTTCATTTTATTTTATAATAAAATAAATAAATATATGTGCATGTATGTATGCAATTTTTAATAAAAAGTAGACGCTAGAAGCTGATTTTATTTCACAAGAAGAACACTGCTGCAAAAAATAAAGTTTTCCATTGTTTAAAAAAGTATAAATAGCTCAATTTTTGTTCATTCTGGGTTCGGGCTTTCTCATATTAATAAAATATTTTGAAGTAATATTTTCAAAATGTTGCACTGTTAAAAACCAACGTATTTGCAGTTGACCGGAAGCCGCTCTCTACGCATTTAAGATCTGCGATTAGTTCAGAAAATAACCATGTTGAAATAAACTAAACAGACAGCGGAGTGTGGGGAACACCAAACCAGCCACGGAAATATTAGGACATAGGATCTACGAAAGAATTTTACCAGCCGTCGATGAGTTCAGAGATAATTCCATTATACTGTTTCTGTCGTATATAAAACCTAGGTAATTATTTGACTTTGATATCTAAACATTTCTGATTTCCTTTAAAAATACAGATAGACTTTATTAAAAAAAATTTTGAACTTTTGAATTAAACTTTAAAAAAAGAATAAACTTTAAACTTCAAAAGATAATATTTGAAATAATAAAATAAGTAAAAGAAGCTTCTATGAAATAATATTTTTGGCATGCACATATGTGTGATTTGAATTTTAACTTAAACTTAAAAGATAATAATAATAAAATATGATGTAACATGTATAATTTATTTGCTCAAGTAATATATTAAAATGCTTATTTTAATCTTTAAAAAAAGAAGTGTATGTGTGTTTCATTATAAAATAAAACAATGCATTTATTTTAAAATAAAGTAAAACATTTAAATTATTTTCTTAAAATATTTATGTTTATTCTGATGCATGCAGGTAAGTATAAATATTTATTTTCTTAATAAGAGTAGGGGGGAAAAAATCCAATCATTAATAATAGTATTTAGAAAAAATTCACCAAGTTAAATCTATAAATGTTTAGCATTCAGTATAATGTTGTTATTATTAGTTTTAAAGGAGTGAAGTATTATTTTGAATGGTTCAGGGGAAAATTATTTTAGTTTTAGAAAATAGTAGCAGTTGAGAACAGGCAGGCATTTAAGATACCTTTTGTTTGTTTACTAGTAGGTGATTGGAACCGATTGAGCTAGCGGACGTTTCAGGCACCGGATTATGCTGATCAGATGGACATGCTAATTCTAATGTAATTAGCTGGCACCTAAGGGATTTTCTTTCTTCTTTAAAAAATAATAATAAAGTGTTTATTTGGTCAGGTAGTCAAGTGTTGAATGTTATTAATAGTTTGCTATTGATAATAGTTGACACTTTGCCTGACAACCATTGTCTGAAAGGGAAATTTAGGAGGACAAAATATCATAAAATATTAGTTAATATTTTATTTGTCGATGTTTAGTGTTTGTTATTTCCCGTAAGTTTAAGTAAATTTTTAAATAATAAGTTTTATAGCGTTTAGAGTTTTGAAAATAGTAAACAAGTGTTAAATAATGTAAGTAGTTGTGTTCTCATTTATTGTTTTTGGAGGCGGGTGGTTCAATATATATATATATATTGTGACCTTCCAGGTTGACACCAGGAAGAAATGTGGGAAGTTCACATTCATGCTAATAATGGCTAGAGATAACTATTAAAGAAAAAATGAATTGTGATATAATTTAGTATTTAAAATTTGGTTTAAAAATTATTAAGACTTTAGTTGGGTGTATCAGTTGTTAGAATTTTAAGTTACATGTGTCTGGTAGTGGAAGAGGAAGATGGACAATATCAAGGATTGTTGGTATGAGAGTTAAATTAATAGTAGAGCCATACCAGGTGTTTTTTTTGTTTTTTTTTAACTCAGTATCTACTCTCATCCAAGATTTAATTTGTATATATGGGTGTATGTTCATTTCACATCATCTCATATTTTATTCATATTTTATACCATTATTTGTAATGTCTAAATTATAGTAGCAGAGTTCACATGCGATAGAAGACAGATACACACATATACCATTAATTTAAATGATTTTTATATGTATTTTATTTATTAACTATGTGTTACTTGAAATCTTACATTTAAAATTGCAAAAGTTATCTGTTTATTATTAGGTAGCATTTGTAAGTTAATATTTAATTTTTTTTTTCTTTCATTCCAATATTTTATTATTGACATTTTATAAGCAAGAAAATTCTGGCATATTGCCAAGTTGATTATAATAAATAAACTAAATAGGCTGACTAAATAGAAAGTTCATTAATTAGTTATCCTTAATTTACAAATGAAAGCAAAAATTAAAATAAATAATAACATATTAGTTTCATTAATATATTATGTAATTACATTACCTTAAATCTATGAGCTATTATGCGCACTGGAATCAATAGGCACATAATCTTTGCAGTCATAGCAATGATTTTTAAAACAAAATCTGTTATAATTATGCACCAAATCATACTCCATAATGATGTTTGCTGTTCTTCAATTGGAAGAAAAATTAAACTGAAAAAATAATTTTAATATATGTACATATGTTTTTGTAATCATTAAAATCAGTCAACACTTAGACAATCTCAATATCAATAACAATCAATAATTTCAAACTATTGTCAAAGCAACCTTCTTTTAATAATAAAGGTGAAATCCCACCCTTATTAATGGACCAATGTATTTATATAAACATTAAAGATTGCAACTTGACCACAGAGATTGAAATTATTGATACATTTAAATAAACCTCTTTAAACAGATAAATATAACCTATTCTGAATGTAGACTAATAAATAGTCAATTATAACATTATAAACTGCAATTATAAACTTTGAATTGCAACCCAAGTATTACTTAAATAATAAGTGTAATAATGCTCTGATTTAGAATTATAATGATAGAGTAGCAATACTATATAATATGTTGATCAAATTTATTTCAACCAAATTAAATACATTCAAAATTTATTTCTCTGCAGACTTGCAATGTTCATCCTTTTATTGTGTTTGTAATTAACAAAAAGTTAAAAATGCTTCGTTTGCCTTGGGCAACAAAAAAGCTCATTGCAACTCCATATTTCAATATATGGGCACTAAATCATATTTCATAATGATATTTGCTATTTATTAATTAAGAAAAATTAAACATCATTTATCTACTATGTGATGACATATATGTGTATGTATGTATATATATATATTAATTCTCTGTTGAAAAGTATGTTGATCAATATTATATATTATGTATATAATAGGAAGATATTATAGCAGATTATTGATTATTTAATTAGAGACCTAATATACTTTTAACATGTTATGCTCATGGTTATCAGCACAAGATTTCAGTCTTAAATAACTTTAAAATTCCATTTTTTACTTATTTGAGTGATATTGGCTCTCTGTTTTATCATATGTTTATTTTGTGCAGTAAACTTTTCACTTTCTATCATTTCTTTTTCACAAAACATCTCAACAATATCTGGATCAAACCAGTGTTTTTTTTTTTTGTTCATAATTTTAAAATACTGATGCATTTGTATAGATAGCTATAAGTAAATGTTTCATTATGCTTGTTCTCAAATTGCCTTGCTTTCTCTTAGTACATACATATGTATGTGTAATGACTAAACATCACATGATCACCATCTCATGCTAGCACATAACTGTTAGTAAACAGGCAAAAACTCTCCATATAGTAGTGCCACCTTGTGCTAACCAGAGTAATCAAATGATGCTAGAAGGCTTGTGCATAAAATCCCTATCTAGTGCCTACTCATCCAATATTCCCAGACTAGTTTCTGACTTGTGGCCTTCATCAGTGAGGAGCCTTGGATCTGAGAGCACTGTACCTAGATCTTAGGATCTAATGCAACCCTCCAGCAGCCACCTTTTATCTCTACTTCACTACAAAACTATGAGAATGAAATTGAAAACACAATAATATTTTCAATCTAAGCTCAATAGCTTACGTAGTCATATGGGTCTGAACTCAATTCAGCACCCATACATTTTGGTGAATTTAGCTCTTTAACAACCATAGCCACCATTATCCTATTAGGCAGGATTGGTGTTAAACCACTAAACATCACATGATCACCATCTCATGCTAGCATATAACTGTTAGTAAACAGGCAAAAACTCTCCATATAGTAGTGCCATCTTATGCTAACCCTAAGTAAATTTAACTGCAATCTCAGATATAATATGCAATTTTAATTGTGGAAAAGTATAATGATAAAACAACACAGAATATGATAGAAAATGATAAAAAATACTATTTTTAAAAGTGTTAGTCATTTATTCACTATATCTTAAGAAATATTATTAGTAATATACACCCATATATATATATATTATAACGGTCCGATGGAATGTAGTCTTACCGTATCTGCCATACAGAGTGTCACTAGGCTACTTGAACCTAGAAAATTTATATAGTAGGCAGATATGTAAGTTAAGAAAAAAAATTTTTTTATATTTTATTCAGACCAGCTCATTGCCACTAGCTCAGTGAGACACAGAGATTTATAAAATATGAATTCTTATCTAAAAATATTTTAATATTAAAAAAATAAAAGAAGCCACTGCCAGCAATAACACACACAAACATTTATTTAATATATATAAAATTTAGCATTATTATTTTAGTCAAACTTTATTTTTTTACAAAACATTATAACTTATTTTACTTTAGATTTTAATTTACAATTTAACTGTTTTTATTTTATTTTAAAAGTTCGCACAGATGAGATTAATATTTATTAGAGTGTCAAGTAAGAATAGACTACTTAGATTGCATTTGAAAAGAAAATATTATATCCCTTATTTAACCTTAGGTCAAAAGTTTGCAATCAAACCAATGCCAATCTATCTGATATATCGATGTATTCAATGCAGCACGAATACGATAGCACAAATACCACACCATCGGGAATGCACATCTGAACAGCATAGTTAATAGAAGACATTGACTCTTGTCCAGACAGGAATACTACATCTGTCTGATGTGAAGAGCAATAAAAAAAACTCCATAGGAAGGGACTGTGTTTTCCATCTTACCATCCCATTCTGTAGACAAAAAGGGGTTGTGCAGCATAATATGCGATCCTGCACATAGCGAATCTCATACTACATCTACTAATTACACCAATATATCCAATTCATTGACCCAATTTAACTATGAAATGAATAACCTAATATTAACCCTCCCTTAAACTAACATAACATTATGAATCTATGCAGCCATTCATGCCCGACTTAAATTTAACATTTATTACAAGTTGTTTAATAAAAAAAAATCATAACAAAAAACTTAAAGGAACATAAAATAAATTAATAGAAATGATTTAACAAACAAATAATATGTTCAATAAAATAATTAATAAATAATTTATTTTGGTCAGATAGGCAATACTATTGCTATAATTTAAATACTGGGAGAGTTTTATATTTAATGTTCACGAATTTTCTAAAGTTCTTACGGTTTTAAAAGGTCCATATTTTGTAGTTGCTTATAATTTTGAATGTGAATTCCCATGCTGTCCTGAAAAGATTTGTATCCAGTTAGCTGTTAGTCTTTTATTGTAGCTGGTATTTTATTGCCGGGCCCAGATGTCTTATAGTCTGCGATTTGGAAAAACGATGTTTCATTTTTCTTTTAGAACTGAAGAAATTGAAAGTGCATCTTTCAATCCCTTCTCCTCCAAAACTCTCCAACTTAACACATATCTAACCTCTTTAATTCATATTTCTTTTCTTTTATAATAAACTTTCGGATCCAGTGGACAATACATCATGACGATGATGATCTTTTCATTCTGGTCCATTTCCTGATGGATTTCTTTTATTGGCTATTAGTTTCTATTGTTTTTTTCTCTCCTATCTGACCTTTTCTTATATATTTTGAAATGTCCAAGGGCTAGTTCACTTGGACTAATTAAAATAATCATTTCCATTTTACAATAGCATTAATTAATTTATTGTACAAACTTACATATATTTTTATCTTTAAATCTTTACTGAAAATTTAGTTTTAAAATACTTTTTTTCTTCTTAATAAAGTTTTCGTTTAATAATTTTTCATCTGTGCAATTTTATATATTAGAGTTTAGATGATTTTTAATTTTCAATTTTTAATTCTTAAAAAAAAAGTTTTTATTTGTGAACTTTTATTTTTCATGTTTAATTTAAAAAAAATAAATAACGTAATGGTGTATGTGCCCATTACAATATATATATATATAAATAGTCATGTCATGTGGCAACATAGTTTCTATCAGTGACTTTAAAAAAAAATCTCTTACCGTTAAATATTCTAGTGAAGCATTTAATTATTTTGTGCATATTTCAATCCCAAATCTCTTTGGTAGAAAATAAATTATCTAAATTTTATTTTTTTTAAAAAATAGACTTTTCAACCTCCTCTACTCTCTTGATATTTTATTATTTTGGACTGTTCCCTATATAATTAGCAATAGCCTTTTCCAAATATAAGATGAGATAATAAATAAAAATAAAAATATAAATTGATACGACAGAAAATAAAACATAATTTACAATTTTTTTTCATGAATCTATGTGTTAAAGCATAATTATTTTTCCGAGTCCTCTCTACACAAAGTTCTTATGGTTGATGCACTTTTTTTTATTATAGAGGTTGAAGAACTCCAGTTTAATTTTATAGAGCATCCTGAATGTATTTAAGTGGGCAGTAGGTAGTTTGGTGTTACTTATCCCATAGGTTTTCATCTTGTGTAAATCCCAATTTCTCAGGCAATTAAACTGTAGACAGTCAATTATTTATACTTATATGGCCATAGTGGATAAGAAAAATGCTTCACCCTGATGACAATTAAGCTCTTTAGCCAACGTATTTCATACTTTAACTATATATATATATATATAAAACTTTCTATAAATTTATATGCAGTTTGCATCTAATAAAATATATTTATAGACAGAATAAAGCTTAACTCAACTGTTCTAATTTCTTTTTTTTTTCAGTTTCTTTTAAACAAAAATCATATCATTTTTCTTTTTTAAAATTTAAATTGATAATTATTTCCACTTATCTACTTAATAAATCAGAATAATGATCCATTCCTTTCTTTTACACTTTATCCAAATGCTGAATTAATGTTAAAAAAATGTACATTTTGTAGAAAAATATAAAAATAATCTTTCTGATAAAACTAGACTTGTCCGATCTAATTCCGAGCAAAAAGCAGCAGATGATTTTTTTAATTGTTTCCTTTTTATCTTGGCACTATTTCTATTATTCCAAAAACCAGCATTCCAGCTTTTAAAATATTTTTGAATATTGATTCATCAAAAAATAACAAATTATAAAATAAATTTATAATCTTATATTCTTATCTCTCTTATATTTAAATATTGACTTATTTTCTATTGTTATAATTTTGTTTTTATTTAAGTCATTGTCAATTTAATTAGCACAATACAATGATCAACATATATTATGTACAATTTTTTTGATCAAGATTGACATTTTCTTAGTAATAAAATTTTATTACTAATATATATGTATGTTTTTTACAGTCAATTGCCCGTCATTCTTAAGGTCTTAATAGGTAGTTATTGCACTGTTTAGAAAAAAATATTAAAAATATAAAAACATTATTTTTTTTCCAAAAGTGTTCCAGAAAAAGCCTTTTATTTATCTTTCTACTTGCTAATTAAAAAAAATAAAACAAAAACATTTCATTATTTCAGATGGCTTAGGTATGTTGTTGTGGGAGCGATTTTTAGCTACCTTCACAATATATAATAAAAATAATAAATTTAATGGTAATAAACTATTAGAAACAATCTTTAAATTCTTAGAAGTATTTTCAGTTAATTTCTTAAACCTGCCTCAACTGCCATTAAATTAAAAAAAACAAAGTGGAAGCGAATGTCATCAATTCAAATCCCATGAATCTCGTATTTTAATGTTAGTAGCTTGTCTATTTATTAAATGCATTTTATTCCTATTTATAAAAATTGCCTCCTTAATTTTACTTTTATTATGGTTTCTCTTTTCATGAAGAATTTTCACATTTTCAAAATCAAATTTATATTTATATTTACATGTTTTTTTATGATCAAAGAAAACTGAAGGAGACATTAAATCACCATTATTTTTACTTTTTACATGATTATATAACAATTCATGCTCTCTCAATCTCTTCTCAATACTGCATCTAGATTCACCTATATATGATAGCATACAATCACAAAAAAATTATATATGACATTATTTTTCTGCTTGATAGGTATGACATCCTTAGAATTATTGACTAATTTATTAATATTGTTTGGAAAGTAAAATTAAACATTAAACGCATTCTTATATATATCCTTAAAAAATTTCACCTGTGGATTTGAAATAAATGGAATAGATATCCATTGTTTACTATTAATCTTCATTTTCTTTAAACCATATCAATTTAAAAAGGAAATGAAGATTAATAGTAAACAATGGATATCTGTTCCATTTATTTTAAATCCACAAGTGAAATTCTTTAAGAATATATATAAGAATGTGTTTAATGTTTCATTCTATGTTCCAAACAATATTAATAAATTAGTCAATAATTCTAAGGATGTCATACCTATCAAGCAGAAAAGTAATGTCATATATCAAATTTTTTGTGATTGTATGCTATCATATATAGGTGAATCTATGTGCAGTATTGAGAAGAGATTGGGGGCACATGAATTGTTTTATAAGCATGTAAAAAGTAAAAATAATGGTGATTTAATGTCATCTTCAGTTTTTCTTGATCATTAAGGCAGGTTTAAGAAATTAACCGAAAGTACTTCTGCAGAAGTAAGGATTGTTTATAATAGTTTATTACCGTTAAATTTATTTTTTTTATTATAATTACAATTTTGTTTTAATTAATTGACATTATATATATATATATATATATTGTAACGGTATGTACCCTCTCAACAAGATAAGTTAAGGCAATCACATCTCACTATAGTCAGATTTAAGGTCTTCATATAGGATGCCTCGAATGATGTGATTTAATTTTGATATAAACTATATCTGTTCCCAACAAATAACTTATTATTAATAAATTATTATATCTAAAGCACATCAAATCAATTTTCACCTTCATTAACTTTACCGTTATGCTCAGATTTCAAACTCAGGGAAGTTTAACAATTTACTCTCTTCAGGGGTTTCTATCAATATTCTAAAGTAATATTAATAACAAATCTCACTAACTCTTTAAATTAAATAAAACAAAATTGAAAACTTCATTTAATTTACTATAAAAAACATAATTATTTATTTAACAATTCAATAACTTAAATTTTACAATATATAAAAAAAATATTTATATATCTACCTCCTTATATTAAAAATATAAATATTCTATTTATTTACGGTAGATATATTTTCTAACCTATAACACTACGTGATTTTACAATGTATATAAAATATAAGTATCCAAATGTTAAGACTTTTATATTAACACTATTCTATAATAATTAGATTATACAAATAATAATTCAATCATTTATATATAATATCTTCATTCATTAAAATGATAGTACATAACTTATATTTATTAATATAAAAATATATATTTCACAATAATGTTAATCATTTATTCACTTATCATACATTACTATTATTAGCCTATTTGGATTAGTATGAACAATGTAGTGTCATGTCATAGAAAATAATAGTATGTGAATTTAAAAAATAATGTAATCTCTTACCTTCAAGTTCACTTTATCCCTCTATATTTTTACATGCCTTTCCCATATTAATATTTCTTAACCTATATTTAAATCTTTATTAATCATAAATATAAATAAAAATATTTTAAATTATTAATTCTCTCTTATTATTCATTTTTTTAATAAAATGAATACAATGATAAAGGAAATGAAATTAATCTTTCCCAATTATGATTTTCAAAAAACTTAAATGGTATTTATAAAAGTTAATATGATAGTCTCAGATATCCCTGGAATTTGCAAATGAAAATCCTTCAAAGATGCAATTTTTAATTTCTTCATTGTCAAACATTAAAGAGAATAATAGGATATCCCAAGTTAACATTTAGTTTCCTCTTTATACATAGATTTCATCTTTTTAATAGACAGTTTCTTTATTAACAATTATAATTCCATTTTGAAGATCAAACTTTTATATAATTTTAAGGCATTCAGCAAAAGATGTTATTCACACATACATATTTGACTAGGCAAGTGCATTTTATATATCCTACGATAAATAAGTATTCTACTCACTTTGAAGTTTTTATAAACATGTTCTTTTTTAAAATGAAGTTTACATTTTAAACATGTAATTCAAACAATATTTATAGAACATGAAAATATGTTCAAATTACTTTCTTTAAACAAATATTAGAAATTTCTTCTAATATTAAATCGTTCAAAATATAGATTTTATCTTAAACTGTTCTTTTAAATCAAACATAGTATAAGTTTTTGTGAGGATATAGCTGACAAAAATAAAATCCTTAGTCTTCTAATAAAAAGAATAGAATTATTTTTTTATCTTGCTCAATGAGCTTGCTAAAGCATCTTGCATTCTACATTGTTACAATACAATTCGATATTAAAACACTAAGTTAATTTCATTTCCTTTAATTCGATAAACTATGTGAACCCAGAGGTCATTTATTACCTTGTCAACCATCTTCTCAACATTTTTTAAATTTTATTTTAAAGAATGATAAATACTAACTTACTAAATTATATATTTATTTTCATAAATATAATAAGAATACAAATATAATGTATACATATTGATTATATGTATTGTAACGATCCGGAGCTAGACTTATGTAAACTGCACTACAGGGCGCCATCTAGGCATTTGAACCTAGAAAAATTTATAGAGTAGGCAGATACGCGCTGTTAAGATTCCACTTTATTTAAATATTCCGATCGTTAGCCCAAGTCACTAGCTCAGTGGAGACGCAGAGATAAAAATCTATATCTTAATTTATATCTTAAATATAAATAAATAAAAGCCACTGCCAGAAATTAACACATAAAAATATTTATTTATGCACATATAAAATCATTCTAATTTGAGGAATAAGTTTAACATTTTAGATTTTTATATTAACTTTTAATTTTACATCTAACTAAGTTTCAATGAGTTTAATATTTTATTTAGATAGTCAAGTATGAATAGATTACATAGATCTGCATTTGAAAAGAAAATATTCTATCCCTATTTAACCTTAGGCTAAAATTCGCAGTCAAACTGGCATCAATTCATCTGATACATCGATGTATTCAATGTAATACGGAATACGACAGCACCAAAAAGATTAAGAGAAGGCATTGACTCTCATCAGATAGGAATATTACATCTATCTAACGAGAAGAACAATAAAAAAAAAACTCCATAGAAAGGAACTGCGTTCTCCGTCTTATAATTCCTTTCATAGGCAAGCGGGTGAGTGCGGCGTAAATATAAACGATTCTGCCAGTAGCGAATCTCCAACTACATCTACTAACTACATCAATATATCCAATCCATTGACCCAATTTAACAACGAAACAAATAACCTAAGATTACCCTCCCTTAATATAACTTTACAAAACTATATAGCCATTCACCCCCGACTTAAATTTAACATTTAAATACGTTCGCACAGATTTGTTTAAAAATGTTGGGTATAGATCGATTACATAGATTCCACGGTCAAAAACATTCCAAATTAAACACAACCGATCAAACTACAAAGTCAATCGATAACGTCAATTGCTGAGGGAATACAGGAGACCCTTTGGTGTTCATCATAAGACACCCTATGACATCGTTGACTTATATATTCTAATCGACTGTGAAAACCACAACATAATCAACCGCTAACGAATCTCTGCAATGTCTATACCCAACTTAAATGTAATTCATTTAATAATTTCTACAATAAATATTACTACAAATAAAAATAATAAAATGGAAATGATTTTAGCAAAACTTAACTATATAAATTTAAACAATCAATTATTAATTTGAAAATCAAATAAGAGTTCATTTTAAAATTTAAATTAGCTGAATCTTTAAAAAAAATCAATGGCGAAAGTTTTTAATTACTTTTTTGGTTGTTGTTAATTTGTAAAGTTCATAGCTCACGGTAGAAGAGTCCAGGTTTCTGCTTTTAATTCCCGCGACGCCTCCATTGGAAGATAATGTTCTGGAGATGGCAATAGCTGGTTCAAGGTATCACAATCTTTTCATTTTTCCTTTTTAAATAGAGAGTGTGGTATGTGCATCCTACCACCTCTCAAACACACAACGCTGGAACTGCCCGAAAAAACTGTATTTCCCTTTTTATATTATCCACACAGATTCAATCAACAAAACGTCACTAATCCATCACTTTCATTAGGGTCCAAGCCAAGGCTTAGTGCTTCCATTGGTCAAGCTAATTTCTCTTTTTTTCTTATCTATCTTTCATCAGATCATTTTAATTATACAAGAGCCCACGGCTAGCTTGCTTTTCAAACAATTTATAAACAATCATTTCCATTTACAGATTACAAGAATTAATTAATACCTGTTTTTATTTTTAAATCTTATACTTTTTTTTTTTTATAAAAAAGTACGTTCAAATACTTATTTATTTGTTTTTTTTTTTAAAAAAAATATTTTTAAAGTTTGGCATCTGTGCGAATGTATATACGTTTAACAAACATTTTAATTTTAGCATTTAGTTTTTTACTTTTATTTGCGAACTTTTAAGTTTTTAGTTTAGATTAATGTAACGACATATTTATATATCGTTACAGTATACATGAGTGTATATATACTCCTACATTTCCCCTCGACTAAGAAAATTAAAATAAACTAACATTTTATTTTAATTCTTCATCTTTGTTATCATTTATGCATCTTTACAATTAATATATATTTTTTATTTTTCCCTTGACTTAAGATTTAAATTCTTCATCAATTATTAGAGAGAAATAAAATTATTATATTTAATAATAATTAATTTGTTTTATGGACAATTGGGTTCTTATTTTTTTGTAATGTCTTAAATATGGTACATCTAATATAATCTGTTTTGATCAAATCATAGATTAAATGTACTGGCTACTTTATTTTAAACTTATTACCTATTAAAGTTAAATAATGTAATACTTTATTATGCAAAAATCATTCTATAGATTACTTCCTTTTTATTCACTTCTTCCAATAATTTCGATATAATGTATCCTTATTAATATACTAAGTATTTGAAATGGTATATCAAAATAATTATATGGTAGAAAACCTGATTATTCTATAACTGTTTTAATTAGTTAGTTCATAAGTGTTTTATATATAAATCAATTTAAAATGTCAATCCTGCTCCTTATTGAGACTTACTAGACTATCACTGACATCTAATAAATTAACATACATAAACTTATTTAAAGGTGCCAATCCTGCTCTTTAATTTTTGACACTTACTAGATTATGTTTAGCATCCAATAAATATATCAGTTAGAATTCATTTGTGAACTTGCCAACCTATAAATAACCAGTCTTCCATTTCCACATTAATGATATGATCCATCTTAGTTATACACAATTATATATATTATTTCCTTATCTTTCATATCTTAATTCTTTACATTTTCTCTCTATAATCCTAATAATTCTTACATAATTTAGGTATTACAAAACTCATGGTAATTGTTTATTTAAGACAATTATTATATTTTTCCTCGATAGGGCTTTAATATACGAGCATTATAAGTACCTCATATCTCACCATCACAATTTAACCAGTATGCATTTGGTCCAGCTTTTTTTATAATGATAAATGGTCCTTCATAAGTATTACAAAATTTATGAAAAATAAAATTTTGTGGATTACTAACATGTGGTGTTTTTAAAAATACTGTCACCTACTTTGAATTGATAGTTTGGCCTGTATGTATTTTTATGACGCTTTTGAGCCATTTGTATCATTCTTTCTAAAGCTTCTTTTCTATCCTTTTCAATGTTTATGATTAAATTAGGGATTGGTGGTTTATAATATTTAAATAATATTGGTATATTTTGTTTTACTTGCAATTTAATGGGTGCGAAACCAGTGGACTCATTAGCACTGCAATTTATATAATTTACCATATCTAGTGTGTGCTTTACTCACCCCTTGTGATTATCTTTCAAATAAATTCTAAACAAACATCCAAGTTCTCGCATTACACGTTCACATGGGTTTGATTGAGGATTTCTTATAGAAGTAAGCACGTTTTATTTGATATTTATTTACCCATGTATTCCATTCTTTGGATAGGAAGGGTGTGCCATGATCAGTTAAGATCATTATAGGTTTTCCCTATCTTTTCAAAATGGAGGGTTTCTAATACTTTAATAGTATATCTAGTATTAGCTTGGGGTATTGGATAAGCAGACACAAATTTAGAGAAGAGATCATAAGCTACTACTAAAAAAATTTTTTTATTAAATGGAGGTAAAGGTCCATAGTAGTCTATAGCTAAGATCTCATTTGGTCTTTCTGGAATGATAGAATTTATTGAGCTAACATAATTTTTATTTACTGGTTTAGCTCTCAAACATATTTGACAATTTTGAATTTCATTCAAAATATCTTTATGCATATTAGGCCAATAAAACCAATTCTTTATTGTTTGTTCAGTTTTATAGACACCATAATGTCTATATAAACAATGGATATATTGTATGAGTGGGTCTTTTAGAACTTCAGGTATTACTACCCTCCACTCATTTAAATTATCATTAATTTTATATTTTAAGACCATATTATCTATTTTATATAGTAGAAGATTACTGGCTGTATACAGAATCTCCTCTTTATTTAATGTCTTAATAATCAGCATTAAATTTTTATCTTGATTCTGTAAATTATGGATATTTAATAAATCGTTCTCTACATTTTCATCAAATATCAGGTCAACATTCATAATGTATGCATTATCTACTGATAAATGTAATTGTTCTGATTTACATGGATTTTAACTTAGTGCATCAGCTACAACATTCTCGGATCCTTTACAATATTTAATTGTATAATTGAATTCTTGTAATAACAGACTCCATCTCACTAATTGGGAATTAGTCAAGTAGCTGTAATTCAAGAATTCGAGGCTTTTATGATCAGTTATCACAATCACCTCTAATCCAAGAAGCATCTGTCAAAATTTTTGAAAAGCCCACACTATTGCTAGGGCTTCTTTCTTTGTAACCGTATAATTCAATTCAGGTCCTTTTAATAGTCGGCTAATAAAATAGAGGACTCCTGTTTGTCCATCCTCTTGGATTTGAGATAAAGTTACCCCTAATCCATAACCACTACTAACTGTTTGTAAGATGAATGGTTTGTTAAAATCAGGAAAAGCTAATATAGATTGCTTTAAAAATCAGCTTTGATTTTAGAAAATGCATCATCTTGTTCCTCAGTCCATTTCCATTTCTCATCTTTTCTAATGAGTTTTAACAATGGTTCCATGCAATCAGAAAATTTTTGGTAGAAACGATTATAAAAATTACATATTCCTAAAAATTATCTTATTTGTTTTTTATTTATGGGTTTAGGGAAATTCTGTATAGCACTAATCTTATCCGGATGAGGTTTAATCACATTGTGACCAACAATATGACCTAAGAAGACCACTTCATTAGATATTAAAGTGCTTTTCTTAAAATTGATTTTTATTCCTTTGTCAGAACACTCTTTAAAAAACATTTCTATATGTTGAAGATGTTCTTCAATTGTAGTTGATGCAATTATAACATCATCTACATACATTGTCACAATCTGTTTTATATCAGGAGATAAGGTTTTATCTAAGCATTGAATTAAAGCAGCACCACTATTGAACAATCGAAATGGCATCCTATTAAATTGGTAAGTAAATCCTTCATACCGAAATGCAGTATATTGATGATCTTTGGGATGAAGTTCTATCTGCCAATAGCTTGGGGTCAAATCGAAAATAGAAATACTTTCTTGTTTCCAAATCTCACGAATAATTCGTGTATGGGCAGTGGTATATTTCTGTCAGGGACAGTAATTTTGTTTAGTTGTCTAGTATCCAAACAAAATCTCATCGACCCATCTTTCCTCTTCACCATCACAACGGAATTACAGTACGGTGAAGAACATTTGGAAATGATTTCCCATTCAAGCATTTTATTAATTTGTTTATATATTTCTTCTCTATATTGGTAAGGAATAGGATAAGATTTGGATTGAAAAGGTTGATCATGAATTAATTTTATTCTTTGCTGAAAACCTTCAATAACTTCTGGTATTTCTGAGAATATTGTATTATATTCATTAATAATAGATTGCAATTTATTAACATTATTGCCAACAATTAAATTTGATTCAGCAATTTTTCATTTTACAAGTGTTTCTGGTTATGTTTGACTTTATACAATCAATTTCTAATAGATCATACTTTGGAGACAATGTCATCCTTAAAACCTCATCACTTATATTAACTATATTATTTTTAAAGTCATTTAGACATTTGTTCAGATGTAAAAAGTCTACCCCCAATATCATTCCATGAATGAGTCCAGTTAATATTAAAAATACATGATAAATACGTTTGATTAATAGTTAATTTGATCCAGAACTGCTTTTGAATTAATTTTGCCCTTTTATTATTAGCTAGGGTAATCTGTACTGATTTTAGAGGTAAGGTTTTAATATGTGGATTTTTATCCATCAACCTTTTATAAAACTCTTCAGATATGGCTACCACTATCTAATAAGGCTCTAATTTGCAAATCTTCAAACTTAATATTAATTAATGGACAATTTTGAACAGCATACTTGGGTTCATCATCTTCCTCTGAAAATATTATGTTGGTGATTTGTTTATCTACAATTTTATTTTTGTTCCTCATTTTAAATATGGGTCTTTGATGAGAGGAACTACTTCCGAAGACCCTCTTTCATTTAATTTTGCTGTTGTTTTGGGTATATTTTTATTATACCCTATTTTGCCTTTATTTAATCCACTAATAATGCTATACTGGTAATTTTTGAATTGTGATGTGCATCAGAACTTAATTTAACTTCTGCATTATTATCACTCTTAGTTGTTTTACTTTGTGAATGATTAAAAGTCTTATGTTTTCTTTTTTTATAATTAATAGCATTTACTGAAATATTTTATTTCTTTTTTTCAAAATAATTTTGATTAACATTTTGGTTATTTGAGTCACTATTATTCAAAATATCTATAATTTGTTCGATATTTTGTGCATTAGAAAATAATAAAGACTGCTCAATTTTCATAGGTAAGTTATGTTTTACAATACAAATAATTTGATTCTGTCTAAAATGATATGTATCAAGGGTTTTTAGTTTTGATACTTGTCTTCTAAAAAATTTAGTAAGAGTTTCACCTGGCATATTTTTATATTTTCCTGTAGTATTTGATACAACAGTGATTCTTGATGATCATTACTCCAAAAATTCTTTATCAATAATTTTTGATATTCTTCAAAAGTTTTAGGTATTTGGAATAATGATTCCCATCATGATAAAGCATCACCTTGTAAATGACTCTATGTTATTATCAATTTTTCACCTTCTGTCAAATTAGTATTTACTGAAAAATATAAATTTAAACTTCTTAGATGCTCTATTGGAGCTTCACTTGTAAACCCTTGAAAATGTTTTAATTTTACAAATTAATTTACAACATTAGATTGTAGTGCGTGATTTGTATTGCTAACATTTTCTTTTTGCAGATTTATAGATGATTGTTGATTGTGATGGTGAGCAAAATCTCCTATAAAATAACTAATGTTATCCTTATTATTTTGTTCCCTTTGCATGTTTTCCATCTCAATCACCATTTCATCTTGATGTTCCTTTTTATTTGGATCTTCCTTTATCCTATTAATAGCTGCTAATATTTGATTAAATTTATCTGAAGTAGGGTCTTCTTTAATATTAGATAATTTAATCCTTTTAAAAGCTTGGATATAATTTTCCATCATTATTTTTCTTTCTTTCTCAAATTCATTCTTCAAAACTTTTATGGTTTGGTCTATGGTAATATTTTTATTTTTCAAGTGATTAAATATCTCCAATTGATTCTCTAATAATATTTCAATATTATCTTTATTTAACTTTACATCTGAATCAATCAAATTTTGTTTCACATTTAAACACTGAAAATCTTTTTCCATAGACTGAATTTTCTTGTCTTGGTTATTAATTTCTATGTGGACATCTTTTATCTTCTCATCTAAAACCTTTTCAGTCTCTTTTTGGATTTTATACATATCAATTTGGAAATGACTGTATACGGTTTTTATTTCTAAAAATTTGTTTTCTACTGTATTTTCTATTTTTGATTCAAATTCAAAAAATCTTTTTTGACACTTAAAGATCTGTTTCTTCAATAACCTTTTGAATTTTTTTGAATTTCACTATTCATATTCGTTTGTATTTGTGATACCTCATCCTTCAAATCTATTTTTATATTATCTAATTTTATTGATAATTCATTTGTAATATCTACTTTCGTACTTTCCATCTTGGTATTCATACTTTCCATTTTGGTATTCATACTTTCCATCTTGGTATTCATACTTTTCATCTTGGTATCCATATTTGTAAACAAATCTACTTTCAGATTTTTCATCTGAGTATTCATATTTGTAGATAAATTTTCCATCATTTGTTGCATCATTAACATCATTTGACTTAATGATGGATTATTATCATTGGTTTTATTTTCTATAGGTTTGTCAATAATATCCAGTTTCTGAAACATGAATATTTAACATAGAATTGTTCTCAGACACACCTATATCTATTTGTTCATTGATACTATTCACAGTATCATCAGCTATATTTGAACTAAGTACCTCAGTTTGCATTTCTATATTATTATCAGTATTAGAAGAAAATATTTTATACTTACTTATGGTAATCATAAAATTAACTTTATCCTAACTATAACTTTATTTATAGGATAATATATTATTTATCATAGGATATTAATGCAATGCCTTTCTCTTTTCAAGATATATATGTGTTCTTACTCTAATGCCAGTGCTTGTCTTATAGATAAAGATGCCGTTGGATGGCGCCGTTTGCATGCTAAAACTATAAAATATGACCATTCCCGGGCCGTTGATTATAATAATTTTGCTGTGCTTTTTTGTAATGCAAAAATAAAAACAAAACAAAATCGTCTTTTATAAATATTATTTTTTATTAATGCATACAATTTAAATGATAATAATAAATGTAAAATAAAATCAACAAATTACAATTTGATTCATGTTTTTACTATCGTATATTTTTTTAATTGTGTTAAGGTTTTTTTTTTATCAATTTTCTATCGGATATTTTTTTACTTGTGTTAAGGCTTTTTTTTTATATCAATTTTCTATCGGATATTTTTTTATTTGTGTTACGACTTTTTTTGTTGTTGTTGTTTAACTAAAAAATAATAATCGTAATAAAAAGTTAAATTTCTTAGTCTATTTTTTCAGTCTTCGTTTTACTTTTTTTTTTTTTTTATAGACAAAGAGATATGTCTATTTTTGACTTCAAATAGAATGACAATAAAAAGTAAAAGTTGTTACGGTTAGTTTTAGGATTAGGTTTAGGGTTAGTTTTAGGATTAGCTTTAGGGTTAGGTTTAGGATTAGTTTTAGGGTTAGGTTAGTTTTAGGGTTAGTGTTCTGTTGTTTGTAATGCTAAAATAAAAAAATTCAAAATCGTAACCATACACGGATGGAATAAAGAAACTCAAACTTTTTTAAACAATAACAAACACATATGAATGTCTTCTTTACTTATTAAACATGTTTATAATTTTTTTTTTTTATGATATTTACAAAAAATCATATATATTTGTACTTTTCTTACTGGATATTTTTTTGGTACCGCTCTTTTTTACTTTAAAAATATACACACGGTAGAATCTTCTTTGTCTTGTTACGAACAGTACGTTACTTGACGTGTTACCTAATTGCAACTCACTAAAAACATAGATATTTAACATTTTTCCAATTAAAACTTCAATACAGTACATTGTAAAAAGTCTTAGAATTATTACTTTAAAAAATCTGAACATTTCAATACTTTAAAATATAAAAAATCCAATGAAAACAACATTTCCATCGAATTCAAATACAAACTCTCTCATCAAGCCGTAAATATTTTATAAACTGTGCGAATTCGGAAAATGTATTTGCTGTGATGTGACATACATGCTATACTGTGACACAACATAGTAGCCTGCATTCTGTAACACAACAAACAACATTTCAATACAATTCAAATAGAAACTCTCTCATGAAACCGTAATTATTTTATAAATTGTGCGAATTCAGAAAATGTATTTGCTGCTATGCGACATACATGCTGTACTGCGACGCGACATAGCGGCCTGCATTCTGTAGCACAACAAAAAAGTTGTATTATAGAAAACGCGGGTTCGAACGTGTCAGCTGCGGAAACAGCATTTTTATGTGTTTTGGCGCGAAAAACGTGCCATAGAGCAGCATTTTTAGCTAAAAGATGAGTACCATACTAACTTACTAAATTATATATTTATTTTCATAAATATAATAAGAATACAAATATAATGTATACATATTGATTATATGTATATATGAGTATATATATACTCCTACAATATATATATTGTACCGGGTCGAACTGCTGAAACCACCTACTTATATGTATATATAAGTTTTGGCCGATTTCAAATTCCTTCATAATACATTTATAATCTTATAAAGGTTACGTGAACGAACCGGCATGTTCGAGCAAAATGGGAGATCTTATTGATAGCTTTAACTATCAACAATGGCCCATCTTGGCTGCTAGATTCAAACTCCTACTATCCAAATACTTTATTTGTTTCGGGATAAACCCCGGGGTGCCAGCTAGTCTGAAGACTAACATGTTCAGGCAGTAGGCTCATAATCCAGCGCTCGAAACAATTCCCTTAACTAGCCCAGTCTAATTTTAATCAGTAATAAAATATTGGTACGAAGAGATTGATAAAAAGAATTGACCGACAGATAAAGTTTGAATTTAAAGACAATTTATTTTAATCAACATTAATTAAGTTTAAAGATAATTTACTAACTAACATAAACGCATTATAAACATTTTATAAATCCAATTTTAACACACGCACATTTTTAAATTAACACATGATAGTATATTTTATGAAAAAAGCAAAAATAATCTTTGACATTTTAAATTATCTCACATTCGCAAATATAATAATAAAGCATTTATAGCATTTGAAATTCATGCACACATATCAATAGTTCATTTTATGTATGATAGAGTTCATATAATTTGAATCTTGAATATTTACAGATTACAGTGGGGACTACTACGTGTAAATGATAATAATAAAACATATACCTAGGATTTTTTTTCTTGTCATTGGCTACTTCTGCTGCTTCTGATGGATTATATCTAACCGGTTAGATTTGGACGTTTCTTGAAGAGATTTTTATGTGAATCCATTTGTTTTATTTTGAAGACAGTTGAACGCTTGACGGAGGATTTCTGTGTTGTTATGCAGACATGATTTCTCAGGCAGGTTTTGATGATCTTGTTGGACTAAAAAGGCTGGACCACAAGCGTATATTTCCAAAAGCTTTTCAGCACTGCATTTCTGTAAACTGACACTGCAAAACTAGACTGAAACTGCAAACTCAAACTGATTGTCCGATAAAAAAAAAAAAGTCTATTTATACCTGCGAAGTGTTTTTGTTTTAATATCCTCCGGCAAATGTGCAATAGGTGTTGTCGAAATTCCTTTAGATTAATCCTATGACAACGTGTTTTTGACGATTGATTAATTAGCTATCCCAAAATGTGTTGTTTTTATATCCTTAATTAGTAGCTCACCACTGTGTTTTTAAATACATTTCATTTCAATATTTATTTTCATAAATGTGTTGTCTTTATTTAACTTAATAGCCGTGTTTTCCAAATATAATTTCTTTTTTAACTTTCATTTATATATATTTTTCTTTTTTATATTATTCTAACATGCATACTTTTGTTTACATTCGCACGCACTAATATAATCTATTATAATAAACTGGAATAAAAAGAGATTTTTATATTTTTTTAAACTTTTAATTTATAATAATAATACTCTTTAACTTTTATGAACTCTTAGTTTTATCTTTTCTAAACAAAACTCCCCCTCTCCCCTTTAATTGTAAGTTTTATTTTTAAGAACTCTCTGATTTTTAAATCTTATTTTCACGAAAACAAACTGCATTTACATTTAAAGAAACTTCCGATTTTTATAACTTTTATTTCACTCTCTTTTACGAAAGATTTTAATAATTTTTTTAGACAAAATTATTTTATATACATGTGCCAATTTGGCTTGGCACATTACACCCCCCTCCGTTTTAGAGTAAAATGCGTCATTTTTGACCATTTTATCTCTTGCAATTTTAATTCTTGACTCTAAAGATTTATTAATTTATTATTTTAGATAATTCCTACACATGTGTATACGTGCAGCATAATTCTACACCTACTAATATTCTAGATATCGAGTTATTACTAGACTTGCTTACAGGGAATCTATAATAAATAAATCCCTTTTTGCACGCATCATAAGGTGCAGCAGTTACCAAGAAAATAACCTAAAAGGATATCTGGATAAATACATTTAAGCTACTCATCATAAAGTATCGTATTTACCGAATATTACCAGCGTATGTGCACGAATATACCCATGTATACATACACACTCTTGATCCACCTTAGATTGACTTTATATTTTTATTACTAATCTTATAATATTATTTGTAAATCATTACGAACATCTTTATTTAACATTCGTGTATTCAATAAAAAAAAAAATCGATTAGTTTATTACGAGTCATTCTTCATTATTATTTACTATAGATTTATTTACGGTTATTTATTTAACTTGATTTTATCGATTTTATTTTAACTATTTGACCTACTTATTTATTTACGAACATTTTCTTAATTAATATGTGCGTTGATCACTTTTCCTAAGTATTGACCACTTCAAATTCTTATTTTTCTAGAGCGCATTTTTAGTTTTTATTTTCATCATTAGGTAATAAATGTAATATTAAGAGAAGTCGGTAGCAAAGTATAAGGCAATTTAACACACAGATAGATTTTGTGCTGATTTAAACCAACTTTTAATTTCTTTGCCCAAATACTCGCACACACCTCAATCCTAATTTAATACACTTTTTTTTAAAATTTTATTTGATAATGTTTTATTTCCATTAATACGTTCATTATACACTTATTTATTTCATTTTTATTTTTAAAGTGTTATCTTTACTCTCTTTTTTTTTTAAAAAAAAAAACATTTTAATTTTGCTTGTCTATTTTGATTTTACACATTTATTTTGTTTGAGTCATGCTCCGCTATGTTCTAGACTTATAAGCTGGGATATCAATAGAATCGATAAGACATAATCGAGGGTTTTTGACATAATCATTTTGCTTGTCTAATTTGATTTTACACATTTATTTTGTTTGTGTCACGTTTCACTATGTTCTAGACTTATGAGCTGGGATATCAATAGAATCGATAAGACATAATCGAGGGTGTTGACATAAATCGTTTTATCGTTGCTTTGACATTTTAAAAACTCTAAGATTGTTATTTATTTACTAAGACTACCTTTAATCATTTTTAATTATTCAAACTAACTTGATACTCGTTTTTTCGTTTATTTCATTAAATTTTAGTAAACATTTTCCATTTTTCCGAGTCCATGGTCATTAATAACTAGGTCAAGCCGGCGATTCGGTCAGATTAATATTTTTAATTTTTGTCTGGCGGTTCTTTATTCTTCAGCCCTCCAAATAACTTTAGTGACCTAGCATTAAACATTCCTTTTTCTATATTACCTTTGACTAGCACAAAGGCATTGAAGTCAGTTTGATGGACTATACTATATGGGCTTTTGTAAATCATCTGAATTTTTTTATAAATGTATTTCTGAGGATGACTCATGGAGTTATATGTAATGTGCATGTTCGCACTCAGCTGGTCTGGCTTTTTTATGTCAGTTTGTGGGATATTTTGACTACGATTTATTTGATTTACTTTTACAGTTAAATTTGTAACTTCAACTTTTATTTCTTCAATTATTTTTCTATCTTCTATCTTATTTTTTTCTATTGCTTGGTAAGCAGCCTCTATTTTATTCTCTACTTGTGTTTTAATTTCTTCTATTTCTTCCCTAATTTCTTCTTTTATTTTATTCTGGCCCATTTCGATCAGGTCCTTTAACTTTTCAAACATTTCAGCTTGCCCTTCCAATTTACTCTTCATTTCATTATTTTGGTTTTTAAGCTCTTCGGCTATTTTTTTATATTCTTCTGCTGTTTCTTTTTGTTTTTCGAACATGCAAGTTAATAAAGCTATGATTTCCCTTTTTCCCTTGTCGGGAATATTTTCTATATTTTTACCTTGAGCCTACATTTTGGCTTTATTTCTTATCATTTATAATTTTAAACACGTTTTATCATTATTTTTGATACTGTATTTTATTTTAATAAGTTTACTAATTTCTATTTTATTTATTTCTTTTAAACTGGAAATATATGCTGACTCCGCCCCTCCTTTGTCCATTTATCTCTACCCGATCTTAATGCTTTAACTCCACCCAAACACCCAACTGTCATTTATTTAACAGAACGTAAATAGCACAAAATCTCTTTTCATTTAAAGAAGTAAGAAAAAAAATTTCGGTCAATTCTTTTTTTTATTTTTAATTTAATACACTTTTACCTACGTAATTTAGATTTCTTTAAGGTTTTTATTTTTAAACAAGAAACAAAGCATTTATTTACTGTTATTTCTTAGGTTCAGCCCCAAACGTTGGGTAAAGCCATTTATGTACCAGGTCGAACCGCTGAAACCACCTACTTATACGTATATATAAGTTTTGGCCGGTTTCAAACTCCTTCATAATACATTTATAATCTTATAAAGGTTACGTGAACGAACCGGCACGTTCGAGCAAAATGGGAGATCTTATTGATAGCTTTAACTATCAACAATGGCCCATCTCGGCTGCTAGATTCAAACCCCTACTATCCAAATACTTTATTTGTTTTGGGGTAAACCCCAGGGTGCCAGCTAGTCTGAAGACTAACATATTCGGGCAGTAGGCTCATAATCCAGCGCTTGAAACAATTCCCTTAACTAGCCCAGTCTAATTTTAATCAGTAATAAAATATTGGTACGAAGAGATTGATAAAAAGAATTGACCGACAGATAAAGTTTGAATTTAAAGACAATTTATTTTAATCAACATTAATTAAGTTTAAAGATAATTTACTAACTAACATAAACGCATTATAAACATTTTATAAATCCAATTTTAACACACGCACATTTTTAAATTAACACATGATAGTATATTTTATGAAAAAAGCAAAAATAATCTTTGACATTTTAAATTATCTCACATTCGCAAATATAATAATAAAGCATTTAGAGCATTTGAAACTCACGCACACATATCAATAGTTCATTTTATGTATGATAGAGTTCATATAATTTGAATCTTGAATATTTACGGATTACAGTGGTGACTACTACGTGTAAATGATAATAATAAAACATATACCTAGGATTTTTTTTCTTGTCGTTGGCTACTTCTGCTGCTTCTGATGGATTATATCTAACCGGTTAGATTTGGACATTTCTTGAAGAGATTTTTATGCAAATCCATTTGTTTTATTTTGAAGACAGTTTAACGCTTGACGGAGGATTTCTGTGTTGTTATGCAGACATGATTTCTCAGGCAGGTTTTGATGATCTTGTTGGACTAAAAAGGCTGGAGCACAAGCGTATATTTCCAAAAGCTTTTCAGCACTGCATTTCTGTAAACTGACACTGCAAAACTAGACTGAAACTGCAAACTCAAACTGATTGTCCGATAAAAAAAAAAGTCTATTTATACCTGCGAAGTGTTTTTGTTTTAATATCCTCTGGCAAATGTGCAATAGGTGTTGTTGAAATTCCTTTAGATTAATCCTATGACAACGTGTTTTTGACGATTGATTAATTAGCTATCCCAAAACGTGTTGTTTTTATATCCTTAATTAGTAGCTCACCACTGTGTTTTTAAATACATTTCATTTCAATATTTATTTTCATAAATGTGTTGTCTTTATTTAACTTAATAGCCGTGTTTTCCAAATATAATTTCTTTTTTAACTTTCATTTATATATATTTTTCTTTTTTATATTATTCTAACATGCATACTTTTGTTTACATTCGCACGCACTAATATAATCTATTATAATAAACTGGAATGAAAAGAGATTTTTATATTTTTTTAAACTTTTAATTTATAATAATAATACTCTTTAACTTTTATGAACTCTTAGTTTTATCTTTTCTAAACAAAACTCCCCCTCTCCCCTTTAATTGTAAGTTTTATTTTTAAGAACTCTCTGATTTTTAAATCTTATTTTCACGAAAACAAACTTCATTTACATTTAAAGAAACTTCCGATTTTTATAACTTTTATTTCACTCTCTTTTACGAAAGATTTTAATAATTTTTTTAGACAAAATTATTTTATATATATATGTGTGTGTGTGTAACACTCACATATATATACTGAACCAGATGCTTTATCCACTTCAAAAGTAAAATTGAAAAATCAAAATTAAAATATATATCTTTTTAAAGATTTCAAAGAGAGAGAAAATCATATTTAAAAATTTTGTATTTTATTTTTTTATATATTAAGAGTGCATGCCATAACATATATACTTGATTACAGTTAGAAATTGTAAAAACATTTTAATTTAAAAAAGAGTTTTGATTGCAATAAGTTTCTTTTTATTTTGTTGATTGTAATCTATTTTAAAAGCTGAGACTTATTTTCTCATTTACTTAAATTTAGTTAATGTTTGAAAATAGATAAGAGTTCTGTTTGGATTTTGTGTTTAATTAAGTTTAAGTGAGAGATAGAAATTTACCCTGGTCAAAACTTTTTAATCAAGATTAGACAGGAGATAACCATTTTATATAAAAGCTCTGTTTTTGGTTGAGAGTATTAGATAAGTTGTATATTTGCTAATGGCAGACTGCTGACCTACAGATTTTTTATATTTACTAATTGTGAAGTAAAATATTTTTGTGGTGAACTGTGAAATCCAGACCATTCAGAGAAGATTAAATTGCCATTTTCTAATTGATGATTACTAACTTCTAAAGAAATTAAGATTGTTACTGTGGATTGCTGCTATCCAGTCATAATGCAGAAACTACCTACTTTGAAGAATGAGATTAAAAATATGCAGTGCTAAACCTTTTCAAGATGAACCCTGGAGCTTGAAATTGCATCAACATAAGTACATCCTAATGTCCTAGTCCAGAATTGCTTTGAAAAATTGCCTTCATACTCCTAACCAGAGAAATAGAAATCAAAACATTTGGAATGAATGCCAGATAGAACTAAACTTTGCACATCTTGCTGGAAGAAATCTGCGGGACAGAACATTATGCCTTGAAGGTAAACTAACATTTTATATTATAACCAGGGCTGAAATCTCTATGTTAAAGTCTAAGCTTAATCTAAAAAGAAACCTGCACCTATAACAAATTATGTATAATCTTTAAAATATCATTAATTATTTTATTATGTATTTTTATTATTATATGTATTGGAGTCTTAGTTTTTATATTTCATCTTTTAAATTTATTTGTCTGAGAGTGTATTTTAAGTTTATATTTTATACTTAGTAATTTTATTTATTATATCATTAATTATTGTTAAAAACTGGGCAGATATTGAGTTTGCATTTTATGCAGACCATAAATCTTTTGGCTAGAAATTTATTGGTTATGTTCTGTTTTTTTTTAAACTGTAGAGATTTTGTTTTCCTATATTTCTGATTATGTTATATCGTAATTTTTTCCTCTTGTCAGAATCAACCTTAAGGGTCTTAAACATAGCTTCTTATTAATGTTTCCAGGCATATGACATCCTAGCTCAGGAAAGCTCACCTATGCTGTTCATTGACTTCTGTGCAAGATTGTTTTCTTTTAATCTCTAAATAAAGAAAAGTGGAATTTGTTTAGATAAATCACTGACAGGAAGACATTATAAATACTTTTTTAATTCTTAGGTGAGAAAATAAACTTATCTGCCAAAGGGATTGATGTGAATACTCTCATACACTCTCTGATAAACCAGGTGGAGGTATTCAAGTCAAACTTTTATATTTTATTTGACCAATATTTATTTTGCAATTTGATAAATTTATTAATAATTATAATTGCATTTGGCCATGTTTATTTCTGTGTCCTTTTATCACTTGTCTGAACAATGTTAAAGATCTCTTTCTCTCCCTGGGTCTAGCTAGTAGCATCCATCATCATCAACTTTTTGATCACTGTAAATTAAATTTTTTATGTGATGTGATGCACTGTGACTTCTCCTTATATAGAGTCAGGAAACTCTCAGCAACTATGCACAGAGATACCTGTTAGCCACTTTACCTTCTTTTTCCATTCCCTGCCCCATGTTTTCCCATATCCTAGTCCATCCCATTTCTATCACCTAATCTTTGTCAAATCCATGGTCTTTAGATCTACACCCCCCTTATCTTTTCCCGAACCCAGCATCAAAATCAATAACCCACTTTCTCTATAATCACTTTGCTTATATTTACTTTTCCACATTATTATTTGTACATTTTTTGCCTTCAGGCATTTATATTTAATTAACAGATGCCTAATATTTTCTCTGTCTTCCTTACACAACTTACAGACTAAATCACCCACATTTTGCCATTTACGTGTATAATCCCCTGTTGCTAAAGATCCTGTTTGAGCTGTAAACAGTAAACTAATTTCCTTGCTATTATCATAAATTAACTCATACTCAATATTCTGTTTACTTCTATATATATTTAAACTTTTTTACTCACATACTAGTTCTCCATCTCTCCAACTCCTATTCTTTATTAATGTATCTATTATTCTATCCCATTCCTTACCACAATAACACTCAAAAATTCTCCTAACACAATAATCTCATCTTTTGTACAAATATATTGACATATATTCTTTATCCAAATCTTCTGCATACCCCATTACCTTTTTCACCCACGGTGTTACCTGTCCTTTATTCATAACTCAATTAAATACTATTTTGGCTATTCTTTTATTATCCATAAACTGCACTCTACTGAACATTTTTATTTTGCCTTTTGCATCTTTCACATAAAAACTTGACCATCCCATTTCTTCTAGGATTGCTTACTTTACCATCCACACATCTGCATCTAATGCATGTCTGCCTATCTCTCTTTGTACTTTTTCCAAGTAAACTAATACCTCTTTACTAACACATAACACATCATTACCATATGTTAACCCTGACACTCACTTCCATACAACTATATCTATGTCATATTTATTATATAAAAACACTGTTAATTTCTTTATTAATCCCTTTGCTTCATTTATCTTTTTTTTTCTCCCATTCATCCAAGCAATTTTTTTGATTACTTAAGACAATTCCCAAATAGTTATATCAATTTGCCACACTTTATATATCCCAATAAAAATTCTTTGTCTTCTCTTTCCCTAGTATTAATCAACATTACTTTTGATTTTTCTTCACTAAACTTAATCCCCATCTCTTTACCCATTCTTGCACATATCCTCAGCATAACTTCCATATATTCTCTTCTTTTTGCACACAAAAAAACATCATCCACAAATAAAAGACCCAATAATGTATATACTTTCTCACCACTTATTAATGGCATCTCTATCCCTTTTCCTAGTCTTTCTATTGCTTCTCCATTTCTCTCAAATACAACAAAAACAAAGTATGTGATATAGGGCATCCTTGCCTTAATCACATCCTTTTTTAACTTATTCTATATTGCCTAATTGATACATATAGTATTTATCTTCATATAATTTCTTAATAATATCCACTAAACCTCCATCTATTCCCAAATTTACTAAACTTACCCCTAATCTATTTCTATTTACTCAATCATATGCCTTTTCTGTATCTATAAAAGCAATATATAACTGTCTACCTGTATACTTACTCATATATATATAAGTTATGTAACTACAAATAAACTATCTCCTATACACTTATCCAATTGACAACCTCCTTGCATTTCTCCCACTATATTATTCTCTTCCATCCATTTTGCAACCCCTCCAGCCACCATATATGAAAAACTTTATATAAAATTGATGTTACTCCTATTGGTCTATAATTGTTTAACTTTCTATGATTCTTCCTATTTCCTTTAAGTAGTAGCCTTACTCTTGGATTATTCCAAGTACTTGGAAAATCTCTCTTTTGCACCATCTTATTAAAGCATGATAACAATTTTGCCTTTGCCTTACACCCTAAATTCATTACCATCTCTACTGCGCATCCATATAAACCTCTTGCTTTTACACTTTTCAATTTCTCTCCTGCCTCATTCAGTTCATTTTCTGTAAACCTAATATTCCCATTACTATATACTTTCATGTTTGCTATCACTGTCTTTCACATCTAACATCTTTTCTATACCCATTACATAATTTTTTTAATATAATCTCTAATTCTTCTCTAGGTCTACTCTCTACTCCTTCATAATCTAGTAATACTATCTTTCTTTCCCCTACATTTTTTCTTTTAATGTAATTCCAATTTTTTACTCCCATCTCTTCCACTTTTATTAATATCCTCCAACAATGTACTTTTTCATTTCATTCTCTCTATATAATTATTTATTTTAGGGAACTTCTTTTTCTAAGTACTTTTCCCCATTTAACATTAACATCTTTTCCACTTTTTTTGTTTTTAATAGCACACATATTCTCTACATGCTTTTTTTCTCTCTTTTACACTTTTACTAACTCTTATTCTTCTGAATATTCTCACCTAAAACCTTATTTGCCACTTTCTCTATTTCACCACACCAGTCCTTATATTCATCCCCATTGTAATGGATGGACAACCTGCCCCCTACCATTTACCTAAACCCACACTACTATACATGCCATGACAAGAAAATTAGTAACAAATTTCTATTAATTACTTTTATCATTATTATTTTGTTTCAAGCATTTCCAGTTTGTAAAATACAATATAATTTTACTCATACCTTTATATGTAATAAACTTGAACTGTTCGATAGATATATTAATTTTATAAATTAACACACACACATACCTTATTACATTCACAAATGTTTAATTTTCTTTATGTTTAAAGTTCTAAGTTCAATGCATTTTATTGTAAGGATAAAGATGAGACCTATTTCGATCCTTACACCATCCAACTCTTCAATCGTTTTGTCAACTTTTACTTTATACTCTTCTAACTTATTTTTATGATTCACTCTCCATCCACATATTTCACTATCATTTCTACTTTTATTTCTATTATCCATCACATTACTAACCATTTCTATTATAAAGAAATTATGATCACTATTATACACTCTCTTTTCATTATCAAACACTTTAATTTTTTGGACTTCATTCATTCCCTCTTTCTCTACTAATACATAATTTATTGTGTGAAATATATTATTTCTAGACAATGTGTATTGCCTGTCATAAGTATTTGATAAATTTCCAATGCCCAAATTCACTCTTTTACAAAAATTCTCCAAAAGCTATCCATTCTTATTACCTACACCATTAATTTCTTCAGTATGCCCACTCTTATCCCCTATAACCATTATTCTCTTCCCCTTTTTTTGAAACTCCATATATCCTTAACTAAGTATTCATATATGCTACTGTTCTACTCCATTATAGTTTGACTATCTCCAGTAGCTATGTACAATATAGCCACAATCCATTCTTGTCTTCCTAATCTTATTTCAAACCACAAATGTTCTTGACATTTAACAGTATTTAAATATTTTTTGACATAATTCCTATACCACCACTCCCTTACCAAGTCTTCCAGAATAAGTTCTTCTCTTAGAATGTGTTTCCATTACTGCTAATACTTCAAGCTCTTTTTCTTTTAGTTGCCTTGTTTAACTCCAGCCACTTTTCTGGTCTTTTACCACCTTGAATATTCAAATACCCAAGTTTAACAATTTCTTTTTTCCTAACTAATCTTTTATAAATTCTTTTGATTCTTTCTTCTCCATTACATTTATAAATAACTTGATTACCATTAATGTTACAGACCCATTCCCTCTCCTCATCTACATTTATATCTAAATCAGCTGCCCTTTGTTTATTTTTTACATCCCATCCAGTCCTTTTCTTTGTCATAATACTGAAATTTAAATAACCACCACCCACTTTATAAGTTGCCCAAACTATATTCTTTATAAATCAGACTCCCTAAAACTTTACTTCCTTGTTTTTCTAAGTGCAATCAATCTTTATTATATAACTGTCATTTCCAATAAAAAAAATCCCACATATTCACAAATATAACATCATTTCTCTCACATAATTTTTTCAATCTCTCATTTATAGATTGTATCCTATCTAACATATATCCCTTGTCAAATCTTGATAATAATCCAACTATTCCTAATCTTCCTTTAATCTTACTCAAATTCCTAATCAATTCTATGTACTCACCCTTATTCTCTCTAATGGCCTAACAAATTATTATTCTCTACAATAACATACACATCTCTATTCCCTTGCTTCTTTACTTTATCTGTAACATCCCTAATTCTAGCTCCAGGCAAACATACTCTTACATACCTGTTTCTATTTTCCCTTGCAATTATATCTCCACATTCTCTAATTAGTGAATCTCCTATCAATACTGTCTCATAGTCTACTTTCTCTGCTTCATTCATAACCTTCTCTACCACCTATCTATTTCTTCCTTACCATTCCTACTCAATAATTCCTTTATCTGCTCATGCTTTGTCTCTAACAATTCTAATTTTACTTCTACATCCATTACCTCTTTATCTATCTTACTCATTCTTTGGTTAACCATCTCCATTTCACTACTAATTTTTTCACCCATATCTCCTGACAATCCATTAAAACCATACTTAAGAAATGAACTTTTAGAAATAAACCATAACTTTCTTTCTGGAATCCATGATGAATTATACCATTATCATTGGAAATGGTGTTCCATTTATAAATAAATGACAACTAACATGTTTAATTGATACTGAAGAAAATCCAGTAAGTCTTGAAATTAAAGAGCAGGTTAGATATCTTTAAACATACCTATACTTAAATAAGGCATAGGTTATCTAAAACAAAACTTAGCTGCATCTAATCAGATCTTCCACCATAGTAGCATTTGGTATATCATTATATAAATAATAAATATGACTGTATTAATAATGACATATTGCATGAAAAATACTCCTGAGAATAGAATAAGAGCAAGCAATCCAAATACTAGTATTACATGATGGGCTAATTATTATACACAAATTTTAAGCCAAGATACTCTAGCAAAAGTAAAACACACTTTTTTAGGGGAAATTAAAAAAATTAAGAAACTAAGACATATCTCCACTTTTAGTTTTTAAATCCATGCCTATGCTCACATAACCCCTATTGATTGAGAAAAAGATTGAATAGAGGCATATAATGCTATAAATAAGTGGAAAGTGTGGTGAATTTAAAAATAAAAATAAAAAACCTATCTTACTTAAGTTATAGAAAAACAAAGAATCCTTTATAAACCAAATATGAATTTATAGCTGTTTTATAGAAATACTAAACATACTGATATTTGAATAACAAAGCAAGAAACCTTTATAACTAATCAGATTTGGTATAATCTGTAAATATAATTGAAACTCATATTAAGAAACATGAATGTTTGGATAAACCATTACTTGCTCAAGAAGAATAAAAATCATAGACCTACCTTATACCTAACCCTTAAATAACAGAAAGGTAAGAAATTAAAGATATAATCCATTTTTAACATCTTTTATTGGAGAGATATATAACATGTGTCGCTTACATCCTTCCAATACCAATTACACACTTTGTGGCCTAATTTGAATCCAAGACCTATAATATTAACATTATTTATTAATCACTAGATTAATAAAAATTAAAGCACTATAATTGAAAACCATTATTTGCAACACACATTTAACCCTAATTGAATTGTACTATAAATACATATCTCAGTTAAATTATAAATTATAAAATACATATATGACAACTAACCTTTAATAATTATTATCTTGTTAAGTGTCATATAACTCCAACACATGATAACAATGCATGGTAAATATTAGCAGATAAAATGAATGCAATCAAGACATAAAAATTTATATTAAAATAAAGAAATATCAAATAAAAATGTATTGTTATTAACACATTACATATGACAATATTCATTAATAATGATGTCAACAGTGGACTTAAATGATAATCATGAACTTGCTGTTTTTCAACAACAAACATCTAAAAAGAGAGAAAATTTTTCTCATATACTGAATAACCTATAAAAATTTAAGTAGAGAATTTGAATTTATAATTTGAATAGAAACATCAATCACTTTTGAGTTGAAGTAATATTAAAAACCAATATCTGAAGATCCAAGAAAGCAAGAATAAGCCTTAAAACAGGCAAAACTCTCCATACAGTAGTGTTACTCAGTGCAAGCTATAGTAATCAATGGATTCCAGAAGGCTTGTGCTCAAAATCTCTATATGAATAGGCACTAGATAGGGATTTTATGCACAAGCCTTCTGGCATCCATTGATTACTTTGTATTGCACTGAGTGGCACTACTGTATGGAGAGTTTTGTTTGTTTTAATAACAGTTATGAACAAGCATAAGAAATGGTGATCACGTGGTGTTTAGTGGTTCAAGAATAAGCCTGATAGAATTAAAGTTAGTCAACTGAGAAATTCAAAATTAAAATCTTCGAAAGTAAATTCAGATCATTTGAATTTCCAAAGTCTCTGTAATTCTAAGTTATGGATCAAAGTAACTAGATCTAAGGATATTTCATAATACAAGAAATATCATAATTTACTCAAAATAATTTATTAAAGCAATATATAAATAATGATAATATATTGCTAAGTGCAATAGTGACATTGGGGAAAGAAAGTCATCACTCACAGAGCTATAACTTGTCAGAACTCGGATGGAATTGACCTAGCACTTTACATCTGCACTACAAAACATCGTTGACTCTTAATAAGTGGATCCAATAATTCTCCACTTCAAAGCAAAAGTTCCAAGGATGCAAAGGATAAATGACTTAAAGGATGTTCTAGAACACTCACAATTTACTATCTATACTTGAAATAGAGCAATGAGGATTACTAGAATAATTCACTAAGACATTTTTCTTATGAACTTTAAAACTACATCTAGGTTAATGTCATTAAGTCTATTTATTTGTATATTTGATATGTTTTTGTTTTTATTTTTACTTTAATATGGTTACAAAATATGGAATATAAGTGTTAGTACATAATATGATGGAAAAATATTGTTGCCTTTAGTATAAGTAAAATAAAATATAGTTTATGACAAACACTTGCTTGCATACTAATCCGATCATCATAAAAGGGAAAAGATAAGATTTTACCTAATATATATTTAGTCCAAATATTTGTACAATTGCACTATACATGTTTTTCTTTGTTTGTTTATACTAATAATTATGTTAAATATTTTCAGTATACTTGACTATTTCTGTCATAAATGGTCTTCCTTGCCTTTATCATGTCTATAGTATATAACCTGTGAATCCCATATCACCACTATGACAGATAGGAATCTAGTATATTCAGTTAATTAAAATAAAATGAATTATGATTTCCAAATAAAATATATAGAAAGCAAAGATAATTGAGATAATTGTAAACATAATATAAATTTCATTTATGTTAATAGGGACATCAAATGGCTATTCTTTGTGGGGAATAAAGGTTTGGATTAATAGTTGGAATCAATTATAAACAAAGAGTAACCATAAATGTCAAATGAAATATTTGGTAATTTGTTATAAATTTTCTTTGTTAAAAATGTTGATCACTGTAAATATATTCAAATGTTAAATTAAAAGCTCTTGTGGTAATTTTCTAAATTCTTTTTTCAATTGATCATATCTTCTCATATATTTATAAACAATTTTACCCATTTACATATAACTTCATATTCACACTTACCATTAAACACCTATCCATGTTTACATCTATCTGTATTTTAAATAATACTAATATATCTTGAACTAGATGATTATTCAGATTCTCCATGAGATTGAAACCTGGGAATAACAAAAATGAAAAATGGCATGGATGAGGTGAGATTAGGTATATATTTTATATTTAGTTGATTCTTAATCTTTCCTCTCCTTAGAATGAAATTAAAGTGCATGTGGAATATATAGGTACAAAGATCAAAGATACTCTCTTATTCATTATGATAACATAGTTAACCTATTTTCATACCAGGTAAAAACCCATTTTCTTACATATGTGCCCAAGGTGGGACATAGTCTGGGGGAGGATGATTTGTTAATATTGTAATGGACAGTAGGCACACTAATATCTAATATCATAGGGTACCACTAGACCTATAACCTAGAATATAAAAATTTTCTGGTGAAGATACTAAGTAGAAATACCTACACAGTCATACCATCATTCATGGATATTTATAATTGACTACAGAGACCAGTTATTAGCAGACAACAGTAAATAAATGATAAAACAAATCTAATAGTAAACAATAGAATGTTTATTAATTGTTCATTAATGTGTTTCAAATGTAATTGCCAGTCTTGAATGTTAGTATATAGTTTATTTAATATCTGGCAGCTCAAGTGGGGACAATTTATATCATGGGGAGACAAGTAAACACAAACTAAATTCAAAGTGTGGCAAATAAAATATCTCAGAATTACTATATGAAAATGCATATATATATAATCAATCTTTAATTTCAGATGTGTGTGTAGCAACAATGTAAATAGGGTAAACTATCTATAAGTTTAAGCACCATAAAATTAACTTATTTTATGATATATATAACTGTACACACATTGTGTTAAACATATACATATCTTGATTTACATTAATGATTTTGAATAACTATAGAGAGGGACTACATTTTAATTATACTAAATTTAAAGCGTTAAAAAAATAATAAAATCTATTTTTTTTAAAAAAAAAATCATTTTCTTTAAAAGCAACTTTGATCTAAAATTAAATGTTAATTATTTCAAAATTAAATTTTTATTATTAATAATCACAGAAATGTTCTTTTCAAACACTCTAGGGGAGGGGGAGAAAAAATTTAAAAAACAAACTTCTTTTTTTTATTTTTTAAATATTTTAAAATACAAAAGAACTTGTATCTTTAAAATATAAATATTTAAAACCTTCAAAGCAAAGACATCAAATACACTGAGTTAGATCAGGTAATTATAAAATATAAATATTAAAAGTCAGTTAATATAACAAATAAATACATAAATGCATAAAATCATTTAAATTAAATTATAAATATAACTGGCTTGTTGGTAATAAAAGTTTAAAGGTTTATCTCATTTATGAAATAAATAAATAGGTTAATTCTAAGTCCACTATTATGACTGAGTAGATATTATTTTTCTTTAAAAATGCAATTAGATTTATGTACATATCTTTTCTAGAATAGAACTCTTTAGTGGTTTACTAGTGACGTCTTTTTGTGTACAGGTTTCCAATCTTAGTTACAATCAGATTATATTTTAAGGTAGAGTTGTCATGAATTTTTTTCCCATTATTTTTCAGAAGTTTATTTGTTTAACTGCATATTTGCAGTTAGTTGGCACAGAATTGGATCAAATTCAGCAAACTGGATTTAAAATCTTAATATTTAGGGACTATATGCTGAAGGAAGTTAATTCCAATTGTTTAGTCACATTTATTTACTATTTCAGCTACTGGTAGAAGTTTAGTATTTTTTGTATTAAGCTGGCAAAAGTAAAGACCAAAAGAACAAAATTATTTTCTGAGTTGGCTTTTTTATATTATTATTATCTCTTCTAAATACTTTTTTAAAAATTAACAAGCCCATTTGTTTACAAAATTTTTTAATTAAACCAATCTATATGTTTATAGAATTCTTTATTTAAATAAGCTCACTTGTTTGTAGATGATACTTAGGGATCTTAATCCCTAAAATGTTTACAAAACTTACAAAACATTTTCAAATCTTGAATAAAGCTTAAAAGCAATTGGTTTTCCAATAATTTTAATTAATAATAATAATACAAGCTAATTGAGTAAAATTTAACAAATTATTTTTTAATTAAGCTTTGTTCCTGTAACATAATTTTTGCAACAGATTTATTTGAAATACATTTAGTTAAAATAAACCAGTTTCTCACTAAAATAATGTTGACTTTATTTGATTTTAAATATAGACTTTATCACTGAATATATGCTTACATAAAACAAACTTATATTAAAACAACAATTCAATTTATCAAATCTGAATTTCATTTATAATTTGCCAACTACTATATTTTTAGAAATAAATTAAAGATTGAAATAGATCACTATCCATCTCAAAACTCTTTTTCTTAGGGAAAAGTAAAAATAAACTAAAAATTGTTATAATTATTGATATTGAACTGTGAGAAAATTTTCATTTTCAAAAAAATTATAATTATAATTTACCATCTCAAATATTGATTTTATTATATTTTATTTCTCTAGTTTGGGTCATATAAATTTTCTCAGCAGATTGAACCTTATCTAGTGGTTCTTTTTTTAGTTTTACATTTTCAACATTGTTGTACAATATTAGTCTTAAATGACATAACTGTTTAATTAATTTACACTGCTCCTCCTCTTTATTATTCTTCTCCAAGTTTATATGCAGAAATTTTATACTGCATTTGCATGTAATGTCATTTTAAACATCTTAATAACCTCAGAATTAAATATATTTTACTTAAATGTCTGGACAAAAGCAGTCTTATATAACAATGTCATTATTTGTTGTAGTATGATGCATTTTTTTATTATTATTGTTTAAGATAAAAGTTATGGTGGAATTTTATTTTTGAGCTTGAACATAATGTGAATATAGGAAGAAAATTCCAAAAAATAACTTTATTGATCATGTTGAAGTCTTTAAGTTAATCATTTAATATTTCTCATTTTTTCTCCTAAAATATTGATATAATTCTTTTTCATGTCAAATATGATTTCTTATCATGTCAACTGTTACCATGCTATCAAAAGAATCAAGAAAATTGCTAATAAAATCATAACTCTGCTCTTCATAGACATTTTTTTAAACACAAAATTTCCTATTATATTATTATCTTATGGTTTTTATTTATGACAATCTTGTATGTCAGTTTTGAAATCATCATCATCACAATTTATGTGAACATAACTAAGATCCATTTGTTTTATGAGATTTGAACTATATTTTTTCATATTTAGTGTCTTCTCATTATTTTTGTTTTCATCACAAATTGTTTTAGGTTCTCTTTTGTTAATTGTATTTTTTCTATTTCCATATTTTTATCTGAGTATTCTACATACTCTTCTATGACATGATCTTCAGTAAAGATCAATATTATTTTTATTTACTTCTCTTCTGTATGTAACAATCTTAATATCATCAATTAGCAAATTATTATTCTCTATAAGCTCTAAAATATTATCATTTCTTTGCTTCTATTATATTTGCATTGCCTTGTTCCAATTTTATTTGGAACACTATCATTTTTAATTATTTCAACACAATAACTTTACCATCTTTAAGGTCATCCATTTTTTATTTGATAAGTTTCCTATGTACACTTATCACCACTGTATTTAATATTCTGGGTTCTTTGGTCTATTAATTGATGACATTTTTCTGTTCGCACTGATATTTATTCTTATTTGGCACCATTGAGCACTGATAACTATCCAATTTTTGCATCATTTGTTCATTGAGCATTAATATTCTTCTATCATATTAGCAAGAATTTCTATCTTCCCAATTGTTATACTGCTTTTATTTCAATTATCTGACATGTTGGAGGGGAATTTTGATCTTACATAAAATTTCTCTGCCTTTTAACTTATTTATACTTCTATGCTTTTTCTTCACTTTATATAAATTTATGTCAAACTTCACTCTATTTTTAATATATTAATTTTTTTGTGCTTCTACATGTTATGTTGACCATCACTTCATACTGTCATATCATACTTTCATGTATGTCAATTCACTTGCACTGTCCAAATACTTTTGTTGTTATTTTTGGTTTTTATTTTGTGTCAACCACGCTCTATTAAATATTGCATTCTGCCAACTGATTTTCAATCTCTCAGAGTGTATTTTGTATTTGAGTTTCAAATTAAGTGGCCTTTTTGTATACAGATGTCCAGAATTTCATCATGATCAGACCTGATGTTGGGTAGCAAAAATTCATAAATTTACTATAAATAAATAAATATCCAACACCAGAGGATGTCACTAGATTTATAGCCTAAAACATGAGAATTTATTAGTAAGGAGACTATATATAAATGCCTATATAACTGTACCAGCAATCAAAGACATTTAAAATTGACTCAAGATTGCAGATATCAGAGATCCTTTATAAATATCTGTTGGCATAATGAAAAATAGTAAACAAATGATGACAGATCTAGAAGTAAACAAAACACTGTTTATTAACAGTTCAATATAATAAAGTTCAAATATAAATGCATTATAAGTGTAATTGCCCCTTTTGTGTGTTAACATATAATGCATTTGTTCTTTGTCAGCTTTAAATATTCCTATTCACAAAACTTGCATTATAATGCTTTATCTTCTCTTAAGACAACTATGTACCTTATTATTTATAAGATTCTATTAGATTTGTGTTTTAAGTTAAAATGTGTGCACATATATAGCACTTTTGGATAAAAGAATGAGCAATAACAAATAGCTTAAATTCACTACAAATGTTCACACCATGCAGGTCATTACACAATTAGACCTATACACTATGAATCTAGTCCCTACCACTTTAAAAGCAAAACAATAAATAGCCCCTATTCACCCACATACAAAGCAAAATATAATTAATATGGAGAAATGTGTTTACTCAAAGCAATCAAAATCATCCATAAATAGTTCAAGGAGAAAATATATACTATGTGGAGACAAGTAAACACACACAAAATTCAAGTGTGGCAATATAATATCTAAGGAGCACTATATGAAAATGCACTCTCTCTCTCACACACACACACACACACATATATATATATATATCTTTAATTTCAGGTGCATGGGAAGCAAACAAAGTAAATAGGACAAACTGCCTTAAATTTAAGCCCATGTATGTTATTTTATTACACAATGTATATAACTACATGCACACCACATTAGACACGCACATATCTTGATCAACATTAATGATTTTGAATGTATTTAAAGAGACACTAATTTTTAATTTATATTAAATTTAAACTATCAAAAAAAATAACCAAATCTTGTTTTTTTTAAAACTTTTTCTTTAAAAGCTACTTTGATTTAAAACTAAATGTCAATTATTTTAAAACTAAATGCTGATTATTAACAATCATGGAGGTGATTTTTATAAATGGTTTAAGGGATTAAAAAAAATTAAGAAACAATACTGATTTCTTTCATTTCTTAAATATTTAAAAATATAGACTATTTTACCCAATTAATTTTTTAAAAGAAATCACATTTTATATTTTTAAAATAGAAATATTTAAAATGCTCAAAACATACCACACTATATATCAAATACTCTGAATTAGATCAAATATTATAAAATGTAAATATTAAAAGCAAGTTATTATAACAAATAAGTACATAAAATCATCCAAAGTGAATTATAAATATAATAAACTAGTTGGTAGCAAATGTTTAAATTTTATCAAATAGTTTATAAAATAAATAAATAAGTTATCATTAGGTTCCAAAATATAGTTAAGTAGATATTTTTCTCTAAATGTAGAATTGGATTTATATATTTATATTTTCAAGAATAGAGCTCTTTAGCGGTTTACTAATGAAGTTTTCATTTACAGGTTTCCAATCTAGAACACAATCAGGTTACATTTTCAGGTAGAATTGTGAATTTTTTTACTTTACTGTTGAGAAGTGCATTAGTTTAACAGCATATGTGAAAAAATTGGAATAGCATAGGATCAAATTCTACAAGCAAGATTCTATATTATAATCTTTATGAGCTACATGCTGGAGAAAATTCATTCAGAGTGTCTAGCCACACTTAATTATTAATTCAGCTGCTGGTAAAGGTTTAGTATTTTACATGTAAAGCAGGCAAAAGCAAAGATCAAAAGAATAAAATTATTTTCTTAGTTGTTTTTTTTTTAATATTATTTGCTTTGCAAAATGTATTTTTTCATTAATTAACAAACCTATATGTCTACAAAATATTTTAATTAAACAATCCAGTAATTACTTTAATTATCTATATTTATAAAATTCTTTAATTAAATCTTATACAATTCTTTAATTAAACAAACCCATATATTTATAGAATTTCTTAATTAAGTAAGCACACAAGTTTATAATGTGACACTTATCTATCTTAATCCCTAAAATATTATTAATTGAAATTTATAACATTTCCAAAACATTTTCAAAACCTGAACAAAGCTTAAAAGCAGTTTGCCTGAAAGTTTGTGATAATTGCATATTATTAGATGTATATGTTGGACTATTTCCATCATTTATGAGTGAATGTTGAATGTAAAGAAAATTTTAAACTTTATTTAAACTTTTCAAATACAAACAACTTGTTAGTAATAACACACAATTGGACAACACAGTCTAATTGTGTGTTATTACGAACAAGTTGTTTGTATTTGAAAAGTTTAAATAAAGTTTAAAATTTTCTGTACATTTAGCATTCATTCGCTAATTTTTATCATAGAAAAAAAAAAAGATGATGGAAATAGTTCAACATATCACATCTTAAAAACAGTTGGTTTTCCAACAATTTTAATTAATAATATATGCTAATTGAGCAAAATTTTATGGATTATTTTTTAATTAAGCTTTGTTCCTGTAACAACTTTTTATAACAGATTTATTTAAATACATTTAGTTAAATAAAATAATTCAGTTTCTTTATCCTTATAAATCTAAAGTAAAATTGCCTTAACATGATTTTATTCACAAAATTTTACTTATATGTGTGTGTGCTTATATAATACAAACCTATATTTAAAAAAAAACAATTCAATTTATGAAAACTGAGTTTGATTTATAATTTGCCAATTATGATATTTTTAAAAATAAATGAAAAGTTGATATATATATTGTACCCATAAATTCATTTCCCTTTTTGTCACCAAGGGTGTCATTAGGCCACTGCCAATCAAAAAAATGTAATTTATGGTGATCTAGAGTTGACAATGATAAATGCTACCAGCTAGATTCAGGGAGAGAACAAGATCTTTAACATTGTTTAGACAATTGAGGGATAGGACACAAAATCAAATGTCATTAATAAGCAATTATAATTATTACTACTTTATTAAGTTCCAAAATAATTATCAAACAAAATATAAAAGTTTGCCCTAAATTCCTCCATCCGGCTTATCAGAGAATGTATATGTGAGCATTGCCATATTAAACACTTTGGCAGATAAATTCATTTTCTTACCTAAGATTTAAGGGAATTTGTGATTTCTTCCTGCCATCAATTTATATAAACAAATTTTACTTTCCTGTATTTAGAGATTTAAAAAGAATATCTTATACAGAAGTCAATCAACAGTGCAGAGCAAGCTTTCTCTAAAACCTAGAAAAGCATCAAAATATAATAGAGATGTCATATGCCTGCAAACACTCATAAGGAATTGACCAATGTGACCTTAAGGTTAATTCCAATAAGAGAGAAAAGATTACAATTTTACATAATCTTAAATAGAAGAAAACAAAATCTCCATGATTTAAAAAAAAAACAGAACTAAATAATCAATAAATCACTAGCCAAAAAATTTATTGTCTGCATGAAATGCAAACACAGATTAACTAAATTAATTTCAACCAAAATAGAAAACAGGTGAGTTAAAAAGAAAACTAATAGTATCTGCCAAAGCTTTTAACAATAATTAATGATATAAGAAAGAAAAACAATAAGTATAAAATATAAACTCACAATGCACTCAATAAATTTAAATATAAAATCTTAAAACTATGACTCCAATATTTATAATAAAAATATTTATAAAGTAATTAACAATATTTAACTGATTATATATAATTTATTATAGGTGCATATTTATTTTCATATTAAGCTGAGACTTAAGCAAAGAGATTTTAAGCCCTAGTTATGATATAAAAAGGTTCATTTACTTCCAGATGTTGTTTTACTGTCATATTCATTCCAGCAGTGTGCACACAGTTCAGGTCTATCTAGAGTTCATTATGAAGATTTTTGATTTCCATTTATCTGGTTGGGAGTATAAAGGCAATCTTGATAAGTTCTGGACTAGGCTTTTATGTCATGTTCATGATGTCACAATTGTGTAGCATCAGGATTCATCTTGAAAAGGTGTAGCACAGCATATTGTTAATCTGGTTCTTCAAGATAGGTAGTTTTTGCATTTTGGATGGATGATTGCTATTTCCAATGTCTTAGCATATCCACTTCTGTTAGCAAGTAGCTAAGCAATTATTTATCAGCACAGCAAGCAGCAAATACTATCAGCAAAGTCTATTAGCAGTCAGCAAAAATCTAACTGATGATTCATGTTTATTATTATCAAATATAAAAGTTATATGGGACAACAGTCTGCCATTAGCAAATATAAAAGTTAGAATACTCTCAATCAAAAGCACAGAGTTTTAAAATGAAATTGTTATCTCTCACATAATCTGGATTAAAAGGTTTTGATAGAATAAATCTCTACTTTCTTTTTAATCTTAATTAAATACAAAATCCAACCAGGGTTCCTATATATTTTAAAACATTAATTAAATTTAAGTAAATAAGAAAATAATTCTCAGTTTTTAAAATAGTTTATGATCAAGAAAATAAAAAGAAACTTATCACAATCAAAACTCTTTTTTTAAATTAAAATGCTTTTACAATTTCTATTTATAATTGAGTACATGTGTTATGGCACATATTTCTATTAAATAAAAAAAATAAAGTACAAAATGTTTAAATACAATTTTTTTTTCTTTTTAAAATTTCTAAAAATATAATTTTAGTTTTGATTTTTTGTTAGTTGATTTTGAAGCAGATAAAGCATCTGGTTCAATATACATGTATATATTGTAATGGTAATTATCCTATTAACCATGGTAATTGATAAAAAAAAATCTAATAAAAATATTTGTTAACTAAAATTTAGTCTAGGGGAATTATGAATAACTAATGGGCAATAGTATACATGGTGGAGTGACTACACAATTTTTATTTTTAATTAATTTATAATAGTTACTGATAACAACTAGACTAGACACACATAAATGGATATTTATGTATTAGTCCTGCAATATATAGGAGATGGTATGCCTTTTGACATCTATGATAAATGTTTAACCTTGTGATAATGTCAAATAAATCTGGCAAACTGATCTGATCTCATTCAATAACATGTTTTTTGTAATAATTTTGTCTGTTATTGCCCAGATTTCATTCTGACAAGATGTTCAGCACTGTCAATTGCATTTTTAAACTATTTTTATTTTATTTGTATCCATAGTTTTGATTCAATGATTTTTATTTTTATTTGTAGTTTTGATTCAAAGGTTTTTTTATGCACTACTGAAATGAATGCTGTTTGATATTTTCAAGAAAATGTAAAATTGGAGGTCCTAACAAAGTCGATGACAGCCTTTACAAATCAAAACCAAGCTGTCCTAAATGTGGAAGAGGGTTTGATGATTTATTTTGACTGTTGGAAGGCCTATAAAAGTGCTGAATTACAAAGTGCCAATGAGTGTTTTATCAGGACAATTAATTGTAGAACCACAAATACAATCACATGTTAATGAAATATTTATTTTATAGTGCTATGTTTATTAACTGTAATATTAATAATCAGTATTAAGCTAATGCACATGTGCTTTGTAGATTTTTAACTATAAATGAATATTCTCACTTTTAAATACAAGATAAAATCTTTGTGAAAATATAGAATGAATCCATCTATCTTTTTGACCCAAAAATTTATGTATGGGCATTTTGGGGGGAAAAAAATAAAAAATTTACTTTTAATCTTGCTCTCAGGAAAAAAATTATCCACTTAAAATAAAGTACAAGCAGTAATTTGATTGTTTCATTGTGACAATTTCTCATATATTACATGGTAAGTATCATATGTGTATATTTTACAGTTTTTTTGTAATATTTTAAGGTATATTCTGACTGTTGTAAAGTTTATAATAAGTGCTGAATTACTAACTGCTAGTTACAAACATTTTCCTGTAAACCACCACTTTAAGTAAGTGTGCATTTTGGAAAAAATAAATTTTTTACTTTTAGTCTTCATTTTTGGGGAAAAATTTTATTCACTTAAAATAAAGTAGAACCAGCAAATTGATTGTTTCATTTCAGAAATTTCAGTTATATATTACAGTAAGAATCATATTTGTATATTTTATGGTTTTTTTATATTATTTTAGATTATTTTTGTAATTTAGTTATTGTTTTGTCCATATTTTTGGGTGAAATTCATATTTGTAGTATACTGTTAAAAATTAATATTTCACATCATATTAATTTTATTATTTATTTATTCTATTGTTGTATTCTGTATTACTATCTTAGCAGCATGTATGTATATGTGTGGGTATGTACTGTAGCTCAGATCTCCCAGGAGTGAAGCTTCATCTGTGTCCAGGCACTGTTTTTTGTACAGATCAATTGTAGTTTTCCAATTTAAAAATAAACATCATGAGTTTCACAATTAATTGTGAATTGTGAAACTTATGATGTTTATTTTTAAATTGGAAAACTACAATTGATCCCTATGGAAAACAGTGCTCAGACACACATGGAGCTTTGCTCCTGGGAGACCTGAGATACAGAATATACACACACATATACATACATGCTGTTAAGATAGTAATACAGGATACAACATTGTTTTTTGGTAATGTTTTAGAGTATTTTTGTAATTTAGTAGTTGTTTTAGTATTGGACCTACAACATGTATTAGGCTTGCAGTGCCTTTTCACATACAAATTTAAGCTGCTGATAACTTTGTAAATCTTGCAAAATATACAAATGGTCCATTTTGACAAATTTATCATTTTAAGTTTATAGAAGGTCCATGTGCACACGTTATTTTGATCAGATCAAAAGATTAGAAAGTTGTTAATTGATTGATATGAATGTGAAAAGGCACTGCTGGCTTAATACATGTTGCAAGTCAAATATGTAAGAATCCATAAATGTAAGTCTTTATACAGATCTAGCCATTTTTCCTGACTGTTATCCTCTCTATATTAATAATATTAAATAACAAAATAAAATAATCTACTTAGAATTCAGGTAAAAATAAACAAGCAACAAAATTATTAATAATAACAATAATTTTAATTAATGAATGAATGAGAATAATATAACAAAATGTATTTACATATTTGTATCTAAATATTTGTATTGAGAGCATGTGTGATAGGAAAAATCTTTATTTATTCATAATAATTTTTTTTAAATGTTTACAGTTACCTATTTATGTTTCAGTGAGCTCACATTTCTTTGACTTTTGAATATCAACATATAGCCATAAGAATTTTATATTTTCAACATCTGCAAGCAGTGATTAATATTTTTAATTTCTAGAAGTTTGTTTCAATTGTAGTTGACTGGCATGAAGTTTTTTCTCTATGAGACTGTCAAAATTATGCGATTTATAAATCCAGTCATAGAAGAATATTTCCATTGGAGAACTAATTAAAGGGTGAGTTTCTTTATATCATTACATGTTTTCAGCCTCTGGAAGCAATTAATAGACCAATAGAATTGAGGTTAATTTCTAAGACATTCTTTTATTTACTGATCATAATATAAGCTACACTACTGAAAATTTCAGGGTGAAACTCTCTGAAGTTTTACCCCTGAAACTGCATTATATCTATTTAAATGATCACTAAAATTTTATTGACTTTCATCTTATAGTAGCACAATGAAGAAAGTAATTCTCTCTCTTTTTTTAAAGCAGATTGGATTCCATAGCAACTTGGTATTATTAATTATTTAACTTTATTTTACAATAAAGAATTGTAATATATTTTAAATTTTTACAATTATTATTTTAAATTTCTTCATAATTTATTTTACCATGACTTTTAGACATCTTAGAATACACAATTAAAAATACATATACATTTACCAAAAATTCATGTGTGTTATGTCTCTCATGGAGGTTACATGCCCTTCTCCATTTAGGTATAAATAGAGTTGATTTGGCATGAACATTGTTCATGTTTTTTGCTATTCAAATTTTTTTATTTTTTTAAATCTTAAAATAATCTCAGATTTTTAGCCACACTACTTTTAAACAAACTTACAAGTTGGTACAAATATGAAGCACAACATGACATCTTTGGTCTAGATAATAGTTACTAATTCTATTATATTTGATATACTGTGCATATATTTTTTTTATAAATTCATTTAAAATTATTTATTTGATTTGATCATCCACTTGTAATGCTGAATTAAACAAAGAAGTCTCCCACTGACAATGAGTGTGTCATGCAATGTGAACACCAATAGAGCTATTTCAAACACAAATAATATATCAATCAAATCATATATAAAATATACATTATGTTTAATTAAATCCTAATGCACAATACAAGAATCATGCCTGGTTCACTCTTGAAAATTAGAGGCTGGCAAACATAAAATTTATGCCTGGATCACTTATGAATCTTAAGGGCTAATTAATATAAGACTATGCCTGGATCACTTTTGAGTCTTAGAGGTTAACAAATATCACATTATGCCTGGCTCACGTTTGAGACTTTGAGGATGATAACTATAAATATAAATGTTTGGGAAAAGTGCTGAGATAAAAACTCTGGAGTTTCATGACAAAATGATAATCTTAAAACAATGAAAAACCTTCCATTCATCATCAATTCAAAAAGCAACATGAACAATACTTGATAAACTATAGGAATCACTTTTATTTCAAATTATATAGTGTTTTCTTTTATATGCATTAGCAAATAACAGTTATATTTAATTAACTGAGCATGACTTCTTTGTCAACTATTGTTTTTAACCTTTGAGCAACACAATTCATTTTCAAAACTAGTCACATTTCTGCTGCTCAGTAGTATCTACTTTTATAATCTGTAGTACATGATTATTTGTCCATTTTCTATATCATGTATCTATTAAGAGTTCAGGGTTGTCAACATAGAGGCTATCCTATTTCATAGAAGAATCAAACTTTGCTTCTCTCTAAATATATTTTATTAATATGCAGGTCCTTACTTGAAAGGATCTAAAATACCATTCATTTACCATATGTTAACTCTGATTCACCTCTAGAAAAAAATGATTTTTTTTGTGTGTTTTCTAGCTTTACTTTTTGCTGTTAAATATTAACAATTTATTGAACAATATACATAGCTTAATTATTTGCCTTAACTCTGGGTTTCTGTTCTCTGGTTTTCTTTTAAACTTGGTGGTTACCTGGTACTTTTTGTTTTATACACCATACCAAGCAAAATACTTTTATATTTAACTCTATTAAATTAATCTTCTTGATAATCTATTTCTATGATATTTAAATAACCTAATTCATTTTCCAAATTTGTCATTTCTTTACATTTGCTTTTGTACATTCAAACACATAATAAATTATAACACTGTCATCAACATCAAAGGCTTGTGAGTCAACTCTAAACTTATTTAGACTATCAATATCATGATCATTTTTAATTAATTTACTTTGGACTTTATTATTAATTTTATCCATTTTATCTAAATCTTGTGTGTATAAAATTTTACAAACAATTAGCTTTATCTATTTGCTCAGCTACTATAATATTTTCTTTATTATTTTGAACTTTAATACTTATTTCCTTCATCTTACTTTCTAACCCTACAAAATGACTTTCAATCTACTTATTGTTCCTTTACTTAGTTGTTCTATTTGTTTTTTATTCTCGTTGGTTTGATTTTTTATCTGACTTTTAAATTCTTCCTTTTGTTTTTTTACTTGGCCATTTATTTCTTTAATTTTTTGCTTTAAGATCTTTCATTTTACCCTTCAGATCTTCATTTTGTTTTTCAATTTTTTTATTTTGGATTTGTTGTGTTTGGTTAGGCTTACTCAGCAATTAATATGAACAATTTATTAGTTCAAATAATATGCATGTTAGTTAAACAAATGAATAAATACAGTTGATACAATTGAATGCTGAGATAATCAAGCTGAGTACGAACTCACTTCTAGATAAATGAGTAGCCTGCCTTGTGAGTTCTGGTAAGACTCTTCCAGCTATGTATTTAGCTTGCCTCAAGTCAGCTCTAATTAGATGTAGCAGTTTCCAGTCCATAGGTGGACTTGCCTCACTGTGTGGAGGTCACAATAATGACTAGGTAAATACCTTTGCTGATGGAAGAGGTGTTTAATGGAGAACATGTTCTGTCATTCAGGATAACAGACATAATTGCTCTCTGCCTTGCCTACAAAAGGCTGACTATTTAAAAGTGGATCCCTTACCCTACTGGAAACATACAAATTTAGTGTGCAAACCCCAGTGAAGGTTTTAATCCCTTTGAATAGTAACTGGGTGTTGGCCAATCAGGTAAGGAATCTGGAATAGTCCACTTCTGAAGGCAGGGTCAGATATGACAGATTTTAAGATCTTTTATTTAATCCTTTATTTCTTTTTTTAATTTCTGTGAATATGTTCATACTCATGTTTATAAACTCACTATTATGACTATTTTATTTCTCTGAACTTCCATTTTCACTTTAGCCAACTTTTCTATAACAATTTAAAAACACGTATATATACTTTAATATTTTTTTTTCTTTCTATATTGACAACTAAAATGCTCACCCTTCTTTCCATCCTGGAGCCATTCTATCACTGCAATATATTTTAATTTTACTGTTTTGTTTTATTTGCTATTATCTCTATTTCTTTTACTATCTCTGTTTAAAAAAACTTATAAATGTATTTATTGTTTGTTTGTTTTTTATAATAAAAAATAAATGCTCATATTTCTCATCTGACCAAGTATTTTATATTCCATATTTCAGTGACTAATTTGTTTATTTTTTAATGCTAATAAAAACACATTTTTAAATTAAATTGGATTCAATTCCTATTTGTTTTGATCAAGATTATCCCAGGCTAGGCCCCCAAATCAAATGACAATTGCCTTTTTTATCATAAAAATAATTGGTAATAAATGTATAATAATAAGTGTATGATATTCGCTAATTAAATTTAATCTAGGGGAATTATAAATAAGTAACTGATGACCACATATATGATGGAGTGACTATATAATTTTTATTTTTAATTAGCTAATTTATAATAGTCATGGATAACAACCAGACTAGGCACATATAAAGGCAAGCTTTTAAGCAGATCTACCCATGTTTTCTGACCATTATCCTCTTCACATTAATAATATTACATGACAAAATAAAATAAACTATTTCGAATTTGGAAACAAAATTATTATTTGTAATAATTTTAATTAACAAACAGAATGAGAATAATATAACAAATTGTATTTACATATTTAGATTTAAATATTTGTATGAAAAGCAGGAGTGATAGGAAAAATCTTTGTTGATTCATAATAATTATAAAAAAAGTTTATAATAAGTTCTGTAGTTACTTATTTATGTTTCAGTGAGCTCATATTTTGAATATTGTATATGGCCATAATAATTCTCATATTTTTAATGTCTGCAAGCAATGTTTGGTTTGGTTCAGTAGTAATTGATTCCCTTAAAGTTTTTTTCCTACAATTGAGTGTCAAATTTACACAGATTTATAAATATAGTTATGGAAGAATATTTCCATTGGACAACTAATTAGAGAACAAATTTCCTTATATCATGATATATTTTGTGACTGAAAGCAATTAATAGGCTGGTAGAATCAAAGTTAATTTCTAAGACATTTTTTGATTTACAAATTCATAATAATCTACACTACTGGAAATTTCAGGGTGAAACACAAGTTTTATCTCTGAAACTGCATTATATCTATTTAAATAATCACTAAAAATTTATTGACTTCAATCTTTTTAATAGCACAATGAAAAAAGTAACTCCCTCTCTTTTTTTAAAAAGCAGACAATGTAAGAGTTTCTTTGTTTTTTACTTTTTGATTGGTTTCCATAGCAATAGATATTATTAATAGTTAATTTTTATTTCATAATTCATAATTGTAATATATTTTTAATTTTTACAATTATTATTATTAAAAATTTTCTTATAATTTATTTTACACATGCCTTTTATGCATCTTAGAATACATTAAAAAATGTGCATATATTTATTAAAAGCCTTGTATTATAATATATAGGGTATATGAGCTCAGACTTTCACATGACTCACCATTCTCCACACTATCTCATAACACTGATACACTTGAACACATATGTTGAAAAGATATATAATCACCAATATACATGCTAAACCAGCAATCATCAGTTGGACCAGATTACCATCTCTACATATATATGCTATAAGTACTCAGATATATATTAAGATAGCCAAACCTCATACTTTAATGGACAGGCTTCAATCTACTCCACACTCCAACTCTTCAACCATCCATTCAATTAAATCTGATGATAGAATGCTCAAAGGCCACCCTGAGGCCGAGATTCTTGTCACACCCATGTTGACCTAAAGTCAATCTAACTTTTCATGTACAGGACATAATCCATTTAATACATATACAAGAAATGGGCAGACATCTCTACTAATGTAATAACTGAAACACAGGCTTATTATATACCTGTGTCTATATATGTAATATATGGGGTATATGAGCACAGACTTTCACATGACCCACCACTCTCCACACTGTCTCATAACACTGAAACACTTGAACACATATATGTTGAAAAGATAAATAATCACCAATATACGTATTTCATGCTAAACCAGCAATCATCAGTTGGTCCAGATTACCATCTCTACACATATATGCTATAAGTGCTCAGATATATATTAAGATAGCCAAACCTCATACTTTAATGGACAGGCTTCAATCTACTCCACACTACAACTTTTCAACCATCTATCCAATTGAAAATCTGATGATGGAATGCTCAAAGGCCACCCTGAGGCCGAGATTCTTGTCACACACATTAACCTAAGGTCAGTCTAACTCCTCAGCTCTGTCATGGATTTTACAATATAATATATTGAATTAAATATTTCTATGGATTGTTGTTATTATACTAAAGAATAAAAATAATGAGGTAATAGCCATGTAAATATAAATAACCTTTACCAACCCTATGCCTGCGGGCACCATGGCGCCCGCAGACCATTTTATGTGTGCCCGCCGCTATCCGAACACGATAAAAAATTATTTATCTGATACAAATAAATTTAATTTTTGAATTTTTTTTATGAATTATTGTATTATATTGTAATCAAATTGTAGGGCATACTATACTTTTACAGGGTAAAAATATAAACGTCAATTGTATGTTAAAATTTAATTTTTGAAATAAATATTTTTTTTGTACATTATGTGTATTATTAACAATATCCAACTATAAATTTATATGTGATGTGATGAACTGTGGCTTCTCCGTAAACGAAGTCAAGAATATCTCAGCAATTATGTCCAAATAAAAAATAAATGGTGCCCGCCACCTAGCTGAAAAAATAAATGGTGCCCGCCACCTGACCGGTATTATGGAATGTGCTCTTAAGTGCAAAAAGGTTGGGAACCCCTGCTTTAACCTTTGATGTTTACAAAAAGTTATCAATTCTTATTGACAATCCCTGAGACCAAACCACTTTTTTTATTAAACCTATAATAGCTCTTTTGTTTTGTTTTTAAACTCGAGTAAAAGTGCTATTATAGGTTTAATAAAAAAAACTGATTTGTCCTCAGGGATTCACAATTAATACCAATCGATATTTTCTTGCTAACACCAAAGAATAAAGGTTATTTATATTTACTTGGATAATATCTCATTTTTATTCTTTATTATATATATATAATTTATATTTCTCATGAATTATTAATTTGCAAAAGAATAGAAATTAAGAGATTATCTTTATGTAAACTGAGATAACTTTATTTTTTAATGTTGCTTGATAACTATCAATTACTACTAATTGAAAATCTTGCTGAGGCTAACCATGTTTTCTCCATGATTTATAAAATATATAACAATAGACAAATGTTATATTTATAATGATATAATTAGTAACATCATTATAAATGCATGCAGATAGACTTAAGTAAAAAAAGGAAATTTTGTTTTATATTGTTACATATGAGTATTATTTAATCATAGTTCAAAATCAACACAGAGTCCAGCTGCATCTAAATACATTTAAAATATTACTTCATTTTTTATATTTGAAATAATAATAATAATAAATTTTCATTTTTTTTTAAAATTTTGTGCTAATATTGAATATAATTTATGTCAATTAATTTCAACTCACCTATAATGTAGTCCAAGAGATTGATAGCCTATAAAAATGATGATTAAGTTAATAAAAAAACCTGTTAAAATTTGCATCAGCATTTGAGCGTTGACGTTTCCCTAACAATAAAAATATTTATAGATATAAATTTATATTATATTTTTAAAATAATCTTGTATTGAATTCATTCTGATATAATTTGTGAGATTTTTTAATAATACATTTAGAAAAGGGCCTTATAACATAGTGAATAGATCATTTACCTGGCATGACTACAAACGAGGATTCAAATCTGGAAAAATAATTTTTTTAGGTTAAAAACACTTAAGATTTTTTATTTAATTAGGAACCCCAAGCTGATTCAGATAATCATATAATTATTGGTTGATAAATGATTATCCAAGTATTCTTAAGAGGAGAGTAAAACAAAAGAGGTAAAATATAAATCATAAATATCTGGAATTTGACAGTCAAGCCAGGTAGGAAGTAATTCTTTTTTTATTGATTTTCTATAGAGGAATACTGGAAAGATGTTTTTGCACTGAATTGAATTATTCAAAGGATTTTTTATTTAACTATAAATACATTATGTTAATACAAAGTATATCATAAGTCTGAAATAAAAAAAAAGTTATATGATTAACTAGAAAACAGGTTTTATGACTCTAAAAAGTTTTTTTTTTTTTTTTAGAGGATAGAACTGTGATCTGCAGTAGTTTAATTTTGCTCTCTATTAAGGCTTTAAAAAAAAAAATATTATGGCTATCTTGTGTTTAAGATTTATTATCATCAAATGATAAAAAAAGACTAATATAAAAATTTTAATTCAATATTTATATATTGTGCACTTTTTATTAGTCCACTCTATTCTAAAAATAAAATTTTGTTGTATAATTTTAAATTTTGTTAAACCCAATAATATTTACTTAGTAAACTAGGAAAGATAATGACATGTTAGTATCATAGGGTTTGAATTTGGGTTTATTTGGTTTAAAATTTATAAAGGATCTGATAGGTAAAGTAAGTAACTAAAGATATATATAAATAATAATCTATAAAGTCATGATTTAGCTACAAATAAATAAACAGTTGATATTATTTAAAAAATATAGTGACATTCAAGTTTTATCTGGTAAACAAACATGCGTTATATAAATAGATTAGATTGTCTGCCAATGAAAATGTATTTTTTAAAAAAAACGATGATTGTTTTTAGTTAAATTTTAAGTGGTGTTTAAGAGTATATTCATTTTACAAAAATACTAATCTAAATCAAAAAAATAAACTATTCAATCCAATTTTTAGAGAAAAAAATTAATTATCTTTATTTAAAAAAGTTTCAAAAAACTAAGATTTAATTTAAAAAAAAAAAACCCCAACATTCAGTAGCTAAAATAAATGTTTGAAAACAGAAAGGCGGAAGGGGGACTAAAATTATTAAAATAAAAAAAAAAAAATAGGCAGACAAACTTTCATTAAAATTGGAAGGAGAATTGAATTGAAGTTGTGGCAGATGGAAGAACAAGTAATCTGGTTTTTTATTTTTATTTTGATTAAAATTCATTTAAATATCATTTTTAACCACGGAGAAATAATAAACTTTAATTATGGATAATTTAAAGAATCAGAGGAAGTTTTAATCAAAAATGAATAGCTAATTTAATCAATTTCTACGTGCAGAATCAAAACATTGGTAAGTCTCAAGAATCTCTTGAAATCATTATACAAAAGAAAAGGTATAATTAAAATGCAGGACCAAAAAGTTGTATGTCTACTACTGAAATGTATGCACTGGATGGAAAAATTAGAAGGACTGAATCTAGATTGAAGTTGATAAACAAAATCATTCCCGCATATGGAGTAATCCAAATAAATGTATATGCTTAACTTATCAACTAAGGCAAATGAAGCTAAAGTTACTTTGAATAAAGCTAAGTATGTTTTTTTTTTATAAATACCTTGAACTAAAGTAATTAATAATGCACTAATGCATTGAAGGTAAAATTATTCCATATAACTATTTATTTAGGCTTAGTGTTTTCAGAGTTTTGTTACTCCATAATCATAGTCTTGTAAAAAGAAATAAACATTAAAGTGATTGCTTAACACCTTCACACTCTTATTCCATAGCTTAAGATTTGCCCATACATAAATGTTTGAGTTGAAAGAATGAGTGGATTCATTCCATTCTTTCTAAAAATACTACAGTATATCTTGGGTCTGGAGAAAGTGAGAGTATTCATTTATAATTTATCTTTAAAGCGCATGTGCATTGGCTTAATCACTAATATCACTATTACAGTATTAAAACATAGCGCTATATAATATAATACCTCATTATAGAAGTTTTATGTATGTGTTTATAAAAAAGGAAGAAACAATAAATGGTAGAGCAAGTTTAAATAAAACCTTATGTAAAGAAATGAGTAAAAATTAACAATTTTAATATCCTAGAGTTTAAAAGGAAATTACACTGCATGATACAAATATATTTGGCCAATTAAGATTGTGTTTATATGGATATAAAAGGATAGCCATCTCTTAACATAGAAGGAATATCTCTCATTTAAGAATGAAATAAATATATAAAATAATTATTATAAAGAAAACACCCTGGAAAATATTTAACCTAAAATAAATCTACATATCAAATAGATAATGGTCTGAGATGGGAGAAATATATAGAGAAGATATTATGATCTACTTTTAAAAAAGAAAGTGATAAATGTTTTTTTGATCATGATTGAATGAGAAGCAGTCCAATGTACTATATTACTACTCATGCAGGAAGCCTTTAAATGGAGGGGAGAAAGCAAGTTGATAATACCCTTCGATTATCAGAGAAAAGAACAAATAGCTGATATCTGAAAAGTAATCCCATGTCTGCCAAATTTCATAGTTATAGTCATATTTGGAGAATGACCATCTTGCATGGTGTAACGATTAATATGATGGGAAATGTAAAAGTTTATTTTTATTTTTTGTTTTGTGAGAACTTATATCTTAGAAAAATAAGAGTGGAAAAAACACCCTTGTAATATTTGTATATATATGTTAATTTTATGTGTTGAATATAGTTGTTCTTACAATAAGAGGAGAATTAGATTAATAGATAATGGAGTTAATAAATGACTTAATTCGATAATCTAAATTAGTAATTATTTTAAAATTTCATGTTTGTTAAATAGTTTTATAGATTTAAATACTTAAATATAATTAATATCATACATTGGTAATGGAAATATAGTAAAGTAGTTGATGGTATATATGTAATAAAGAGGGGTTGGTTGTGTGATCAAATATACTAAATTGAAAAAAAAAAACCATGATATTTTGAAAATTGATGTCTTTTTTTTTTATTACAAACCCCAATTTAATATAGTGATAGATAATATAATTTCGGATTTTATGAGATATGATGTTTTACACTTAGCATGTTTTTTGCCGGTAAGATTTTATCGAAGATTAGATAAACGATGTCATGGCAACAAAGTCACTGGCAAGACTAATCCTTGGGAATACTGATTTTTTGATCGAGGTGTCTCGCGAGATTTAAAAAGTCGAGAGACTTATGGGAAATTTTGTCATTTCTCTGTCTTTTGTGGTTTTGATATCGATGTGAGCACAGTGATTTTTTAGATCATATTTTCATATCTAATATGGACATATTACTAAATAGAGTGAATTTTTAACTGTCGATTGGATGATATTATAGTAATTTCCACCATCGTTATTTGTAAGTAATTTTCATTTTGTTTCTTAATAATTAAATATAGTAGCTTTTAAGACATATATCGCCATTACAGGTTATTTTTTAATTTGTAAATTTCATAATTTTATGTACTACCTTTTCGGTTATTTTTTATTTTGCTTCTTTTGGGTCGTCTTCTTTCCATTTTTTTTATTATAAATTATCCTTATTCTCATTAAAAAAAGACTACACTTTTAATTTCATAATTTTATGTAACACGATTTAATTAGGACGTTTTATGTCCGCCATTTTCACGGTATGGCAGATTCGCACTATATCAGGAAAAGTGTTTTTTATTGTCTCTAATTTTAAAATTACAAATATTTTTTATAATTTTTTTTGCAATTATTTTGTATTCAATTTGAATTTATAATATTTTTAGTAAATTACTATTAATTTATGTATTATTTTTTTTTGGTGCATGTAATTATTTTGCTTTTTCCGAGTAACTACAACATGGTGCCGAGATGGCTTTTTTTTTACATCTGCCATTTCCGCTGTATAATAGATTCACACTATATCGGAAAAAGTGTTTTTTTTTTTGTCTTTAATTTTAAAATTATAAAAAAAAATTTATAAATTTTTTGTCAATTATTTTGTAGTCAATTTGAATTTATAATAATTTTAGTAAATTACTATTAATTTATGTACTTTTTTGGCACGTGTAATTAATTTTTGTTTGCTGAGGACAAGCTAAGTGAAAGCATATATATTTGACAGTACCTATTTAACATTTTTTGGTCTTTTAGAGAATTCTTTTTTTGTGTGTGCTAATTTTTGCTTTAAATCAATTTTTAAGTGGATGTCTTATATATATATTTGACAGTACCTATTTAACATTTTTTGGTCTTTTAGACAAATTATTTTTTTTTTGTGCTAATTTTTGCAGTTTTGCTTTAAATCAATTTTTAAGTGAATGTGTTATATATCTATTTTAACAGTACCTATTTAACATTTTTTGGTATTTTAGACATTTTTTTTTGTGCTAATTTTTGCAGTTTTGTTTTAAATCAATTTTTAAGTGAATGTCTCATATATATATTTGACAGTACCTATTTAACATTTTTTGGTCTTTTATACAAATTTTTTTTTTTTTGTGCGCTAATTTTTGCAGTTTTGCTTTAAATCAATTTTTAAGTGAATGTCTTATATATATATATTTGACAGTACCTATTTAACATTTTTTGGTCTTTTAGACAATTTTTTTTTTTTTGTGCTAATTTTTGCAGTTTTGCTTTAAATCAATTTTTAAGTGAATGTGTTATATATATATTTTAACAGTACCTATTTAACATTTTTTGGTCTTTTAGACAAATTATTTTTTTTGTGTGCTAATTTTTGCAGTTTTGCTTTAAATCAATTTTTAAGTGAATGTCTTATATATATATTTGACAGTACCTATTTAACATTTTTTGGTCTTTTAGACATATTTTTTTTGTGTGCTAATTTTTGCAGTTTTGCTTTAAATCATTTTTTAAGTTAATGTCATATATATATTTCTTGCTATTAGATGTCATCTACTAGATGTCCTCTTTTGTATTATTCTTGATTTAGATATCCTCTTTAGTATTATTATTGCTATTTTTACCGGTTGACCTTTTTAGTATTCTTGCTATTAGATGTCCTCTTTCATATTATTCTTGCTATTAAATGTCCTCTCTCATATTATTCTTGCTATTAGATGTCCTCTTTCATATTATTCTTGCTATTATATGTCCTCTTTTGTATTATTCTTGCTATTAGATGTCCTCTTTCATATTATTATTGCTACTAGATGTCCTCTTTTGTATTATTATTGCTACTAGATGTCCTCTTTCATATTATTCTTGTAATTAGATGTCCTCTTTCGTATTATTCTTGCTATTAGATGTCCTCTTTTATATTATTCTTGCTACTGGATGTCCTCTTTCATATTATTCTTGCTATTGGATGTCCTCTTTTATATTATTCTTGCTACTAGATGTCCTCTTTAGTATTATTCTTGCTATTGAATGTCCTCTTTCGTATTATTCTTGCTACTAGATGTCCTCTTTAGTATTATTCTTGCTATTGGATGTCCTCTTTCATATTATTCTTGCTATTGGATGTCCTCTTTCGTATTATTCTTGCTATTGGATGTCCTCTTTTGTATTCTTGCTCTTAGATGTCCTATTTAGTATTATTATTGCTATTTTTACCGGTTGACCTCTTTCATATTATTTTTGCTATTAGATGTCCTCTTTAGTATTATTATTGCTATTTTACCTGTTAGCCTCTTTAGTATTATTCTTGCTATTAGATGTACTTTTTAGTATTATTGCTATGACTACCGATGTTATTACATTTTATTATGTTATTTTTTTTTTTCAGAAACAACAAACATGGCATCCAATTTCTACCAGATGGCTTGCTGCTTTATTGCTTTTTATTGGTATGATGTATTGCCACGAAGACTTACTACTCTAATCTTTCGATCTTTAATGTAACATCTCCACGTGATTTCTGAACACATTTTATCGATTAACACTGACAGAAAATCACTAGGAGACATTAATAGTATGTCTTTGTGGTAATACATCATAGCAAGAAAAGTACTAAAGTACCATATAAGTGGTTTTAAGTAGTAATTTGCATAATCAGATAATTTTAGGGGATATATTAATACGCATAAATCAGTGGTAGAAAGATGATAATTAAGTGAGTAGTTAGAACAAAGATCACTAACTGATTTATGATATATCAAAGGGTGGTCTATTCACATTGTAGATGAAAAATATTCTAAGAAAAAAATGGGGATTCAAATTTGATAGTATATTTATAAACTTCTCCTTAGTTTGTAATTTTGAAAATTGAACTGATTTATAATTTTAGTAGTTAATAATAATATTGCAGGAAGAAAATAGATAAATCAAGATCAAGAGATAAATATCATTGTGCCTGTAGGCTAAGCAAAGGTGAATCTCACCATGTTGTAATAAAAGTTTTGTAGAGAATAAGAATATATGGGTTAATGATTTTTATTTTATCTTTATAATTTGAAATGGAAATTCTAAGGGATTGATGCTTTTTAAAAACAAAAGGAAAGGAATAAGAAATCTGTATCTAAGGCAAATATTTGATCTGGGTGATATAGAAAATTTATATGCATTCAAATGGGAAATATCACGTCAGCATCGGATTATCGGAAAGTATATATTTTATTTAGTTTTATTATAAATATCAGAAATATAAATTATGATTAATGATTAATTGTTTATAATGTTATTATATTATGTGAGTATTTAACTTTAATACTCCGGTTGTTTAAATTACTTATTAATCAAAATGTTTAGTAATACTTTTGTAAATATTGTCATTAAAGTTGTTGTTTTTTTTTTAAATTAATTTCAGTATCGAGTGTAGCTTTTTTTTTGTGGGATCATGTTCACTATATCACATGAACCCAGAACTTACAGTATGAGATTGAAGTAATAAAGTAATTAATTTTAAAACTATAGAACAGTCAATTAAACACACATTTCTTAAGAAAGATTTTACTACTGTAAGCTGCCTTGATCACATAAGTCATTTATAATATTGCAAATTATTAAAGTATGCTTATTTTATAATATATTAAATGATGAATTACTTAGTGAAAATATCATTGCTAATTACTGTTTAGATATCAATATTATTTTAATAGCAAACATTAAGGAGCATAAATATAATTAATAGTATAAGTTTGATTTTAAATTTTGGTTATAAGTCTTTTACTAATTAGTGTACTACCCATGAAGATCAGTAAAATCCCTCATGATATTCTGTAGGTAGTATGAAGAATGAATAAAAATCAATGATTATCCTGAGATCTCCTTATTATAGAATTATTCTTATGATTATTGCCAATCATAATTATCTGAAATAATAAAAATAAAATTTTATATACAATCAAATAAAAGATTAATTTATTAAGTAATCTAATTGAAATCTAATAGCTATATATATATTATATTCATTTGGATATTTTTGTTAGTCATGGGAGTATGTAGATACTTAATAAGGAGGATTGTGTGGGAATTCTCATGCCATTGAATAAATATTTTTGTATTTGTTTAATGTTAAGGGGATGTGATCTGTTTATAGGAAAATGAGCCTCACATTTGTTATAATCAATTATTCCTTATTTAGAACTTTTTAATCATGTTAAAATGAATCTAGATAAATAACTGTAGTACCTAAATTCAATTATGATAGTTGAAGAAATTTAGTTGGAAAAATGGTAAGTCTAGTAAATAGTACCAAGCCAGAGTCCAAGTATAGCCGAATGTAGGGACTTGGCACATCTGCTTAGGGTCATACCACTTATGGACAGGGCACAATATAAATAGTAAACCAATTTGTTTATTTACTTATTTCCATGCATTTTTTGAATTTTTATTATAATGTTTTTGATTATACAACAGGTTTTTTTTTATCAAACTATACATTTCAAAATTTATTATTATTTTAATTAAATACACATCTATATTTTTGCATATTTATAATGTTGAAGTTGAGTCTGTAGAATAAAAATATATAGAAATATTATATTAGTAAAATGTATTAATTTAAATTTATATTGAATATAATATAATCAAATGTAACATAGGAAAGTGGATCACTTTACAAACTGTAATTCCTTTTTTCTTCTATTTTACAGATGCCTTGATGTATTTGCCTGAGAAAGATTATTTTCAGATAAGATAATGAGAGACATCTAAAAAATTATCTGTTTGTATCCAAATAACGCATAAATACATTAAGAAATACAGGAACAAAGTTCAGAACAACTATATTCATAAAAAATAAATCTTATTTTGTTGTCCACAGACATGTAAATGTCTTTGTACAGTAAAATAAATAAAAATATATCTTTAAAATTAATATCACTATTAAATCAATCAGTATATACTTATATAATATTTTATATTTGAAATTAACAAGATGTCTGTGATTTTAATGGTATAATAGGAAGGATTTTTTATAATGAAATTTAGTTTACATGTTTGTAATTTATTGACAAATGAATTTTTAATGCAGTAGTTCACCATACTTGCATCAAATTAAATAAAGAATTAAACAAAAATAGAAATTAATAAAAAATTGTAAATTCCAAATTTTAATTTTGTCATTCATAGTTCAATTGCTGGGTGCTGGGATTGTAAAACAACATAACTCCCACTTTTTTAAAGCACTCAAACTCGGCTGAAAATTAAAATAAACATAAATTTTATTATTTTTATATATGTATACTTTTTATACACTGAAAAATGAATTAATAGCAATATTAACATTTAAAATATGATTTGTGCCTTTTCCCTCTCTCTTTTTTAAATATATTTTAATATAGCAGTGATTAAGACAATAAAAAAATAATTTATTTTTAGTGACATTTTTTTTATTAAAATGTAGATCAGCTTATTCAATGATTTTTTTTAATTATTAATTTCTAAAATGTTAATAGAAAATTATTGGCTAAAATGTAATAGTTAAAACAAGTAACAACTTGTATGCCTCAATTTAATATAAACAATGAAACTTTTTTTTAATATTATTTTTAAATATTTCACTCATTTATTTATTAATAAAATTGCATTATAAATATTTATAAATGCTTTATATATATATATGTCAAAAACATCTTTATGGCATATATTGTACCAGTCAAAACATGTTGATCCATCTAACATGAGCTGGAACTCACAAAATATACTTCAAACCCAGTCAAACCCAAGATTTAGATCAGGGACCAACCTGAATTTGAACCCACTTCATAAGCCCCAGACCAAACACCTAAAGAATAACATATAATGATGGCACAAGAGAATTTATTCTTAAGACTGGACCACTAGCAGAGTGGATAAGACAATGAGACTCAATATTAACTGCATTATAACTTAATTAAAATATGCATACACATGGTTATACATGTGGAAGTGGAGAAAAGGGAATTCAAACTACACAAACAAGTTAGACAATAACAACTAGTTTAATATAATGACAAATTATACACATTATGAATTGTGTACATTAGAATGTGTGTGAATGAGCAAGTGGACTACCAAAAACGGTAGATAATTACATATTTGGATTCATGCTGGCAATTCTCATATACTCTTTTATTAACTAAATAGTATATAAACATTAACACACATCTTTGGTGGGTACGGTATTAAGATGCCAATCAATTATTAAAAAGATTACATAATACTGCTATTAATGCTTTTATATACAGTTCTGAAACATGGTGACTAACAATTTCAAAGAGCGTTCTGGGATTCATTATATATATAAGAAAACTATTTTCATGCCACTGAGATCGTGAAAATAAACAAAATACATTTCAAAGATTATATTTGAATCTATGATAAAATATTTATTGAAAAAATTCTTTTAATTAACATTTAGAAGACAGAATGCTTGATTTTTATCCAAGGCATATACTCTTAAATACAGAAATAATAAATTATGATGATGGGATTGTATAAGATTGAAATAACATTATTAATAAGCTAGTGGTATTTGGCATATATATATTTTGAGCAGAGCACAATTTTAGTATTATTACAGCACTAAAATTAGGTCATAAGCAAAAGAAATAATAATATGAAAAGTTGCAGTACTGACTTGATGGCAGAAAAATCAGAGGAAACAGCCGTGCTTCCAGACAAAATCAAAGTCTAAGACCCCATTCTAGGGTAGTGCTTAGAGAAAAGTGGATTAGGCATGACATGGACATCACTGACGTATGTAGGCCTTTTATACAAAGAAAGTCCTGAGAAGTTCAACTATCCACAGGACAGGACATAAGAAGAAATCTATGGGTTTAATCCTGTCGCAACCCCCAGATTAGAAGCACATATATATATAATCACAAAGATAAGGGTGAATGTCAATAACACAGTATGGATAAATGTCACTAATGACATTGAATAAGATTTACTGCTTTAAAATAAATACCCCTTGTTTGAATACCATAACAATTTGCTATGCCACTAGAATATACATAAAGAGATTTAGATTTCATTTAATAAAATATACGTTAAGATTTGATCCCTCCTACTTTTCTGCTATATTAAAAATGATTCAACCACACCTTTGTGGATTTTATAATAACTGGAAAATTTAAGTATTTGAAATTTCAAGAGTATGGAAAAATAAAAGAAAACTTTTAAACAACTAATAGATCACTTTTTCAGAATTGAATAATAATATTTATAAAATAAGGTTTCAGAGCATTAATTAGCCTAATTTTTGGATTCATCCTAGATAGAATCCAGAGTTAAACAAATAAAAAAATTTTATACTAAAACATAAACAAAATGTTGACTTGTAAAAACAATCTGGTGAGCATATTAATTAATAATGCATTATATTTTAAAGGGATATTAGTAACCTTAATTCATGGAAGTTTACTTAAAAATAAGAAAGAAAAGATTTTAGAAATTCAACTTGTCAGATTGCTTGAGATTGGCATATTAATAATAACTAAAATAGACATATAAAATCAAGTAATATATACATATAAATAAATGACTGCACCAAAGTTAAAGAAAGCTAGAGCATATGAAAGAATTAAATTTACAGATATTATTTAAAAGCAATTTACAGATTAGAAAAGGTACAAAATTAAATCATACATTAGAAATGTTGATAGTAGTGTTCAAGATTAGTTAGGTTAGATTTACTTTCAGGTGGTATGCAAATCATTACCTTGCACAATTTAACAGACCATTTTCAAAGTACAGCAGTTAATGCATCTATGTGAATTCTTCTTGGTGACAGCCAGCTTCCATTCAGCAAAAATCCAGAGTTTTTTTAGGCTTTTCTTCATTTCAGGGCAGGAGGATGTTACACCAGTGGAAGATGACCCCCAAAGGTTGGGAAAGGCTTTCTACTAGATTATCATTTTTAAGATTTCAAAGCAGCATGGAGTCTAGTAGCAATCAGTTCTCTCAATAGTAGATAATCTCTTGATATTCAGAATTAACCCATTTTATACTCCTGTCCAGGTATTTGAAGAATGCTTTCAATTTCTTATCTCTAGCTTAAACATAATCTTTAATCCAACAAAAATTTTAAGTTTTCTTTGTTCATTGTTTTTGAAGATGCAAACATTAGATAACATTCCAAAAATATATTCAAATCTATTTCTAGATTGGAAATAGATTTGACAAAAATGTTTATACAAAAGTAAAATCTTTAATCTTAATCCCCATTTTATTTTAAGTAAAAACTTTAATTAAAAATTCCTTCCCAAGACTAAAACAATATTATATTCCCAACCCTTTAATTATTTTTGGACAATTAACGGTTGCATCTTCCATCTTGGATTTTATAAAATATACAGATTAATAGGAAAAATGATTTAAAAAGAAAAAGTTTTAAAAATGATGTATAGTGAAATATTTTAAAAAAATCAATATTTTGTTAGTATTTTTTTTTTTGCTCCTATAATATATGTACATCTGAGCTGCACCTATGTATTTTTAATGTCAAGAAAATAATTAATAAAAAATAATTAATAATAATACATATTGAAAAGTTAAACTTAATAAATTTTAGGCACACATCAAGGAGCAGGATGGGATATAGGCTTTGAATACAGATTAGTAGATGACACCATGAAGCTCAATCTTAAGCTAAGATTGACTGCTTCAATATATGAATTAAAATGTGTAGTACATGCAGTTCACTACTGCTAATGTATAAAATTACTGCTATATATGATTTTTTTATACTAAAGATTGTAGTGTTCTTGCTATACTATGTGAAAATTAAAGAAATATAGAAGTGGAATATGTGCATACTTCACATTCCTATGGTATTGTTTTCATAATTAGTGTGAACATGTGACTACACATATATTAAAAGAAGCTATACCTAGAAATTAAATGATTATTCAAACAATTTACTAATTACAAATAGTATTCCTTGTGCACTTAACTTTCCGTTAACTTTAATTTTTCATTAAATTGTTTTACTATTGTTTGTTTTTGAAATTACTTCAATATGGTTAATAATGAACTATCTGCTTTCCATATTTTTTTTTTTTTTTTTTTTACTTATTTTAAATAACACTATAAAAATTTGTTGCAGCAAGGATATTACATTAAACAAATTTTTGCTAAAGTATGTTAAACAATTTTTTTTTTTAGAAATAAGTCAGTTTCTTTAAAAAAAAGAATGTACTATTTAAAAAGTGTTAGATGGGAATTCATATCTGATGAGGAGACATTGATTTATTAGTTAAAATACATTTATCAAATTGATTTTTTTTGGGGGGGGGGGGTATGCACAGCACATTTACTAATTTCTCATAGACTAGTTCATTATTTGAATAAGTATTAGCTTTATTTTATTTAATATTGTGAGTGTTTTTTTATTTTTAAAAATGTACTTGGTGTCATAAAATCACATTACAACGGAAAATGCTTTCCAATAATGAAACAGCAAAGGAGAAGACAATATTTACCAAACTAGTCAAATACTATATAATGAAAGTCAAAAATAACAAAATACCCATTTTCTTACAACCAGATATATAACCAATTTTATGAAAAAAAAATTTCATCCCTGGTCATGGATGGGAATGACAGGTAATAACTATTGTGTTGTTGGAAAGTTTTAAATTCCAATCACAAGATTGGTGATAAACATACTACATGTTTTATCATTTAACAAATGTTGTTGATATGTCTGATTAGAATCAATAATCCTGTTCAACATCGTTCATGTAAGTACTTGCACCTACCATCTATATATGACTACGTATTATGCTATTTAGCATTGTTAAAATAACTTGAACTCTCTGGGCATTTTTTATTTTTTGAGGTGATACAATTAACCAGGATACCATCAGACATCACTTCATTACTTCCTTGAGGAATGCCCAGAAATCCAAGTTTGAATTCTGGTTGTTTAACAACCCCATTCAGCATCAAACAGTAGCTTGCAGACTTACTAGACTCAAACACAGTGTTTAATTATCTAACTTAAGACTTTTATTCAAATGATGCATTGTAAGAATAATTGAGAGTAGAGACTATTTAAAATTTTATTTCAGGCAGTAACAAAAATAATGACGTGCCAATACTCTCCACATTATGTAGTTGACTTTACAACTCTCAAAATGAACAAATGTTAATTCCATTGAGCACGCATGTAGTATTACGATTTATAATAATACCACTGTATTTAGCTTTCATCAATTCAAACAAAATTAGAGATATCGCCTGCCCCTCTTCCCTCCTCATGCCTGATCAATACTTCAATTATGGCATTTAAAATAAAATATAACTTCCATAAAAAATATATATAATATTACAACTCATTCAAAAGATATATATAATTGTACAATTCTTTTAAAAATAAAAAAAACAACACATTATGATAATATTAGTGATAATTAAATAAAATATTGGAATTATAATTTAAGGCCTTATGATTATATATATAAACAATAATTACCATTTTTTTTGTTTATATAAATAATTATGATTACATTTGTGGACAGTCAGAAATTATTTCTTTCTTCTAAATATATGTATTCTAATATTCTCATGGATAATAATGATTTCATAGTATTATTTTCGGGAGATTTCGTGTAATAAAAATAAAATAGCTAAATAGTTTACGTTTTAGTACAATAACAAGTAATTTCCTCAGACTCTTTTTTCTCAAATATTTAAATATGATTTGAGAAAGAAGAATAATCTGAGGAAATTAGCTATTTTATTTTTATTATATGAAATCTCCCAAAAATAATGTTATGAAATCATATATATATATTAAGTGTAATAATGCTCAATGCTAAATGGAGTTGTAAATAATCATTAAAAAACAGTCAACACTTAGACAATCCCAATATCAATAACCTTTATGACAACAGTTTGAAATTGTTGGTTGTTATTGATATTGGGATTGTCTAAGTGTTGACTAGCTTTTAATGATATGTATATATGAAAATAATGTTACTATTAACACTAACTGAAATAATCATACAAATATATAAACCATTATACAATTACAAATATCCAGTAACGCCCTCTGCTTAATAGTCTATATCTCAATAATAGCGCTATTATTGACATATAGACTATTAAGCAGAAGGCGTTACTTTATATTTGTAATTGTATAATAGTTTATATATATTATGTAAAATCCTAGCACCATTTATATTTTAGCACTTGGCTGATTTATCTTTAGATTTCCCAATCAATATTTCTGGCTGGTCGTTAATGATAAAAGACTGGTTGGCACTAGTATTTTTCTTTCCATAATCATTACCCACAATTCATTATTATCACTCCCTATAATTTTGGAATAACTATCAAACAGTGCAAAAAAAATAAAATACATCTTTGATGATGTTATGTATTAATTCATTTTTTTCATATTAGAACTGGACTTTGCAAATTTATAATGCTATATAATAAAGCATAGATGAACACACATATAAGAGTGATGTAACAACTCATGTAGTTTGTTTTATCACTTTGTAATTTAATGATGTTGAAAGTAATATTCTCCAACACTTGCAAAGCATAGTTTGCTGGATATAATTCCACTGAATAAGGTTGCAGTTAAATTTCCAATAATCTGCTTTGCTTTCCCCAGCTCTAATTTCCTGTGTTCACATCTCTAGTCAAGCAAATTTTGACCAAAATGAATTAACCAAGCCCCTTTATAATTTCATCATTACTGTTTACAAAAAGTTTTTTTTTTTTAAAAAATATTTTTTTTCAATTTTAAGATGTCAACTTCCAAAAATAACTCCTGATTAATCACTTCTTTAATTATATATATTTTTAACACACAAAATTTCTCTTTTATGAAAGATAAGAAAAAGTTTGAATTAGTCTTTTAAAAGATCATATTTAATATGAAATATATAATTCTAATTTTTTTACCTTTAAACTTTGCAACCATTATTCCCAGTCACCACCTTTTTTTTTTTTCATTTTTTACAATTAGACTATTTTTTAATATAATTGATTGTTAATTAGTATAATCAAATTTTATCTTTCCATAAAAAGAAATAAAAAGCTGCAACCTATACTTTCCTAAATATTCTCCTTCAATTGTTTTCACTAACTTACTACTCCCCTACCACCACCACCACATAATTTGCATTTTTTTATCTCATCTGAAGACTCTTACTATTGTTCTGCCTTTTATGTCTATAGTTACCTTCATAAGGGCTACAATATATATATATATATTGTGCCAGGCATTATGAAATGGCCTTGCACAAAGTCTGTATTAAGCACAACAAATATAAAAATGTGCTAGATTGATAATGGAGGTTCGGTATGAGCAGTAGAACACCCACACACACAGATTTAAATATTGTACACGTATAATAGACTCGTGTTTTTTTTATTTTTGCTTTTCCTTTTTGTATATTTTTTATGATATGTCATTATATGTAATTGCTTTTTTTTTATTTTCCAACATACTTGTATATTTTTTTAAATTACTTTTCTAAAGATTGTTATTTTATTCCATAAGCAAGTAATGTTAATTGCTTTTGCAAAAATCTGATCAAAAGCAAAAGGTTTGATAATGCTATAATTAAACTGTTATCTCTTTTAAAAAAAATTCTTTTGAATTGATTTTGTAAGCAAGTAGTCTGGGTTATTCAAGATGGATGTCAAACTTAAAATGTAGAATTTAATCGGAAAAATATAAAGGAATGTTTGCAATCTAAGTGATAAGCTAAATTAAAAGGATTGGCTGATTCATTCTTCTCAGAGGGATATCTGAATTGGTTCTTATTGGTGGGATTGATAGTGCTGTGGGATTCATTCTTTCTTTGGCAGCCATTCTGGGCAAGTCATTCTTTTTTGTGGCTCCAGAATTCTCCAAGCAACCAGCTACTTAGAGATTCATTTACGAATAGGACTATTAGTGACATTCTTAAGAACAAATCCATTATACAGTTCTTTTAAGAACTCTTGTCTTTTGTGGATTCGAGTAACCATTGGAGACAGCTTATGAAAATTTATTAATAATCCTAATTATTATTAGATATATATAAAAAAGAAGATATGAAGCAATATACTAGATTCCAGCAAAATGACTGTGGGGTAGACAACCAGCTGGTGCACTGCCCTTTCTCTGTCCCAAGCCGCCAAGATGTGACCACGCCAATTCCAGCTGCCCATGATGATAACAAATTCCGCCTTGCTAAATGGATGAAATCTTCACCACACAGCCAGTTAACTTGAAGCCCAGAGGAGAAGAATGAAGACGCAGATATAAGTTTATTTTAAGATATTTATTAATATTGAAATAATTAACTTTGATATTTCCGATTAAATATATTGTTTTTTTATTATTATTATTAATCATTTAAAAAGGAGAGAGAGTCTCTCGCATATGTATATGAATTTACAGTTATTACGGGCATAAATGATAAAGATTTTACTTAAATCCTTTGAGTCAATTTTTTTTATTTTCAACAAAGATTGCAATGAGATTCTTTTTTTTGTTGCTATTCATTTTCCTCTTGTTGTTACTCCTGGAATTCATCATATATGGATATACATGTATGTATATGCGTACATACGCTTGTAATATTCGGGAAATATGATATCTCATGCTGAATATCAAAATGTATTTAACCGTATGTCCTTTTTAAGTTATTTTTTTTGTCACTGCTGCACCTTATGATGAGTGCAAGAAGGGATTGATCTCTTATAGATACTCTGTAAGCAAGTACTCTAATAACTTTATATTTAAAGTAATAGTAAATGTATAATTGTGCTGTGTGTATATACATGTATAGGAATTTATCTATAGTAAGAGGGAAATAGATACAGTACCTTATGGTGAGTACAATATAGTATCTGAGCCAATGCAACCTTGTTGACTTGTTGAAAAATACAAAATTATTGAAATATCTCATAATGCAAATATACATATGCATAGTTTTTATTATTATTATTATTATTATTGCTATCAATAAAAGGGTTTTAAAGCACTGAGTAAAAGTGCATGCCTGTATGACCGAAAATCTCATATCTGTATATCAAATCACACAAAGTAAAATTTATTTCTATTGGGTAAAAGGAGCTCAGACCACTTCCATTACTTATAAACATTGTAAATAGCTTTAGGGATTTATTATTTTTCTTATTTAAAATTGTATTTCATCTATTTCAACGCCTCGAATATATATGGTTTGGGATAATTAATTATTTAGTATTTTGTTATTATATCATCATTAGTATGAAACGGTGGTGGGTATTTGGGATTAAATAAATATTTAATCATAATATTAAACTTGTTTAGTTTTCATATTATTATTTATATTGATCAAAATGTATTCTTTCCTTATCAACCACATACTGGTAATAATGATTTAACTTACCCATGTGAAGACCCTAGATTGTAGAGTGACTGAGCTAGCCACAAAGGGATATCGCTCTACCGGGGTGTTAAATCTTATTCTTATGCTCCGCTGAACATTGGTATTGCACATCCTTCTAACAGGGTGAAAAATTCATTTTTTGATTCTTTTCTAGAAGTGGCGCGCAAAGGTCTATTTTGTAAATAGATTTTTCAAAGGTGTGTACTTGCCATTGTTCTAAATATTCGGGCATTCAAATAAGATATCAACTAAAGGGTGTTTTTAACTGGAAGAGTCCTGTCAATCCACTCTTTCTGTCAATTTAGCTGGAAGTACCAATATACATGAGTACAGCCAATCGGCTAGATTGATATCCATTTCTTTACCTGTTGAATCTTGGTCACTTCATGCTCAGTGCAAGATTAGGAAAAGAATTCCGCAGGGAGTATGGACTGGTACGATATATTATTAGCTTTACTGATTAATAATAGTTTAAAATAAAAATTTCAAATGATAATAATTTCACATCTTCAAGTGATTTTCACAATGTAACATAAAGTAAAATGGTTTCTCAGACATAAGTCAGAAGTCTTTGCGCATATACCAAAGTCAATGTTTTTGTTAAATTTGCACTATGGTTACAATTTAACCATGATTTGGCAAATGAAGTATTCCAATTTGCCCTTTTCACATTCGCTTTAGCATCATTAAATTCACTGCCCTGTGTGATTTATTTCAGTGATAGATTAATAGACTCTTTGAGGTTTAATGTTTATGTAATAAGGATTCACTTCAGTTCTAATGTCAAAATTTCATACTGGCTTTTGAACAATAAACTATTTGATTATTTTATGTTATTTGGCTCATTATTCAATTCATTCTTCTACATGTTAAGTTCATTAACAAAAATCTTTTTCAAGAATCTTTTTAACTTTTAAATAATTCTTAGATTAAAACATTTTTTGATTAAACGTTATTACTCATAAAGTAGTGAAATCATTCAAATGAATTTCATATTTTAAAAAGTACTGAAATTGTAGTAATTTGTTTAATTTTTTTATTAACCATCCTAAGTGAAATTAGTTCTTTATTTGAAGTTAAACAAATAATTTTTATAAAACAAAATAATTTTGAATGCTTTTCATTATTACTTCTTTATTTATATAAAGAATTAAGATTTTAAATCAATAAAGAAATAATGAAAAAGGAAAAATTAAAGAGCAATTTTTATTAATCATTATAAAAGTAAGATAATAAACAGTCAATCAGCAAATATTAAAATTAGTGAATTATGGGATATGTAAATCGACATGTGATTTCTGGGTCCTGCTGTTTTACTTCATTTTTGAAAAAAAAAATTCTAAAAGTTAAGTCACTAGCTGAAAATAATTACAGTATAAATATAATTAAAAGTACTACTATTGATTAACGTTTATATTGGAATTTATTTTGTTATTTACCATTATTTGAAATATAATTACATTTTATTACAATATTTTTATTAGCAGACATACATTGTATTATTGTGTTAAATATATGTATATAATATTTCTAAACTTCATTAATTATATATAATAAATTTTGCATATATATTTTGTTGATATGCTTTACAAAGTGTGTAATTCTTCTATCCCAGTGTTTTTGGTTTTTCAATCAGCTGAATGCATTTTTCAGTGTTGTGCAGTATAATCAGAATTACCTGTCTTAATTTTGTATGCTAGTTTATAGCCATTGTTATTAATATGTAAATGATTTGATATGCACATTCCAATGATTTGATGTTGGATTATGTTTGATTTTTTATTTATTACATTATTATTATTTACAATGCACCAAGCTTCCTTTATTTTTTTTATCATGTCACTCCATGCATTCTAGTGAGTTGAAAAAGAAAGCTTGTTACATTACAAATAATAATGTAATAAATAAAAGATCAAACAGCATCCAATTATCAAATCACTGGAATGTGCAAATCAGATCATTTACATATTCATAACAACATCTTTAAAACAGTATATGGAATTAAGAAAGATAGCCATGATTGTGGTACATAGCATCAAAACACATTAAGCTGAATGAAAGACTAGAAGACTGCAGATAAAAAAATTAAAATTTTGTAAAGCATATCAATATATATATATATATATTAGTTGAATTTATTAATTTTATTAAATAGATTGCAGATTATTATTAACATTATGTTTAGTTTAATTGGTGCTAGTAAAGCCTTTGCTCTGACAGATTCAGGCCACCAACTATATAGAAATTACATATTAATGAAGCAAAACAACAAGAACAACAAAATTAATCAATAAGTTTTATATGTTTTTTTAAAAAATAAAAACAAAAAAAATATTTTTTAAAAATGTGTAAAAAATATAATTTAAAAAATAAAATTCTCAATATTGTATTTAGTAATTAAACAATGCATACTGATTACAAGAGAATTACTTTCAATAAATATGATCATTAGACAGAGATTTGAATACAGACTTTCAAGCTCCATCTATCCACTCCATCTTATATAACGAATACACATGATTGCATATATGTGAAAAAGATAAATGATCTCCAATATATTATAACGGGCACATATGACATTACATTATTTTTTTTATTATTAAACATGAAAAAAAATAAAAGTTCGCAAATAAAACTTCTTTTTTAAGAATTAAAAATTGAAAATTCTATACTAAACTCATATATATATAAAATCGCACAGATGAAAAAAATTATTAAAAAAGAAACTTTATAAAAAAAGAAAAAGTATTTTAAAACTAAATTATCAGTAAAGATTTAAAGATAAAAATATATGTAAGTTTGTACAAAACAAATTAATTAATGTTATTGAAAAATGGAAATGATTATTTTAATTAGTCCAAGTGAACTAGCCCTTGGGCATTTAAATGTATAAGCAATGGTCAGATAGGAAAACAATAGAAACTAATAGCAAATAAAAAGAAATTCCTTAGGAATCAGACCTCAACGAAAGGGTCTTCATCATCATGATGGAATGTTGAGTTAATCTGCAAAATTAAGATAAAAGGAAAGGTTTGGAAATAAAAAAAAGAATTATTATTAAGAGAGGATGGAGATGTGTTAAGTCAGAGAGTTGGAGGTGAAGGGATTGAAAGACACACTTTCAATTCCTTCAGTGGTTATAAAAAAGGTAAAGAAAAATGACCGATCATTTTCTACATTAAGGACCAGCTAAAATAAAAGACCTCCGGATAAGTAAAAAAACAATGGCTAACTGGATACCAATATCTTCAGGATGGCATGGGAATTCCTGTTCAAAATTACAAACAACTACAAATTATGGACCTTTTAAAACCATAAGAACTTTAGATAATTCATGAACATTAAATTAAAAACATTCCGTATTTAAAATAATTGCAATAGAATCCTATCTGACCAACTTTATTTATTAATAAGTAATTTTAATTTGATGTATTTCTTTTGTAAAATCATTTCCATTTATTTTTTTTGTTCTTTTAAGTTTTTATTATGATTTCTGTTTTTCGTTAAATTAAATTATATAAATGTTAAACTTAAGTCGGGCATGAATGGCTATATAGATTTGTAAAGTTATATTAGGAGAGGGTAATCTTAGGTTATTTGTTTCATAGTTAAATTAGGTCAATGGATTGGATATATTGGTGTAATTAGTAGATGTAGTACGAGATTCGCTATGGGCAGAATCACTTTATACGCCACACACTTTCTTTTTGCCTATTGGAATGCGATTGTAAGTCGGCAAAAATGACCGCAGTCCTTTCCTATGGAGTTTTTTTATTACTCTTATCATCAGATGGATATAGTATTCCTATCTGATGAGAGGCAATTTCTTCTCTTAACCTATTTTGTGCTGTCGTATTCGTGTTACATTGAATGCATTGATATATCAGATGGATTGATGTTGGTTTAACTGTGAACTTTTCGCCTAAGGTTAAATAAGGATAGAATATTTTCTTCTCAAATGCAAATCTATGTAGCCAATTTATACTTGACACTCTAAATAAAAATGCATTAAATTTAAGTTGGGTATGGATGTTGCATGGATTCATTATGAGTTACTTATGTTTGTGGTTTTTATATTTGATTAGAATATATAAGTCATCGATGTCAATGTGGCATCTTATGATGAATGTCATTGGGTTTCTTGTATTCCCTCTGCAATTGACGTTATCAATGACTTTGTATTTTGATCGGTTATGTTTATTTTGAAATGTTTTTAACCATGTAATCTATGTAACCGATCTATACTCAACATTATAAAACACACTTTCATAAATCCATCTGTCCGAACTTATAATAACTTATAAAAATTAAAATGTAAATTAAAATTTAAAATCAAAGTTAAAAATGTAAGTTAAATTTTAAAAATGTAAATGTACTAAAATAATAATGCTAAATTTTATATATATATATGTGCATAAATAAATGTTTGTGTGTATAATTACTGGCAGTGGCTTATTTTATTTGTTTTATATATTCTTAGATAAGAATTTATCATAAAATATAAATTTTGCTATTCCACTGAGCTAGTGACAATGGGCTAACGACCGGAATCAAAATATATAAAAAAAAAAAAAAATTTTTTTTTTACTTACATATCTGTCTACTTTATAAATTTTCTAGGTTCAAATGTCTAGTGGCACCCTGTAGTGTAGATACATTAAGTCTCCTATTCTCCGAATCATTATAATTGGTGAATAAGTCCTACTTATTCCAGATCGTTATAATATATATATTGTAATGGTAAGATTTCATATGTCTTGTTAACATGTTGCAAAATTTCTTCACCATGTTTGAATGGTGGCATAACAGGTGGGTTCAGGGCCTGTGATACTGTATTTGAACATAGTAAATTTATTCACATCAAAACCCACATGACAACACATCTACCCTAACAATAGCATTATTTTCTAGGCCCGGTGGTCAGGTAAACAAGAGACTCTAACTAATGGTTTCACCTTACGGACTACTACTATACTCTACTATTCATTGATATGAGTGATACTAATTATTATTTAAATTAAGCAGACACAGACATGGATATAAATAATTTAAATATTTAATTGTGGTTAATTTACATAGGTAAATATATTACGCTACCTGGATATCAATATAAATTACATCCCATGCCTCATATTTAAGTGGCGAATGTTACGAGACACACTACATATCTTAATGAGGAGTGGATTTGTTCACAAAGCTATCATCCTATTTATTTTATAATATTAATATCGATTCTAATAATTTACTAAAGATTAACATATGTGGAGGAGTGGAGCTAGACCCAGCATAAACTTTATAATTATTATTAAAGTGACCTGCAGTAGCCTGGATACTGCCGAGCTATAAGAGAATCGACTTTCTAAAAGGATAATCGCAGAAGAAATGTTGGAGGCTGGTGGGATGATCAAACATCAGATCAGAGCCCTATAGGTATGTCATGAGCACGGTATCGGTATGAGGTCATAGCCTTTCCATCCCCAACCGCATGACAAGGTAATTACTATTGGAATAGGAAGAGGGTCAACCAAACATCATGTCGGAGCCCTTAGGAGTGGTCATGAAGGCGGTATCGGTACGAGGTCTCAGCCTTTCCATCCCCGACCGCATGACAAAGTTCCTGTGCTATTATATATTTTGTATGCTCCTTAAGTGCGAAAGCAAAACGTTTACAGTACCTCTTTTACATTTCTGCGATATAAAAATTCATGTATCAATAACTAGCGCAGTTCACAACTCTAATGCAAACGCATTTATTTATTCTATGCTTGGCAAGATAATATAAATCTATCCCCAATCTCCACATGACTAGCATTTAATTTACTATCATTAACCCCCCCCCCTTTCTTCTTAACATTATGACTTTATTTAAGATTTAACTAACCTAACATGGATGATAGCCCATTAACAAATATACTAACTAATAATATAGATCTTGTCTTTATAAAACATATTAAAAATATTATATGATTCCTGAGCTGAGATCTATTAACCGATATGATTTACTGTTATGATATTAAATTCACAGAAGAGTGTGGCCCTTCTGTGAATTAGATAAAAAAACATCAGCTCGGAAACCATGTGGGCATGAAATATAATCTTAACGAATACAATAAAAATTTGGATACCCAAGTAGAATAATGATAGATTAATTTACAAGGTTCATTATAAAATAGTATTATTACAGAAAGTTGTATATATTTAATTTTAGAATTACATACCAGTAGAAATTGAAAATGAAATTAATATATTAGAAATATAGAGTTCCAAAACAATTTTTATTCTTGGGTATCATGTTTCCTTTAGTTCATTTAAGTGTGCACACTGTTTGGAGAGTCCGAGTTTTCTGGTTCAATGGCAGTTACATTTAGGAGAAGATTTATTCAACGGAAGTAGCAGAATTTTAGATTTATCACATTTTCGTGGAAATTTTAATATTGTATAGCCATCAGTCCAGAGGAGCGTAGAATGGTGCCTACTCTTGGCACATTGCTAGATATAAAATTTGGATCGCAAGAAATATAATAAACAGCATAATTGGAATTAACGTTTCTGGTTCTAGCTTTCCATTGATTATTTTAGCAATCAGTTGTCTTTTTATTCTCTTTTTCCTTATCTCTGGGATCCATCGAGCAATATGTCATCCATGCAGCTGTCTCTCGGGTTTGTGCCATACATCCCTTTAGGTCACAGATGCAATAGTTATACAGGTTGGAATTTCAATCTGATCACTTTTTAAAATTTACCTTTTACATGACATAATTTATAAAAGTTGTTTTTAACAAACCTTTTTCTTTGTTTCTGTATGTTTAAAATACCTTTTTAGTTCTGCCATCTTTTCCCCCCTCCTGCTATGACTTGCCTTTAATTAGCAGGAGAATTTTAAAAGCATCTTTATTTTAATTGAGAATTATTTATTTGCATAATTTAAGTATTACCTGGACCTGACCTAAATAATAATATGTTTATGTTTTAAAATATAATTATTGATTTTTTTATAATTTACAATATTATTTAAACCTATCAGAATAATTAATAGGATTATTTAACTTTATACAACTTATGCACGGCAATTTAATAATACCTTGCAATGCGTTATTTTTAAATAAAACTATCGGAGTATGTGCGCATATATAACATTTTTTTATTTATTTAAACCATTTACAGATATTGTATATTATTACGCACTAATCCAATATTCAAGGTCAGAATCCATGTAAACCCATACAAAAAGGGGCGAGAGGTAGAATGATGACAGAACCAAGGTGAAACTAAGATTTGAATACAAATCTTACAGTTTCAATATATATATAGTGCTGGATCATAATCTCATATATATATATATATATATATATAATCAGTGTTCAGTTATTGAACAGCTGATGAGTGCTGATTCAGCATGAAATATTTATATTGGAAATCATTTACCTTTTTCACATCTATGTAGTCATGTGTATCGATGATATAAGATGGAATGGATAGGTGGAAGGAGCTTGAAAGTCTATGTTCATATCCCCATCTAATTACATCTAAAGTTTAGTATATACATTATACTTGTATTTAAATAAATATGATCAATTTAAGTCATTCCATTATATATTAAATTGGCAATGAGGGCAAATGCTACTCCACAAAAAATTGAATTACAAAACCAATTTCTGGATTGAATGTAAGCTGAGGATTTAACCAAAACAATAATAAAGAAAGTAAGTCTTGTAATCCATAAAAATATAATTGACCATAATAAAATCATATGAACATAAGTGAAAAAGTTATAAAACTGTATGAACTAAAATCATGGGACTAAATAATGTTTTAGTGATTTGATTAGTTTTTTTTTCCATGAAAATTGTGAAATAGAAATTCATTTTTCTTTTTCTTTTGCATGGCAGAACTGCATTATCCACAAAAGTCACAGGGATCAGTAAAGCAAAGATTATATTGTGCAAAAATGTCAATGCTCTCATCATCTTTCATCAATATTTTGACAGAAATAACTTGTATAAAAAAAGCATTACTTGTTAATTGTAACAGTGAAACTATGGTGAATGGCATGATAATATGCTGACATGACTTCTAAATGTTATAGAATCACTCAGTGATACAGTATGAAAGTAGTGAAATTCTCTATCACAATTGAAATAAATGCATATTTTTCAATTTCCATGATTTTTAGTATTTAATTAGATATGGATTTGCACTTTGGCTCATCATTAAAATGTTAAATATTTTTATATTATTATTTTATGTACTTTGATATAAACAGAACTTTCTACCTATGTATTATTAATTGCATACATTTTTTTCATATATAGATGCACTTTTGGAATTTAATTTTGTATGAATTACTGTTTTTTTAATGGATTTCATTATTAATTTTTTGTATTGCTGTGCTTGTATTGTTGCACTTGTTAAATTTTTAATTTACATTCAGAGACTTGCTTTTATTATTTCATTTCTTTTAGGATTACATTTGTCCTCATCACTAATTTAATTTTTTATGGAGTGTTTGCATTGCCCACATTTATTGAATGTTTTGCAAACATTGTATAATAATTTCATTGCTCAGTATATAATTTTGGGATTAATTTTCTAAATATATTATTTTTACATTTTCAAATGTATATATTATTTTTGATTTTTTATGAAATGTATGAAATTTATTGATTTTTTTTAATTTTTACTTCATTGTTTATAGTTATGTAAATAAATAATTTAGTGATTTTCATATATATGTTAATCTTCTGGAAGGAAATGAATCTTTACACATGTGCTATTGCATTGGTTTATTAAATTTTCACATACTCACATATCAATAAGTGTTTTAAAAATATAAGTGAATCATTTATGCTTAGAACTTATTCATATGTAAACAACACCTATTGATTATACTTAAATTAGGACTATCTTATTATGAGCTTGATATTTCAATTAACAAATTATTTGTATAAATTTAATTTTTATATATTACAGGAAAGAGAAAGTTTCTCATTTTTGAACACCTATGACTTTGAATTATATTAGTCTGAACTTACATTATATTATAACTTTAAAGTCATTCATTATAAAATTTAATGAATTAAATAAACATTATATATTGGTTTAAAAAAATTTATTAAATGGTGGAATGTTTTTTAGCTCACAAAGTGTTGCATAGGATTTTTTTCATATTCACCTTAAATATCTTGATGTTAATAAATTTGAAGAATCAGGATTATTGTTAATGTAAAATAGTTTAAAAGTTATTTAGGAGCAATTTTATTTTATTAACACAAAACAAAAAAAACAACAACTTAAAAATATTTATTTCGGCTTATTTAGATTTATATATATATAAACAGTATACATATATAAACTTTAATAAACTTGAAATAAATTACTGGTTTTAAAATATATAATGCTGAGAATATAAACCTATTCATGAAGAAAGACAAATATCTTACTACAATAATTCACAAGTTAGAGTTCTGAGGAATCATTTTATAACAAACTTGCAACAACCACTTTTTCTTATTATTGCTAAACTTTATATGGACTTCTTGTAGTTTTATGGTAAATAAATTAAACAATGATAGTTAAATAGGTCAGATAAAAGTGTTTATCTTTTATATTTGACCAATAGGTTGACATTGATAGAAGGAAGTGTGCTTATTTGCAATTTTGTTATAAAAATGATTCTTTGAGAATATGATTTATGAGTTATTATAATAACACATTTGGACTTAGTTGCTTCATGAGTAAGTTTTTACATATATTCATATTTGATCATTATCATCAGAAAGTATGAACTCTCCATTAGTAGATGTATTATCTTTTCTTTAATTCTCTCCAGTTTTGATTATCTTTTAAATGGGTGAGGGAATAAAAAATGTCTCCCCACAATTCCTTAATATCATGTATAATATTATACTGGATCTTCAATTCTTGTTTGAATTATTTTAAAACTTAGTTTTCAATTTGCAATTATCCTTCAATTAATTTGGCATATTGTAATTAAAAATGTATTAAATTAATTTTAATTTTCAAGCTATACAGATATTTTGTAAAAAGTGTGATTTGTCTATACAATTCTAAAATACATATTTGAAAGACTGATTTATTTAAAAATAACTATACAATACCTCTTACCCTATGAGCTACTTGAGCTATGATAACTTTGTTGGCTAAATGACATAAAAGAGTGGATGCTATCAACATTAAGGCACCTTAAAAAATTTAATTTTTTTGTATTAAAAAATACATTTTATTATTTAAAAATCTATAAAATAAAGAAATAGAATATTGAGAATACGAGAAAAGTAACAAACCAAAAAGAAGTAAAATATGTTAGCATGTGAATAGTAATTTTTGTCCTTTAGCAAATAATTACAGTCTTTTTAATATTATTAGCATTTCTATCAATACCATTTATTCCAGAACTATTCAAATTACCCAAATAATGGCAGATGAGAATTTGCAAAATGTAAGTTCTATAATAATAAGCCACATATATGGAAAAATCTAAAAACTTCATTTTGATGTGTACATACTCATAAAACACACATGCATATATATTGTAACCTTTAGTCTTGTCAGTAAAGTTACATTTTTAGCCATCTAATTTTTAATATATTTTTTTCAAAAAATTCAATAAATTAATTTTTATAGCAAGCCAACTTATCAGGGCTTGATACATAAATGTTAATTCTGCCTCTAAGCCATTTTTAAGAACTTTTATACGTCTTAATTATTTTAAAAATCATTTTAATATTTTTATTGTAGTGCTTTAAAACTCATCTGTAGTTGCAAATGACTTCAAATTGCATAAATTAGAGATACTTTTATTCTGAATATTAATGAGTTAATATTAGAAAAATATTAGAGTTAAAACTATTTTAATAAATGTATTAGCATGTAAAAATCAATATTAGAGTTAAACTTTAAAGTTAAGTTTGAATCTTTAATGCCCATTATTAGAATTTAAATTACTTGCTTTTAAAAAGGGATTTTATTTAAGTCATTTGCTAATAAAAGTATATTTTATTAATATTAATTGTAATAAATATTAAGACAACTAAATAAGTTTTCATTAGTTAATTATAGAAGATAAAAAAATTAATTTATTATTAAAAGCTATTACTTTTAAATAAAAGAAAACATTAGTAAATGTGTATAAGTGTGATTGGTTAATAAATTTCAATTTTAATTTTGTGGTTGCAATATTAAAAGCTATTTTTAAATATTTATTTTAAAAAATCTTATTTAAAAAATATTCTGGAGAGCATCATATTTATTAAATATTGTATACGATTGTTTAAAAAATAATGTAAATTAATATTCCCTTTAATATAATGTAATTTATTATATAATATTTTGTTTTGTTTTCATTGCAATAATTTTAAGGTTTATAAATAATTGTTCTAAAATGTAATATTTTAATTAAAAAGTCTAGACAGTTATGTAAATGAGTTTCTTTTAGCTACATCTTCCAGGATATCAGTTAATTTTTAAACTTTAATAAATTAAGATCAAGGAAGGTATGGATCTAAATGATTTCATCCAACAAAATCAGTCACATGATGCAATATAAATGAGGAAACTTGCAGACATGTCTTTTACTTACTTGTTAATTCTTACTTTAAAATTTTTTACTTGACTTGAATAATTTTTACTGGGGAAATTTACTTGATTAGTAAATAATTTTATTTAGTTTAATTGTTTATAAAAATTTTTTATTTTACTTAGAGTTAAACATGTACTATTAACTAATTGTCTCCAGGTTCAAAAGTTTTAATCTGAAATTACTAAAAGAAGTTTAAAATTTACATAGCCAAAAAACATAATGGAAATTTTATTTACATATTTAACAATAATTGTCAAGTTATTTTTATACAAAATGTACACTTAGAGGGAATTCTCAATGACTCATCATTATTACATAAGAACTTTTATTGATTTTCATTTTCTCATTAATAGTAGATAATATCAATTTCATATTTTATATATTAAAATATTAAGACTGCTAAACACTTTATGCCATGGTTGGTGTATTAAAGCAGTTCTTAATAATATAAAAATATTTTGCTAATAACTGTATAAGATGCTAAGAATAAGAAGTTTGTTAAAAAGATTTTCAAACATTTAAAATATTCTTCAGCATTATCATATCTCTAAAATAATAGTTTTCTTTGGAATAGTTCATCGTTTAATGAATAGACTTTAAAATTCCAGATATTAGAACCTGTTAATGATAATGAAATTTAATAAATTGCTTGCTTGAATTTTGGAAATGACATTTATTGATTTATTTTAGCAGTAAGATGGAAAAAATTTGCTTGCAAAATTTCATTTTATATCTATTTCAGACTAGAAATATGAAAATATTTCCTAAGTTTATAAAATTAAAATTATAGACTTATTCTATTGTACTTTTAAAATATTCTTTGAAAATATTGATAGAATATTTATTCAAAATTATTACTATTATTTTTAAATTATCATTTATACTGAATTATTGAAACATGTCACATCCTATGTGAATAAAACCTTTATTGAAGTTTATCATATTCTCACCTGTTTCACTATAAATCTACTTTACTATATCTTGTCATCATCATCATCATCATTATTATTATTATTATTATCATCATCATCATCATCATTAGTAGTAGTAGTAAATCTGCTCAAAAATAAAACCTGCATTCTGTCCAAAAAATATTAGCTCCTGGACATTGTCATTAATTTATATTCTCCAAGGAATTAATAAAAAATATAAATACTGTACAAAAAATTGTTGACACTTTAAATATTCTTGGTAAGAAATTGAATGACCATTAATGTATTGTGTTCATATGTTATTAGGAAATCTATTGCTTATAGGAAATATTTAAAATGCTGTACATATAATTTAAATTTGCTGTATTTTCAACAAAAAAGAGAAAATGTTGATGTTTGCAGAATGGTAATTGTAGAGACTATCCTGTTGAATGATAGAACCTCCAGGATGAAGGACTTTTAATTATGTATTTTGGTAAACTGGGTATAAATTTTAAATTTCAATACTATGCTATTGTAATTTATTATATACTTTATTTTATTTTTTCAATGTATTTTGCCTGATATAATATAATGAATTATTTGTAAGCTGTAACAATCAAGACATTTGCAGAATATTTACCTTTTTATAAAACTATATAGTTTAAATATATAGGGTATATGAGCACAGACTTTCAATAACCCACCACTCTCCACTCCATCTAATAACACTGATACACCCAAACACATATATGCTGAAAAGATAAATAATCACCAATATATGTATTTAATGCTAAACCAGCAATCATCATTTGGTCTAGGTTATCATCTCCCACACATATATACCCTAAGTGCTCAGACATATATATATTAAGATAGACAATCTTCATACTTTGATGGACAGGCTTCAATCTACTCCACACTTAACTCTTTAACCGTCCATCCAATTGAAAATCTAATGATGGACTGCTCAAAGGCCACCCTGAGGTTAAGATTCTTGTCACACCCATGTTGACCTAAGGTCAATCTGAACTCCACATGTACAGGACATAATCCATTTAATACATATGCAAGGATGGGCAGACATCTCTACAATGTAATAACTGAAACACAGGCTTATTATATACCTGTGTATATATATATGTAATATATAGGGTATATGAGCACAGACTTTCATGGGACCCATCACTCTCCACTCTATCTAATAACACTGATATACCCAAACACATATATGCTGAAAAGATAAATAATCACCAATATACGTATTTCATGCTAAACCAGCAATCATCAGTTGGTCTGGATTATCATCACCCACACATATTAGATGAAGTGAAGAGTGGTGGGTCATGTGAAAGTCTGTGCTCATATACCCTGTATATATATATATATATATACACACACAGGTATATAATAAGCCTGTGTTTCAGTTATTATATAGCTTGAAGTGTTGTTTGTTCTATATCATGAGTAATGTATTTATTTGAATGTGTATGTTTATGTTGGGCAAATGAAGATAGCGTATATTCTTATTGCTTATTTCAGGTCATTATATTAGGCCAGATTTGGCAACTAATTTTTATTGACAGTTGTACAAATCATTTAATTATTATATTTATTTAGGAGATTGTGGTGTTATATATTTGAATGTATATGTTAAATGCTATATATATGTTATGCTGAGCAAGTGAAGATAGTGTATATTGTTATTGCTTATTTCAGACCATGTTTTTATTAGGACAGATTTGGCAAAATAATTTTTGTCAGTTTTACATATCAGTTAATTATTATATTTATTTATATTGTTGTGTTATCTCTCATTTTATTGTACATGCTTATTTTGCCATTATGTTTCAAGAAATAGTAGCCTTATCTCTCTTTTAGATATTTATTTCATTAACTTATATTTTTCCATGAGTTGGTATCTTTATATCATTATCATATATTTGTAGAGATTGTAGTCTTATCTATCTCTTCATTTTTATATATTCCATGAGTTATATATCAATCATGTTTCATATTTAAGCATATATGCTTTGTTTAAGGCAGCTATTATTGTTCTTAATATATTCTGATTGTTCAATCTCATTTTCCTTATGTTAAAAGACAAAGTTCTAGCATAATTTTTGCTCTTAAAATGTAAGTGCTCCCTTTTGAGTTCATGCCACCATTTATGTTCATTGCCTTATCATTACTTTGCAGAAATCTATATTTTGTATGAATCATGCATGGTGTATCACCATGACTTTATTTTTGAAAATTGACATTATTGTTTGTTCTGAGGAACACCATCTTTCCTTTTAATGCACTCTTGAGTGTACATTATTGATGGTTTTGATGTGTAGACTGTTCTTGCTGTGCTTTGCCAGTTTTTCAGAATCTAAAACCAACAAATATTTATTTTAGATATTAAAAATTGTATTTATGGGCCTCAATAAATAATATGCATCATTTTTTAGCATTTATTTCATCACTGTATTGGTAAGATATGGCTAATATTAAATACTTATTGTGGGGACATCATGATATGATTATAGTGTAAAAATGTAGAACTACTTGCAATAATGCTAATATTAAGAATTGCTTTCATTAATTAGACAAAGTTTAATAATAGTCAATATTATTTAATCAGTAAATTTTATTTGGTTGTCGTCGATGAGCCACCATATCCCACTGGATGGCACTGTTTTCGCGCTAAAACACATAAAAATGCTGTTTCCGTTGCCGACACATTCGAACTCATATTTTCTATAATACAATTTTTTTTGTACTACAAATTGCAGGCCGCTATATTGTGTCACAGTGCAGCATGTATGTTTACACAGCAAATACATTTTGCCAAGTCACACAGTTTATAAAATTGTTACAGCTTGGGGAGAGGGTGTGTTTTTTTGAATTGGATGGAAATGTTATTTTCATTGTTTTTTTTTATTTTGAAGTATTGAAATGTTCAGATTTTGTAAAGTAATAATTAACAGACTTTTTACACCATAGTGTATTGAAGTTTTAAGTAGTAAATGTTGATGAGATATATATATAAAGTGAATTGGAATTAGGTAACGTGTCAAGTAACGTACTGTTCGTAACATTTCCACAAGACATTTTAAGATTGTACCGTGTGTATATTTTTGAAATAAAAAAGAGCGTTAACACAAAAATATCCAGAAAGAAAAGTACAATTGTACACTTTTTAAATATCATAAAAAGCATATTATATATATATATTTTGTCATATAATAAAAATATATATTATATATATATATATTTGTCATTGTTTAAAAAAGTTTTAGTTTCTTTCTTTTCTCCAACTACTGTTATACTTTGTTGAATATAGTTTACGTTTATTGTTGTCATTTATTTTATAGGTGTTAGTAAAAAAAAACCATTTGCAAAAATACGATTTTGATATTTTTTATTTTAGCATTTCAAACAACAGAACACTAACTGTAAACCTAACCCTAAAGCTAACCCTAAAACTAACCCTAAACCTAACCCTAAACTAACCCTAAAACTAACCCTAAACTAACCCTAAAACTAACCCTAAACCTAACTGTAACAACTTTTATTTTTAGTTGTCATTCGATTTGAAATAAAAAATAGTGGTAAACAACAAAAAAAAAAGCCGTAACCCCAGTAAAAAAATTTCCGATAGAAAATTGATTTTTCTAATAAAAGGCAAACTAAAAAAGACGAATCACATTGTAATTTGTTTATTTTATTTTACATTTATTGTTATCATTTAATTTGTATACATTAATAAAAGAATAATATTTGAAATTAAATCATATTTAAAAAAGATGATTTTCTTTTGTTTTTATTTTCGCATTACAAAAAACACATCAAAATGATTATAATTAATGGCCCAGGAATGATCATATTTTATAGTTTAAGCGTGAAAAGTGCACCATCAAGTGGGATATAGTAGCTATTCGACGACAACCTTTTATTTTATTCTTACCTGTGTCTTTTGCAGTAAATTGTATAGCATAGTATCTAAATAATTTATTTTGAAATATGGCATATTTCCAAGATAGTTATTCATATAATTGTCTTTATTGTCAAAATAAATGTTTTTATTGTTAAATATACCTTATATTATTTATATCATTAATTCATAATATCCAGAAATCTTAACATTATATAATCTATTATGGTTATCTTATATGTTGGTCATTAAGAGTACATGAACATAGAATTGAATATTATAATCACTATAGATTATTCATTTTCTTAAATTTAAATGATCAGTTTAACCAATTGCATTTATGAGAAGAAGATTGCTTTAGTGATAAAATTATTGTTTACTTTATCCAGAAGATTACAGTATATTATACATCATAAATTTAAATGCTTAAATTATTTATCTCAAATTCATAAAGAAAGATTTAATAGGAGTTATTAATAGATATCCTGAGTGTTCATAAAATCCCTTATCCATTCATTATATCTGAATGCAATCCTCATATTTTTTCTTTTATTCCAATTAAAAAGTTTTTTATGTATTTTATTTTAATTAAAATATTTTCTTTAAAATTTATTGTTATTATTGTCAGTTAGAAAGACATCTTATGGATAAGAGTATGTCTTCTCATATTATCTCTAGGATTCCATTCATTGCCTAATAATTCTTAAATAAAAAAATAATTTTTAATATTATAAATATTTTTATTAAAGAATCCTGAAGTTTTAATATTACATAAATGAATATGAAAGAAATTGTTTTGCAAAAGAAATTCATTTGGAGAAATTATGTGGCACAAATATTAAAAAACATATTATTATTTATTAAAAATTAACTGTGGATCTCATCATACCAATGAGATGCTGATGATTGTTATTAGAAGTGATATAGTGGGAAGAAGTATTAGAAAGAAAAGGATTTAATATAATCCAACCATTCTATTATATATGCTTCTAATATTAAGAGCCTCTCTATAATTTGTGAGAGTGAGTTGAGAGTTTTCCTCCTCTTAAATTTTGCTAAATGTGGCTCATTATGTTTACAGTATCCACTAATTGCTATTATTACCCTTGTGGCTTCTTTTTATTGTAGCATATATCATTTGGTAAACTCTGTGAGCTTGGCTACTTAGTTTAGCTATTATTATTACTAGCCCATAGTTTATTGTCGTTATTTTTGAACATTATATCTTGGTAATTTGATATAAATGATCAATATTAATTTTTGTTTTATCATTTTGGCTTGTCAATGTGATAGCCTTTGATTGGTTATAAGGTATCAAGCAATTGTCTTGAATAGGTGTGGTGGTATTATTTAATTTTTGGCTTATAATATATATATATATATATTGTAATGGTATATGCTGTTACATTAATTTAAAATTAAAATAAATTTTTTTTTTGAGTTCATAAATAAAAGCTAAAAAAATTAAAGAGTTGTTAAATGTGTATACGTATATATATTCACACAGATGCAAAACTTTAAAAATTATTTTCTTTTTAAAAAAATATATATTTGAACGTACTTTTTTAGAAAAAAGTACAAGATCTAATGATAAAATATTTTTGTAAATGGAAATGATTGTTTTATAAATTAATTGAAAAGCAAATTAGCCCTTGGGGCTCTTATAGAGAAAAGTCAGATGAAAGATGTAGACAAGAGAATAATTTTTCCAATGGAAGCAGTAACCAATTGCTCGGACCTAAATGGAAATTACTGGAACAGCAAACAATGTTCAATGAATCCGGAGTACTATAAAAGAAAAAAATATTAAAATTAAAGAGTTCCAGCTTGATTTTTGTGAGAAGAGCGATAAGACACATTTGTCGCTCTCTCTCTTATTTCAAATAAAATGACTGTAATACCAGGATTGAACCAGCTTAGGCCTCCTCCAGAACAACAGACTGGACTTCAAATAGAGATGTCACAGGAATTGGCACCAGGAACCATGATTCTTCTTTTGTAAGACATGAACTATAAAATTTTAAAATAATTAAAAACTTTCGTTCAAGCTTTTAATATTCAGAACCTAAATTTTAAAATGAACTCTTATCTGACTTTCAAATTGATAATTAATGTTTAAATTTTATACATTTAAGTTTGCTAAAAAAATTATTTCCATTTTTATTTTTTTTATTTCTACTAATATTTATTTGTATAAATTATTTAAATGCATTAAATTTAAGTTGAGTATTGATGCTTGCATAGATTCGTTCATGTTTAATTATGTATTTGTTTTCATATTTGATTAGAATATATAGACATTCAGTAAATAATGATATCTTACGTTGAATATCTAAAATGTATTTATTCGGATGTCTTTTTAGTTATTGGTGTCAACATGGCATCTTATGATGAATGCCATTTGGGTTTTTTGTGAATTCCCTCTGCAATTACATCAATGACTTTATATTTTGATCATTTATGTTTATTTTGAAATGTTTTTAAGCATGTAATCTATGTAGTTGATCTATGCTCAACATTAAAAAAACAAACTTTTATAAATCCATCTGTGTGAACTTATATAAATGTTAAATTTAAGTCGGGCATGAATGGCTATATAGATTTGTAAAGTTATATTAATTAATTAGGGGAGGGTAATCTTAGGTTATTTGTTTCATAGTTAAATTAGGTCAATGGATTGGATATATTGGTGTTATTAGTAGATGTAGTATGAGGTTTGCTACGTGCAGGATCTCCATTATACACCGCACACCCCTTTTTGCCTATGGAAAGGAATAGTAAGATGGAAAACACAGTCCTTTCCTATGGAGTTTTTTTTTATTGTTCTTCTTGCCGACAGATGTAGCATTCCTGTTTGGTTGAGAGTCAATGTCTTCTCTAACCATACTGTTCAGATGTACATTCATTGACAGTATGGTATTTTGTGCTGTCATATTTTTATGCTACATTGAATACATCAATGTATAAGATGGATTGATGCTGGTTTGACTGCGAATTTTTGGCCTAAGGTTAAATAAGGGATAGAATATTTTCTTTTCAAATGCAAATCTATGTAGTTTATTCATACTTGACAATCTTAAAATAAATATAAAATTCATCTGTGTGGATGATTTAAAATCTTAAAATAATAATTTAAATTAAAAGAATATTAAAATCTAAAATAATAAATGTTATTCCTCAAATTTTAAAATGATTATGTATGTGCATAAATAAATGTTGTTTGTGTGTTAATTACTGGCAGTGGATTTTATTTTTTTATATTTAAGATACAAATTAGACAAGTTATATATTATTATCTCTGCATCTCCACTGAGCTAGTGACTTGGGCTAATGGTCTAAATATAAAATAAAGTAGGATCTTAACAGTGTGTATCTGCCTACTCTATAAATTTTCTGGGTTCAAATGGCCTAGTGGCACCCTGTAATGGCAGATACAGTAAGACTGAATTTATACCCACACCATGACCATTATAATATATATATATATTTTAAAATCTATTCTCTCACATATTTTTAAAATATATGAACAAAGATATCTGAAAAAAATAAATAGTTCCCAAGATACACATTTCATCTGACCCAGTAATCATTTGCTCAAGTCACAATTTTTTACATCTCTTCATCATTTGTTCCACATTTATCAATATCAATTTATTACAATTTGATTTACAAGTGATCAAACTTTCTGTACTCACAGTTTGATGCCACTTGCTTCAAATAAACACATTAATTATTATTATTATTATTATCATCATCAGCAGCAATCATTTTATTAAACTAAAAGATTGGAATGGTGACAAAGCTGTGAGTGTTAAAAGCTTAACACTTATAAATGAAAAGTGTAACATATAATCGTATATATTACAAAGAAATCATGTCATATATCACATGACCTAATTTAACAAGCTTTTAATACAAATGTTATATAATAAGCTTGAAAATAACTCTTAACAAGCTTTTCAGAATATCCCTAGGCCTCATACTAGTTTCTGCTACTGGCTTCCTCAGTGTGATGTTAGAATATTCAAGCATGAGATTTAAAATACCAGGCCAAGCCTAGCATTTTATTTAATGGATAACTATTAAGTAGAAAATCTGAAATTTTCAAACATCTATATGTCTTCCGATGTGGTGTATCTGAACATGGTTAAGTCCCATATGGCTATTTAAGTTAGACGCTTGATTGGAAGACATACAGATGTCTGAAAATTTCAGATTTTCTACTTAATAGTTATTCATTAGATAAAATGCTGGGTTTGACCTGGTATTTTAAATTTAATGCTTGAATATCCTAGCACCTCACTGAAGAAGCCAGTATCAGAAACCGGTTTGAGGTTGGGGAAAAATCTGAAAACTTTGTTAAGAACTATTTGTAAGCTTATTATGTAATAATAATATATATACTACATTTAATGTTGGTTATATATATATATGTATATGTATATATAATAAATTAAATTTGATGTCTGTATTCTTACCAAAATATATGTAATATTCAAATCTATATATATATTAAATATAGTAAAATTTACACAAATTTAAAGTTATTTTATTAGAAGTACTTTCGACTATATATCTTGTAGTCTTTGTCAACTATATAATGTTGAATAATTAAAATGAGACATCTTTTCATAATACCTATAATTCAGTTCAGTTCTCCCACAATTCTGTTATTTTAATGTTTAATGATTGCCAATTCATTAACATTTGACAATTTCTTGAAATTAATATAGCCTCTTTTATGTTTATTGTGGAATTCAATTTGTATAATTTTTATATTTTTATCATCAAATTTAAATCCATATTTACAAGTTTTATTATGATCAAATATAATAGATGATGGTTTATTTTCATCTTTTCCTGATTGTCTTTCTTTTTAAACTCTTTTATATAAAAGCATATGTACTTTTCTCTTTTCTAATGTACGTTTAGATTCAATGATATACTGTAAGCCACATTTACATATTTATATATAATACAATTTTGATTAAACCTTGAATTTTGGTTTTTAGAGTTATTAATTAATCTATTTGTATTATTTGTCAAGAAAAAAGCAATTTGATACATACCATTATAAATTCTCCTCATAAACTTAACTTGTTCTTCTGATACAAATAATATTGCAATACATTTCATTTTGATATTATTTTTAGTTTTATTATATTTTTAACTCTTTTTAAATTTTTTAATAGTATTAGTAATAACATTTTCATTATAACCAATTTTCAATAAATCATTAACAAATAAATTTACAATTTTTTAATTTTATCACTAGAATATTTGCATAATTTATTATTTCGAAATAAGAATGATTTTAATCTAGACAACTTATGACTTATAGATACATTTGATTCATGTGGAATAAATCCTCTAGTTTCAATTGGTTGACACAAATTAATCCAAATTGTTTTCATTATGTATAACTTTAATATCAAGGAATTTTATGGAATTGTATTTTTCTTGTGTTATAACCCACTTTAAATCTTTAATCTGATTTAATTCATTAAATAAATTGATTATTATATTATGTTTTTCACAAATAAACACATCATCCACATATCTATGATATATTTTAATTTCTTGATATTTTAATTACTTTAAGATTTTACTTTCATAAGTTGATATAACAAAATTATAAATTTGAGCCACCGTAGAAAGTGCCATTGGTCAACCATAACTCTTTTTATAATATTCGTTATTAAAATTAGCATAAATATTTTTTATCAATAAATTGTAATACTTTTATAATAAAATTTATAATATTAGACTTTATATTTTTTGAAACAAGAGCATTATAAATAATATTAATTGACTCTATTCTATCATCTATTGATCCATACATTTCTTTATATCAACAGTACAAATTGTCTTGTAATCCTATATTTATAGTCTTAATCTCATTCACAAAATCAAACGATAATGAAACAGTATATTCTTCATAACCTAAAATATCTTGAAGTAATGACCAAAATCAACTATCAATCTCAATGGATTATTTTCTTTATGTCACTTTATATTCGAAAACTTCTTTGGAAAATAGTCGATGATGAATATAAATTATAATATGTAAAGCTATCAATAATTTATTCTTAGCTTTTATTAAAATTTCATTTATAAATTTAATACGATATGTATCTATATTTATTATTTCACTTTTTTGAAATTTAAACTTTTTCATTTGATCCATAACTTTTTCATCATATTTTGCTTTCATAATCAAGCACATTTGAAGACTTTTATCTTCTTTTAAACACACTAAATCATTATTCAATAGAAAACTTTTAAATTTATTAATTTGACATAACCATTTATCATTTCTATTTCTAATTAAATTTAACTTTAACTTCTTTAACAATATTATTACAAATATTAGTATCACACTTAATTATATTAAATGAATGTTCTACTGCAGCATTTAATTCAAGATTATAATCTTTTCATCTATCACCAACATATTTCGATCTAAAATTTAAAATATATTTTTGATTGAATTCCAAATTTATACCAGACAAGTTCACATAATTTTGATCATTCATTTTATTCGGAAAATTTTTATGAAACAATGTTCAATTTTTGTGTTAAATTTATCAACTTTTTTAAAATAAAATTTATCAAAGAATTTTTGACAAAAACACTTGAAGTTAAACCAATCATCACAATTTTTCATCCATATAAAATAATTTAAAGCCATCAAATATTTCCACTGATGAAATAGAAAACTGTTGCACTGTTTAATTATATTTTTTAAAATAATACTTTTTATATCCTCAGTAATTTTATCTGATAATTTACAAGATCTGTTCATTTTTAATTCTTAATTTTTCCAAGTTGCCATCTTGAATTTTTTTAAAAAAAAGTTATAACAAATCTAATTTATAATATTTCTTCTCTTTGAATGCAATAAATATAAAAATATGTACATTGTTAGAAAGAGAAAATATGAAAGAATGTAATAAAGCTGTCAAAATAGTCATTACTTCAAAAAAATTAAGAAAAAAGATTTTTAATACTTTTTAAAATGTTCTTTTTTTTACATTGTTTTACAAATTCTAACTTTTGTAAGTTAAATGTTAAAATGACATTTTCATAAACAGCTTTATCACATTTATCTTAAAGTGCTGAAAAAAAAGATATATAACATCACTTACCTGAGATAATTTTTTATTGAAAAAAATTATAAAAACAATGTGAGTAGTGACTTTCATTTTTACTAGCACACTCAGATCTTGTACTTCCATGCAGGGTATCTGCTAGTCCTTCAATGCAGGGTATCTGTTAGATATGCATTTGGTTTTAGTGGGGGCAAAAAAATAACAGAATAGTGCATGAGATATTATGCAAAGATAACTTTAAATAATATTTTAATTTGCGAAGCACAAACAGTTGAAAATTGAAATAAATTGAGATACTGCCAAATCTCTCAGCGCTCATTACAATACTTATCTGACATCTAATCAGATATCAATGAAAGCTGTCCAAATAACAACCAAACCTAAACACATGACAAAGATTTTACAAGAAAAGAGTGGCCACCCTTTTTTCTACTTTTCTTTCTATATATCTAAGCAGTCATAAGTATTTAGGTCTGAAAGCTTGAAGCTTTAAATATCTTCACAAATAACTCACTGAGTCTAAATCATAAATGTACAACACAAAATCCTATGATTTACTATGTAGTCATTTTTAGAATACATAACAAGCAGTAAAGTATGTAAATATTTTAATTTGCAAAGTGCAGACAGTTGAAAATTGAAATAAATTGAGATACTGCCAAATCCCTCAGCGCTTGTTACAATACTTATCCGACATTCAATCAGATTTGGCAGTATCTCAATTTATTTCAAAGATAACTTTAGTAAATTGTAATATATAAAAAAATATATTATTATATTATTGAATAATGGGGGGAGGGTGGTCTAATATATTTATTCTCTTCAAGTAAAAAGTATATTCAAAAAAATAAATATCAAACAAATAAAAATTTCTGTAAAATAAAATGAATAAAAACAAAGCAAATCAATAAACATCAAAATAAACAAATTTATTATGAGCACTGGATATACATGTGTGGGAGATGATCTTGACAAAATGATGAGTGGTGGTTCAGCATAAAATATGTGTATTGGGGATCATTTATCCTTTTCACATGTGGGTGTGGTATTGTGTATCAGTTGTATGAGATAAAGTGATGATTTTGACAAAATGATGAGTGCTGGTTCAGCATGAAATATTATATTGGGGACCATTTATCCTTTTCACATGTGTGTGTTGTATGAGATAGAGTGAGTTTTACAAAGCTAATCAATAAACATCAAAATAAACAAATTTATTATGAGCATTGAATATACATGTGTGGGAGATTATGATCTTGCCAAAATGATGAGTGCTGGTTCAGCACAAAATGTGTATTAGGGATCATTTATCCTTTTCATGTGTATGTGGTCATGTGTATTGGGGATCATTTATCCTTTTCACATGTGTGTGTGGTCATGTGTATTAGTTGTATGAAATAGAGTGGATGGATTGATGGAGCTTGAAAGTCCATGTTCAAATACCCTATATTACAGTGATCTATGTTTAACCTGATTTTATAAATTCTGTCAATGCCTAAAAATGTATTCTATTTTCAACACATAATTTTTTATTGAAATAAAAAAATAGAAAAAGGCAGAACTCACGGTTGATAGGAAAATTTAGGCTTTATGTTTCATGAACGCCCCAGACTGCAATAAGCGGCGAGTGAATTCATTTCTATGGACAAAATTTTTTTCCGGAGACTAAATCTACAGAAATGAAAAAAAAAAAATTGCATTTTTCAAAAAAAAAAATCATAAAAAATATAAATTTTATTGTAGAAAGAAAATACGTACATCTTTTTCAAGGTAGCAAAATGGCGGACAGAAAAAAGTAACAATCCTGAGTGTGAGATTAATTGATACTGTGCAAACTCAATAGTTATGGTAAACGTACACTAAGTCATTCAAGGCTATCTTGGAATTGAAAATTTGGGAAAACTCCTAAATCATGACAATCATTTAAAAATTTCAATCTACATTTTAATATAATAATCTTCAACATTATCTTACACCATTCTTTTAAAATCCACGTTTTATTTAATTTTTTAAATCCATTATATATGTAATAAATTAAGTTTGATGTTTGTATTTTTTCCAAATTATATGTAATATTCAAATCTATATATATATATTAAATACACTAAAATTTACACAAATTTAAAGTTATTTTATTAGAAGTACTTTCAACTATATATCTTGTAGTCTTTGACAACTATATAATGTTGAATAATTAAAATGAGACATCCTTTCATAACATCCATAATTCAATTCAATTCTCTCACAATTCTGTTATTTTAATGTTTGATTGCTGATTCATTAACATTTGATGGTTTTTTGAAATTAATATAGCCTCTTTTATTTCATATTTATTGTGGCATTGTTCAATTTGCATAATTTTTATAATTAAATTTAAATGCGTGTTTACAAATTTTATAAAATAAAAGAGACTTTATTAATTTCAAGAAATCATCAAATATTAATGAATTGGCAATTATCAAATATTAAAATAACAGAATTGTGGTAGAACTGAACTGAATTATGAAAGGATGTTTTGTTTTAATTATTCAACATTATATAGTTGACAAGGACTACAAGATATGTAGTCGAAAGTACTTCTAATAAAATAACTTTAAATTTGTATGAATTTTATTGTATTTAATATATATAGATTTGAATATTATAAATATATATATATATATTACAAAGAAATCAAGTCATATGTCACATGACCTAATTTAACAAGCTTGTATTACAAATGTTACATAATGATAATGCAAATAGCTCATAATAAGCTTTTCAGAACATCTCCAACTTCAGACTGGTTTCTGCTACTGGCTTCTTCAGTGAAGTGCTAGGATATTCAAGCATTAGATTTAAAATATCAGGCCAAACCCAATACTTTATCTAATGGATAAATATTAAGTAGAAAATCTGAAATTTTCAGACATCCATATGTCTTTCAATCCAACTATCTCACTTAAATAGCCATATGGGGCTAAAACAAGTATGTTAAATCTAATGCTTGAATATCCTAGCACTTTGCTGAGAAAACCAGTAGTAGAAACTAGTCTGAGGTGGAGCTATTTGCAAGCTCATTATATAACATATATATGTGTATGTGATTGTATGAATATTTGTGATTTTAATTATAGGATTTGTGTTATATATATATAAGTTAGTGAATCAAATGCTGAAATATTTTTGAATATAATTTTTTCATCTAACTACAGAACTATCAACAGAGACGTTAGTTGCTAAGTGGTAAGGTCTTAATTACTGTTTCACAGCTTTAGACATTTGTTTTTTAGAATACTAAATAACAATTATAAACATGGGGTTTTAACACGTTTCATTTTCATTTATCTAAAGTTGAATAATTGCTATCTGTATAAGGAAAAACTGAATAAATATATTAAACCTTAAATAGAACTAAAATTATTATTATGGGTATTATTTGGCTCAATGAGAATATATTTATTTGAGGAAAATTTTACGTTAAAAAGAGATCAAATTAATTTTAGAGAAAATGCCTTTAATTTCCTGAGGAAAAGATTAAGTGATCATTTTATTTCTTTCTGATGTGTTGTTTTCTTATTGTAGATAGGCACATATTGGTAATCTTTAGAGTTGAGGGTTTTACAAATTCGATTCTACACATTCTTTCTTTAATCATTATTCAACTCCATGAGTTGGTATTGCATTTCTTAAGTAATATTGATTATGTTTTTTTATCCAACAAATAGATCTGAATAAAATATTGCTTGTAAAATCGAGTTTTTATTCTATTAAAGATATAGTTTTGGTTTGAAAATGGCTTTTTTATTAGTTTTAATATCATAAATAGCCAGTTTCATCACGATTTGTCTGATAAAGTTTTCTAGAAATTTTTTCTTAATTATTTAATGAAATTATAACTGTGAGAGACAATCTTAGAGCCAGCATTGTAGAATAGACTATTAACTAATATTTTTTTAGTTATTTTTAATTTTTTTCAGAACTCTTGTGGTGCATCAGTATATCATTTCTTTTTTATTAAAATCATTACTCTCTGTAGCAATAAGGTCAATCGCTTGATTGAATTCAATAAAATAAGCTCATATAAACTCAATTTCATTGTTTTTTGTCTATTCAAATAACTTTAGTTTGTAAGGTCATTATTATTATTATTGTATCCAATCTAACACAAAATCCATTTTTGCTATATTCACTTAATTTATATTTATTTTTCCAGCAGTTTATGACTGGATCCTTTCTGATTTTAAGTGTCTACCATAATCTCTACATGGATTACAAAAGAAATCCCTTCAAATTATTCTATTTATAAACATAGTTTCTTGTTATTAACATCCTCTGTTTAAGTATTAAAAAGTAAATTATTATTTTTCTATTATAAAAACAATCTGAAACTCCATTCGAACATGCTCCGCAAATAGTTTATAAAATTTCATGCCCATCTTCAGCTTGTAGAATGGCATACTATGGGGTGTCTTGAGCTAATAGATTTATAAGAATCACGAAATGACTCCTATCTTTATGAAAAGCAAAATACTAGGAATATAAATCAATTTTTTTGGAGCACAAGCTTGCTACTGGACATTATTAAGACCATCTGCACAGAGAGGATTGATTATAAGAGAATGTTCAAGGAGATATGGATTATTGCAAGAGACCCAAATTCAATCAAAAGAGAGGAAGGAGTCTTGCATCTCTTTGTCAAAAAAATGGAACATCTGATTTTTATCATTTACATTTCTTGTTGCAATAATTTGCCTATTTTATAAACTGTATAATCAGTCTGTGCCCAACGTTGTCAGTTAATTAATTTTGCACTATGATTCTGATGAGAAGTCACCAAAAGTTAACTCTGTGCTATTAAGTTAGAATATATATATATATATTGAAACAGACAGATCGATATATATATATATATATTAACCTACACTCCCAACACCACTCATATACATTACATGAGCGAAATGCCCAGGTGCCAGTTCTATTAATGAATAGAACAATATAACAAGATATACGATACAAAATTATTACTGAGACTCTTCAATTAAGTCTATGTTCAGCTCAGCAGGAGGCTATAGTTAAGTTCATAAGATATATGATTATAAGCAAATGAAAGAAGAAATATTACACAACATTAAATATAATGTAAATCCTTTTTATTAATTAATTGCGTGATAAAGAATCACAATGTTTATTTATACAATCTATTAAAATATTCTTTCAACTTAATTTCTTCCTTCATCCAAATATAACATGTATCAGCTTGCTATAATTATATTCCTAAACAATTCTATGACTTGGCATATCATAATCTAAACATCTACTTCAATGCCAATCAAGAAATAAACAATAAGGTCTCAGGGAATTTAATAAACACAGTTGAATTAAATAAATACATTGCCCCATAAGTTATAATTCTAAAATATGATAAAATGTAATGAAACAAATTGACTAAAATATTTTACTGTGTTTCAATAATAAGATAATGACAGAAATAGGATATTTTAATCTCATATCATCATCTAACAAATATACTAACTTGGCAACCTTTCTAATATTTTTATCCAATGGCAAATTTTCCTTATAATGTCTGGATTAAGAGACAATATTGTCAGACACCAGCAAATTTGATATTATAGTTACAAAACAATATATCTATTTTATAATAGATGTGTAAAATGTGGAGATGTGGAAATGGAAAACACGAATGTATACAATAATAACTCAAGACACAGTTTTAAGATTTTAAATAAATAAAACGAATCATTTATTACAATAAAATAAATTTGGTTTAACATGATATTTACAATTGGACTACTTGTCTTACAGATTTTTAAATTATCAAATAAACTTTGAGTATCAGTTTGGGATTATCCCTATTATCAAAGCAAATTAATAACAAAACTTAAAAATTCTGACTTCGAACACATGCTTTGCCTACATGTTTCATCTACATGACTAAATAAACAACAAGTTATATTCTTAGCACAAAAAATACCTTTGAGAGGATATTACTATTGATTAATAAAATAAATCAAATTAATTATATTTGGCTCTCAACAAAGCAACTTTCTCTAATTGACTAAATAATCACTTTCAATTACATATACCTTTCATGCATAGCAACAAAATCCTGTTCATTCTGATGATTTGATGATTTACGACCTTTATTTAAATAAATACACTATTTTAAAATATTTATTTCCCGTTTTAATCTCAATAACTTTATACTTCTATTTAAAAGAATGTAATGTATTTCAAAACATTTATTTCTCATTTTAATTTCAATAACTTTATACTTTATATACGCGATATTATTTATATTACGCGTGTGTGTGCATGTTCAAGCAGCAATAATATAAAACAATCCTTTCTACCAACTCTCCATTCATTAAGAAAATATCATACAATTATTTTATTTCGGACAATGTCGTAATTCACCAATAAAATAAGACACTAATACTACTACATCAAGAATTAATTTAACAATTTATCTGGCCACCTATTGATTAACACAGCTATGTTTTCATGATTATACAGACTATATTATACAGACTATACGTTATAAGGGAAATCGACAAGAGGAGCAGATAAATTCTTACTGAACACTTCTACAATGATTCATCTGATTTTAAATACACTGTTGGTGGGGAGCCTTTCCTCATCACCAAGAATATAAAAAAAACATCACATAACTTCCTAAACATCATTTAATCTTACTTCAACAATAACTCATCTACTTCTAAATACACTATTGGTGGGGACTTCCTTCTCATCACCAGGGCTCTAAAAAACATCACTTAACTTCAAAAATATTATTTAATCATACACATATAATATAAACTAGGCTCTACTCATGGAAAAACATATACTAAATAAGCAAAATCTTTTATCCCTACAAACATTATAACGCAATCAGATTTCTTTCCATTCTCAAAGCTTTTCTAAATATCGAACATTATAAATACACGCTATGACTTAGCATCTCCAATGTTCATAACAAAGTTATTTGAGTTACTATATCATACATAAGCAATCAATTTCTCTTCTATTATGACGAAAATACAAGACAACTTTAACTTCAGTTAAACAGGAATTATCTCCCTCATTCCGTTGTAGTTCTAAATTAGTACGCAATTATTTTTAGTAGTTTTCTTGAATAGCATTTGACACTTTATAATTTATTATATGCCTGGTTTATTCTTAAATATTGTCAATTAAGATATCATGATTCATTAGTAATTCCACAATTAATAATACTTTGTTTTATTTTCCATCTTTATCGAAGAGAACAAAAATTACTCGCATTTCTATCCTTCCATTCGATTTAACAAATACTTAATTTAAAGTAGCTCACATTTTATTTCCTTCATTTAAAATACATTATTTCCAGAAATATCAGACAAATAAATACTGTCATCTCTCTATGATGTATTTAAACATGGCATGATTCATCAAAATATGCATATCCTTAATTTTATGTTTAATTCTCACAAAAACATAACACGGAAAATAGTGAAAAATTAAAATATATTCTGTAAAATAGTTCTGCATGCGTTTTCCAGATATATTAAAAGACACACGTTGGTTAATGATACAACAATAATATTCATACAATTTATTCTTATTTAAAATAACAATTAAATTAAGTAATGTATAATGGACGTTATCAACATACATTTTTAACAGAGCAATAGTTATGAAGAGGTTAATTCAAAATGTTTAAATCAAAGAGAGCAAAGTAAACTAATGTACCTTTTTTTTAAATTTAGAATTGCATCCTAATTAACTTTTCCCATAATAGGTTTCTTAAGATTCTTTCAAAGTTTTACTCCAAAGCCTTTTTAAAATCAATTTGACTTCAGCAACTGGCTTTAATTTTCACAATAATGAGCCACTGTTTACTGGCTACTATTACAATACATAATAAGCAAATTTTTTACTGGAGATCTTTGTTAAATAGCTCTCTTTAGCAAAAGGTCATTTCCCTTCACAAGGTTACTCCCACGCTTCTTTTCTATCTAAGCTAATTACATATTAAAAAAAAAATCTTTTCTAAAAAAAAAAAATCATTCTGATTAAATCAAGACAAAAAAAAAATAAATAAAATAAATAGCTTTTACAAACTTGAAAGAAAAGTGAATATTAATTAACTATTAAACAAAAATGATTAATAATTTATTTAATTTGTAAAATAATTCATTGATTCAACTATCTATTAATTATTGGAAAGAAATATATATTTGTTAAATTATTTAAGATAATTACTGTAATTTAAATGTTTTTATTGTACATGTACTATTGTTTGCTGTTATTAAAAAATGAAAATGAAATGAAAATGATGCAAAGTCATACATGCATACACGTACTACAACATAAATATTAAACTATCTTAACTAAATATAATTGAAATGGCTATTAATTGTTGACAAAAGAATAAGTATTAATGAATAAAGGATTTTGAAACTATTCAACCAATATTATACTAATATAGGATAACTTTGCATCTTTCCGACAAAATGTATCAATTCCATTAATAAACAACTCCTCTTCCTTACATTAAATACCTCATTAACCACACTAATAATAATGAATACCTATAAAGTGGTCAATCAACTGCATAAGCAATCCATATTTATGCTTTAAACAATTTTCCAGCAAAAGAATTTTAAAATTCTAAGGCTATTTCATTTTTTTTAATACAATATAACCATTCAATGCAGATACAAAGCATCTCAATTCCTTGTGGCCATTCAGATGGTCACTATATATTGAAACAGTAAGGTCTGCTTTGCAGATCTTCGTTTCACCTTTTCTCACCTATTTCCTACCCTCATACCTTAGTTTGAACCCCAATCTATCGTAGGGTGTCTGCAATACGCTTATATACTGAAAATCCCGCCTAATTTTAAACCACGAGTACAATGCTCGTATTATATATATAACTCATTTCCAAATAAATAAAAGATTATAGATTATGTATATGTTCACATAATTTTGATTTATTAAAAAGTAGGTTATATAAGTCGTAATTGCGCACACACTATGATATGCATTTTAAAACATATCAAAATTATAAATTGTAAAGTTATTTTGTTTGAATCTATTTACAAATATATTACCGTTGTAATATATTTTGATTTAAAATAAAATTCATTTAGTAAATATTCGTTTAGTAGATAGATTCAAATATTGCAATTTAAAAAGTAAAATCATTTTCTTTAATTTAATAAAAGTTATTCCAAATATTTCTGTTAAAATAAATGAGGGACAATAGTTTAATTAGTAAATGTTGTATAAGTTTATCTAAAAACAGCAGATGTCCACTTAAGGTTTTCTTTAATTAATAAAAGCAATTTTTAACTAAATCTAGTTTGTAATTCGAATGTTGACAGGGAAATTAACAAAAGAAATTAATTAATGTTGAATTCCTTTAGACATTAATGATGATTTAATTACAGCTGATAAGTCCGATATTTTTGTAATGCTCCAGGGCAGTTCTATTGTTAAATTCTACTATAAAAAGGAGGTTTTTCTTTTGTTCTCGAGTTAGTTAGTTGTTTTTTTATTCTAATGTGTCTAAGAGAAATCATTCTGTGTTCTATTCTAATAATTTGCTAACCTTGACATGTCCGAGTAGAGGTGTTAAGATGGCTATGTCCCCTCGGAATAGCCAGCCGCTGCTCCATACCATTGGAAGGTATCACACAGACCCCAGAACTGCTGCTGCTGCCAAAATATGAACATTCCAGATTTTGCTGCTGAATTATAAAACCTGCCGAACATCTACCTGCAAATGTGTCTCCAGAGGTAACCTAAATTAACCCAAGAGCTCTTGTGATTCCTAACTAACATGCTATAACTATTTAAAATTGTTTTCCTTATATTTCACATAACTTCATTATAAATCAGCATTTATTTTTTATAGCGTCTGTATACAATTGTAATCATATTCATATCGGCTTTTTCAAACCAAATTGTGCAAACGCTTTTTGCGAGTGTTAAATAATAAATGAATACCCTCTAACCCATACAAGATATAGAATTTATGCAGCAATAAAATTCTATATCTTGTATGGGTCAGAGGGTATTCATTTATTATTTAACACTCGCAAAAAGCGTTTGCACAATTTGGTTTGAAAAAGCCGATATAAATGTGATAACTTCATTATGTATTTCTTTAATGTGTTTAAATATACTCAACATTTTGCTCTATCCTTGGGTTAATATTTTCTATTTATAAAGCTTTCTTTTATTTTATTATGATAATGTGTCAGAATCATCTTTGACCGAGTGAACTATTCCCTCTATTGAAAGTAAGACGCCGCTATTAAGGTATATTTTAAATTTATAATTTTCCAATTTATTATTTTGCAAATCACTCGTTCGAGGGCGATTCTTTTCTTTAATGTAATATAATCACATAGTTTAAAATCTACATGTTATTGATTTTAATCTAATATAAGAGTATGTGCGAAGTCAATGATTTAAATGTGTCCCCAAATGCATGATTGCGTATATAAATCTATACTTACTTTTCAAACCCGCAAGCATGCATTTTCCTATTTTAATTACCGTGTTCTACTTTAATTATAAAGTTCATCATTGATGTCGAGAATGTGCGGACTCTTTTAAATGAATTTCGGGGAATTTGATTGGGCATTTCTCTTAATCCAAGTAAAACCCATTTAGTATGTTTTTATATACACTAGTCTCGTATTGCTGGTAAATGAATTGGTTGTTGAGACCGCTTTGTTTTATTTTCCAAGGATTCTTTACACGGCAAAGTCCGTTCTTTTCACTTATTGCAAGTTTCCAGGCAGAGGGTGTCCCAAATGACACCTCTGGGAATTAAACGCAATGGTCACACAGTCGCTAAGTTTCGGCTGTTCGTAAAATACTTTCCTACAGGTTAGCGGCGAGATGCCCTCCGTAATTATTCCGGATCTTCAATATTGTTTTGTTTTATATTTATTTTACAAAGCATCCGTGACTTAAATGTGTCACATCCTCCAACTTTAATAAATTCATTATCAGCAATACTGACCTCCCAATGCAACCCTATTAATATTATTATCATCAAATAAATGCTTTGATCATATTCCCATATTTTTGCTTAGTAAGCTTTAGTCCGTACTATTCTCAAAATCAATAAATATTTTAGAACATTTAATTTCAAATATTATCTTAAACTTGTATAAATTCTCACAGCACCTCACATATGTTCCTATCTCATCAAGCACATTATCGTAATGCTATTAGCCCGAGGAATAGAATATATCACTTTGCTTTATAACCTTTTGTCATTTACTGAAATATAAACGCCAACAATTATTTAATACGTGTCCCTGTCTCATATAAGCAGACAGTGGCATTATATATATATTTATATAAATAAATTGTGTGAAATTATTTAAAACTAAATTTGATCTCTTATTTTATTTGATTCCTATCACTATCTCGGTCTATATATATATATTTTCTGCATTTCTTTTGTAAATCCATAGACGTTAATTAGCCACCCAAACTTCTTTTAGTATAGAGTCTTTTGTTTCTCCCTGACCACCAGGCACCGGTCAAAGGTTATACTAGTAATGGCACCAGATGCGTTATCACGTAGATGGCGCTGTGAAATTTGGACTTTAGATTCGAACTTAGTATATCTAGAAGGCAACCCCTCCTAGAATGTTCAGTTTCGTGTCTGGGGTTTGAATTCTGCAGTGTGTTAGCGAGATAGACGATTCTGACCATTACAATATATATATATGGTTAAAAATACCTTTTCATAGTGGCTTGACTCAGCTCAAACTATTTTTATTTTCCATATCCATTTTCTTTTTTTTTTTTTGCATTTTATTAATGAAGTTATTTTCCTGTTACAATCTTTATTATCATCTAATTAACAATCTTCATAACACATTACTTTCACTTTCTGTACAAATAAACTAATGCAAAAATCTTTGTTCAATTTTTTTGCATATCTTTACTATTTTTCTTAAAAACTCAATTAAAGCTATTTTAGTTTAATAATTTAAAATCTATTGGATTTTATCAATATATCCCTTATCTCAATTCTACCATATTACAAAAAGACCTACCAACACAGAAAGTGATATCACTCTCTTATCCATTATTTGTCAATTTCATGAACAACCTTTGCTCTTTAGGTAAGCTAAAGTTATTAATCAAATGAGTCTCCATGTTGATAGTCTGATAACTTTCACTATACCATTCTTAAATAAGGCACTAGTTTCTATTCACTTCTAAAACTTTTTAGAAGGGCAAACAATCCTTATCCTGTAGTTATATACCTTCAAATTTTTGGTATTTATTATTGTACTCCTCATCTCAATTTCGTTATATTGCAACCATCTATTACTGAGACAATCAAACTATTGTAATTCATTATGCTTGCATTTCACAAACATCTTTGCTTTATTTTACTATTATCCAAAAACATAATTTATCAAACGTTCTTTAATTTGCTTTTCATATCCCTCCTAAAATTTTGATCATTTCATCTCCAATTGAATTCTTTTTCATCTAAAAAATATCTTTTTATTTCTTTTTGAATTTTCTCTAAAATATCTCGCAGTGTATTATTTTTATGTATTAAATTATTATATATTATTGTTTATATGGATTATTATTATGATGACGATGATATGATGGTGATTTTTATTTCAATGTTCTTGCATTATTTATCAATTTGATTTTCCAATTATTCAGTTTTTTTTGTTGTTGTTGTTACTGTTATTTAATTAAAATGATTGATAGTTTTTATAATTACCTAGTGAAAAAAAAAATACATTCATTTTTCCAATTTATCATTAACTGATATCAACAATATTGTTTTGTAGAATTTAATCTATTTAAAATTTTTTATTTATTCAATTATTTATTCTAATTTTTTATCATTTTCATTAACATTTATGGAGGTTCTCAAATATTTAAAAGCAATATTTTTTGTCAGATCATTTTCATTCAAACACTACAAACATTGCCAAAAAAGTATTTTTAGAGCTGACTTGTAAAATTTGAATCCTTCTGAATGTGGATTTCATATTACTACTTCATATCCTAAATAATGCTCCATGCAATTAATATAATATTAGCAGAGCAGTGGATTCCAATGGTTACTAAAGGTTCATAGATTGCACTCCGAGGAAATTGAAAAATCAACATCTCAGTTTAGACATTTAAATGAATATATTGTACTGATCTTATTAATTTGGTGCTAGTTTTTATAATACAATATAAAATTTCTTTTTAAAATATTTATTAATTATGCTTTTTATCTGCACATTAAACAAGCTTGGTGATGAAAATAAAAAAATCTTATAATTAAGTAGTTGGAACTTATAAAATGAATATGAAGGCATATATGATAATGGATATTTTGGCCTGTAGTATATATATACCTGGGTCTCATTTTATGTGATAGATAGGTTTCATTGAAAACCCACATTAAAAAAAATCACATAAAAATAGACTTGATTTACTTTGAAAAATGGGGGATAGGTGCTGTAATTTTCAGCATTCACATAAAAGCAAAGCAAAAAGGAAAAATTACTTTAAAATTCGCATTAAAAAAATAAGGAAATAAAGTATGAGTAATAAAAAATGTCAAATATTTGAAAAAAATTGGTACAAGACAAACTTTTTTATTTATTTTTATTAACTACAGTATTTAATTTGACATTTTTTCATGCGTATTTTAATCATTATCGCTACTTTCGAATGTGCAGTTCATTTGTAAACTGGTAAGAAATCAGATTCATCAATGTGATGTGATGTAGCTTCTTCGTGAATGAAGTCAAGAATCTCTCAGCAGTTATGCCCAGAGAAAATTGTTAGCCACTTTATTTTCCATTCCCCACTCTAATTTTTACCATATTCTGCTCCATCCCATTTACACAACTAGTGCCAATTTTGGTCTTGTGCTGTGTTAATGGTTTTCTGTTGACAATTGATTTTTACTACTGAAATAAATTTTAAATGTTCACATTTTGTTTTTATATTAAAAAATGAGAATCGCAATCAAAACAAAAAGATTATACATTATCATTAAAAATATTATTTTCAGTTTACAAAATCAATAAAATCTTCGTTATTTATTTTAAAAATCTACATTATTTATTTCCATTATACTTAACAAACAAAAAAATTTTAAAAGTTTAAAATTTTTGAATATTTATTGCGATATTTTTATATGTAAGTATGAATCTATTATTATTATTTACTCATTAGTATAAAAGTAGGTTATTTATTCTAAATATAGCTTCAGGCCATTCACATTAGCTGCTAATATAACGTTATATTTTTGAGAAAAAAATAGTATTTCAAGTCAAAATAAGTTATTAATTATTTAAATTTCTTGATATCTAATAAATATAGTGAAATATAAAAAATATTAAGAAGAAACATGAATCACATAACTTCAAAATTGCATTAAAATAATCCGCATAAAACGAGACCCAGGTGTATATATATATAGATGTGGTTATTTATTTTTTGTATGGTATATATTTTGTGCTAATGTTGTCATGTTATTTGTAATAAAATAAAATAATAATTACAGGAAAAAATTGGTATTAATTATAAAAAGATCTTTTGATTCCTCTTTGAGGCCTTAAAGAAACTGACCAGAGCAACTTTGCATTATCTCCTTCATGTGAATCTGTGTCATTGCAGCTGTTATCAATGTAGGATAAGCAAACATGTATAGGCTACTCATCAACATACATGAGTGAGTATTGTGAATTTACTGACTTTTTATTTCTGAGTTTAAAATCAAGAAATTTTCTTATCATTTGCCTTCTTAATACATTAAAGATCAGCCTTTCAAGCTATTGTGCATGCACTTTCTTAAGAGTGTTAATAATAAATGAATACTTTCATTCCCAACAAAAGATATAGTATTTTATTCTTTCATAAATACTATATCTTGTGTTGGAAATGAAAGTATTCATTTATTATTAACACTAGTAAGAAAGCGCATGCACAATAGCTTGAAAGGCTGATCTTTAATGTATTATAATTTATAAACATAGCGCTATTAAAAATAAATGCTTATAGTTCTTAACTAAAAAATCAATCAAGTTTTCTTGAAAGCAAGATGAATGTGTTTATGAAAGATCTTATTTAAAAAATAGTTTAAAATTGTGACAGACAAAACTAAATTATGACTCTTCTTCTCAAGAGGCCAAGGCAATGGTTGGGAACTAAAGGCAGAGGATGCTCAGGATGTTCTGATTTCAGACCCAGACTATCATTCAATGATAACCTTTTATGTAAATACCTATAGCCGCAGATTATATTCAAATGAAAAAAGGTTATGTGAATTGGAAGAATGACTATACAATATTAAAGGATTTGGACTGTGCAAAGTTAGAAGAAAAGATGAAGAGACAGTAGATTTAATAAATGGCATGTACTTTACTATACAATCATGACAGACAAAAATAAATCATGGCCCTTATTCCCAGGAGGCTGTAAAGTCACCAACCAAGGCAGTGGTTGGTGACTGAAGGTGGAGGGTGCTAAGAATCCCCTGATTGTGGACTCCGGCTGCCATTTGATGACAACTTTTTATTTAGATACTTACAACTGCATATCACCTTCAAGTAAAGGAATATTGCAAGAGTTAGAAGAAGAACTGTCTTATATTAAATGGGACATTATTGGACTTTGTGAAGTTAGAAGAAAAGGTGAAGAAACATTTGATTTAAAAAGTGGACATATACTCTACTATAAAGGCACAAATATTGGAAATACAAGTGGAGTAGGATTCATTATAAATAAAAAATGGAAAAATAACATTGTGGAGATTGATGGTGTATCAGACAGAGTGGCAAGATTAGTTTTACAACTTAATAGCAGATACCAAATGCAGATAATTCAGGTTTATGCCCCAACAAGTTCTCATAATGATGAAGTTATAGAAGATTTTTATATGGATGTACAAAAGGCTTTTGATTAGAGTAAACAACATTTTAAAATTGTTATGGAAGACTTTAATGCTAGAATTGGTAAACAAATGAAAGATGAAAATGCTGTAGGTAATTTTGGTTATGGTAATAGAAATGAGAGGACATAGACTTGTGGAGTTTGCAGAAAAAACAACAACTTTATATTATGAATTATTTTTTTAAGAAAAATGTTAAAAGGACATGGACATGGAAGCATCCAAATGAAGGTACAGCAGAATTGGATTATATTTTGGCTAACCAAAAATACATACTTCAAGATTGTAATGTTCTTAATAAATTTAACACAGGAAGTGATCATCGATTAGTAAGATGTAAGATACATATTAATGCAAAACTAGAGAGACAAAAATTATTAAGAAAAACAATATTTACAGTTGATATTCCTAATCTTCAGAAACATTCTAATGAATTTAAATAAGAACTTACAAATCGGTTTCAAGTATTAGTAGATTTTGAACATGATTCAGATTTGAATGACATTAATAGGAAAATAAGTGATACACTTTTAAAAACGGCAACAAAGATAGCTGGTATAAAAAAGCAGCAATTGACCAATAAAACTTTTACTGAGACTAGAGAATTTATGAAGAAAAGAAGGAATATGGGGATATACAACAATGATGCATTAAAAAAGATTGAATATCTCGAATTTTGTAAAATGGTGCAGAAAAGAGTTGAAAATGATATAAGAAAGTATAATTGTGAAATAGCAAGGAAAGCAGTAGAAGAGAATAAAAGTGTAAAGATTGTAAAACAACATTTTGGTATTGGTAGGAAATTTATATCTGCAATAAGAAAAAAAGATGGCATTATTACTAAAAAGAGAGATGACATCATAAAATGTGTAGAAGACTTCTATCAAGAATTATATAGTAATAAATAACAGGTGCCTCCTATACATATTATATCTTCCGAATTGCCCAGAATTTTGAATGAGGAAGTGAGACATGCAATTAAATTTAAGAAGAAAGGGAAGGCTCCAGGTAATGATGGAATTGTAATTGATATATTAAAAGAAGCAGGTGAAGAAATAGAAAAAAATTTAGCAAAGTTATATACCAAATGTCTAAATGATAAAGATGTACCAGATGATTGGAAGAATTCAGTATTAATATTAATATTTTAAAAAGATGATAAAAAAGACATTAGAAATTACAGACCTATCAATTTCTTATCAGTTTTATACAAATTTTTTACTAAGATAATTACAACTCGTCTACAGAAAACACTGGATTTCCACCAAGCAAAAGAACAAGCTGGATTTAAAAGAGGTTTTAATACAGTAGATCATATCCAGATATTGAGAGAAATTATAGAAAGGACAAATGAATATGAGTTGCCATTATGCTTAGGATTTGTAGATTATGAAAAGGCATTTGATTCTATAATCATTTCTTTTGTGATTAAAGCATTGGATCATCAAGTTGTAGATCCAGGATATTGTCATATTTTGAAGAATATTTATAAAAATGCAACAGCAACAATTAGATTACATAATGATAGTAGGAAAATCAACATTGAAAAAGGTGTAAGACAGGGTGATTCCATATCTCCAAACCTTTTTACAGCAGTGCTGCAAGAAGTATTTTGTGGATTAAAATGGGAAGCTAAAGGAGTGAAAGTAAATGGAGATTATTTAAGTCATTTAGATTTTGCAGATGATGTAGTTGTTTTTGCAAATAATGCTTTAGAGCTACAGGAAATGTTGCAGGAGTTATCAGATGAAAGTAGGACTAAAGATAAATGTTAAAAAGACTAAAGTAATGTTTAATAGATTTTCTCAAAATATGAAAATAAAGATTGATTATGATGAGTTAGAAGAAGTTAACAGTTACAAATACCTTGGTCAGATTATTAATACAGATGGAAATATAATGGATGAAATTAATCATAGAATTAAACTTGGTTGGAGTGCTTTTGGTAGAAATAACTTGATATTAAAAGGAAATATGCCTATATGTTTGAAAAGGAAGGTTTTTAATAAATGTGTTGTGCCAGTTCTTACTTATGTATCTGAGACTTAGACACTTAATATAAGAGCAATACAGAGACTTCAGACCACTCAAAGAAGTATGGAGAGATGCATGTTGGGAATAACAAGAAAGGATCGAAAATGCAATGTATGGGTAAGAGAACAAACAGGTGTTACTGACCTCATCAAAAAAATTAAAAGACTGAAGTGGAGTTGGGCCAGACATATTGTAATATTGTTAGAAGAGATGATTACAGATGGAAAATTGAAATTTTAAACTGGATTCCAAGAGATTATAAAAGACCCAGAAAGAGACCACATGTGAGATGGGTGGATGAAATAAGAAAGTGTGCAGGGGTGATGTGGAGAAGAGAAGCTAAAGATAGGAAAAGATGGATTGAACTTGGAGAGACACAAATATTGAAAATATTAATAAAGTGGAATTAATTATAAATAAAAAATGGAAGATCAATATCATCAAGAAGAATATTATAATATCAGACAAATTTAACGTGATAGTCGCTAGCTCAGCTGATTCTTTGAAATTTTGTTTTCTTTTTAAAATTGTGGAAAAACTCTATGCATGACATTTACAAAAATCCCATAAGTCGCTGCTCCTTGACTTCATCTTTAAAATGGCATATCACAAATTGAAATCAGACAAAATTTGAATTTTTTATTAATATTTTTATTAATAGGTTTATTTAATTTTTTTCTTTTCTGCTCAGTATACTAATTTCTTTAACGGCCAGACCTGTTACTAAAATGGATTAAAAATGTGCTGATGATTCGCATTTCAAGGCCTTCATTCTGATAAAAATGTAATCAGAATATCAGGTCGTAAGTATTCAATTTTAATTTTTTAATTATTTGAATAGTATTTTTTTTTAATTATTTGATAAATAATATAATTTATTAATGTGTATTGTGGTATCTGTGTAGTATATAAATTATATAATATTAAATCGTTTGTGTTCTTTATTATACAGTATATAAATTTGCATTGAAATATAACAAAAGTGATTTATGTACAATGTAATTTTGTGGGTCTAATCCAAGGTGAAGCCAACCTTATTTTATAGACATAATGATTTTAAAAAGGTTTAATAATTTATTAGTATGTTTATATTTGTATTAGTGTATTTGTGTTTGCACTTGAATGTCTGTGTTTGTATAACAAGTAATGATTTTTATATATAAAAATTAAAGAGCTGTGCAATGTGAATTTTAAGACATTATCAGATGTACAGAAAGGTTGCAATTGATAAAGCAATCACAAAATTTACTGGGCATAGTAACATGTGAAAATATAAACACTTAAAACCAATAAAGAGAGATTTTGTGTGTGTGTGGTAATAGACACAATGGATATGTATATACTACATGGAATTGTATGCAGGCAAAGAATTAAATTCTGATTCTTGCCTATGCCTTGGTACTCATGCTGTGGAGTCAGTAGTTTTTTGACATCTTGCATCAGATTATTTACAAGTCTATAACTAGCAAATGAGCTATATGCAAATAAATTATGTCTCTATAGGACAATAAATATAACAAGATAGCATCACTAGTGTGCATAAAGAATATAAATATCACTGGTGTACACAAAAAAATAAAATGTTAAGAAACTCATTTTATCATTGATACCAAAAGTAGCCTACAATTTTTAGTTTTAGATAGACAAGAAGCTAATTGTGATGATAACAAATGCATATTTACTTTCTGGAAATGATTTGTTTTGTAACTTTTATTAGGATGAATCTTATTCTTATAGATGACTTGAGATTTGTTAACTTTTGGGGTACAAGGTAAAAATGAAGACTTCTTATGTGACTATTTTTGGAGATTTTGAAGCTATGGATTATCTCAGGTAAGAAGTATTATATTTGGTTTGAATGATAATTTTGTGAAGAATACAATGAAACTATCAATGAAGATATAATTTAAACTTAATTAATGATAAATTAGAATTGTGAACAAACAATAAACTAATAATTATTTCAGATGTTGAAATTTCTTTTTATTCCTTACTTTTTTAATGGTAATCACTATTTGTCTTAGCCTTATTGTTTTCCTTAGTTTTTTTTGTTTTGTTTCTATCAATGTAAAGCTTTTTTGCTCTAACATTATGAAAACTGTGTCTTACATTTTTTAAAAATTCAATATGGCACCAAAGTCCCTTAAACTAGTTAAATTAATGGAAGATAAGGTTTATTACCCAACAAATTACATAAAAATCCAAATATAAAAAGTATTTTTATCATTTTTAATAAATTAAAGTAGTTACAAATTTACACTTCTTGTATAAGTTTAATTTTGATAGATAATTCATTTTATTTCCTCCTCTACTTCTATCAAGAGTGAGAGAGAGAAAAAAATGTCTATCTCTTTTTATTTTTTTGACTTTATTTACATAAAAAAAAAAAAAACTTTTCTTTATTTATAAATTTTTGGGAATCATCTCCATAATAAATTTATAAATCAATTTGTTATGAAACAAAGGAAAAAGTAAGTAAATAAATATATCAACTTGTATGTATCTCAATTCTCCCTTTATTTCAATCCTACTTGTATGTACATATATATATATATATGTGTGTATGAGTATTATGCATTGGTTACCAAAAGTATCACTATGTAATTTTGGCATTGCTAATATAATAGTTACAATATATAAAAAAAATTTTTTAGTTAAAGATAACACTTTTGCTGTTGATGTTTACTGATTTATAGTTTAAGATGCATGAATAGTTTCCACCTCTTTTGCTTCCGATGCTCAATCTTTATGAACTTGTGATGAACAACTATTCAATAGTAAAATAACATAATGCCTTGGTTAACATGTAAATATTTTAGGAGTGATCTAAATCTTCCAGTATATTTCTTTTTCTTAAATATAATTAACTATCTCACATTATATCATCCAATTGCCTAAATAAATGGAAAAAATCTGATTGTTAATAAAGATTGCAAGTGTGGACAATGACATTTGATGTGGATGATAACAAAGTCAAATATGAGATAGTAAATAACATTTAATAAAAGATGCTGCACTATCAGATTGTCAGCACTCCTATTATATATATATATAATAAATTCTACAAGAGCATGTTGATAATTATTACTATTACAGTAATAAATTTTGGTATAAAATAATTTTTGTTATTTTGTTAAGCCAGGCTTTCGATATGATGCATCTTTGTCAAAGGACAACTAAAATGAATATTAGCAAATACATTAGCATATCTGCATGCATATAAATGTACATTAAATTTAGTCACTGATTATCATAGATTTTTATAGGTAATTTGGCGTAGCAATTGGCTATATCAGATGAAATGACCAGTGCTTGGTAAGTGGAAAGCTATTGGCTCTTATACTTAGGGAAGTTATTTATAGAGTTAATTATGTGAAATGCTTCTTTTACTTTTTGTTTTTATTATTATTTACTAGGAAAATAATTTTAGCATGAGCAGGCTTAAAGGAACAACCAGATTTTTTTTCTTTTATTTTACAAATACTGAATTATAAGCACAGTTGCATTTAATTCTGTTATATAAACAAGCATGCTAAATGATTCTCAATTTTAAGTTTGCATGTATCTCTCCATAATATTTGAGATTGCAAAACTGACAATCCAGGGCATATATCAATTTGCATTTATCATCATCATTAATCTTATCTTTGGAATAGTTAATAAGTCTATGTATTGATAATGGGCATGTAACACCAATATTAAAATCTTTATGCATAATTGCTATTATTTTGAAATGTATATTAGGGATGTAAGGTAAGTCATTAGATGGTCTATCAAATTTATACCTATTATTAAATTTTCTTATCTGTTTGCCAAACATGACCCTAGAGTAACCAACTTTAATTAAATCTTTTTTATAACATTAAATTATTTTTTCTCTTAGCTTCACACTTACAAAGTTTTGAATTCCTAAACAAAAAAAGCTGTAAAGCCTGCGATTTTATATTGAAAAGGAACCTTTGGGTGTGGATACAAATAACTCCTTACATTAAGAGGTTTTACAATCATTAAATAATCAATAGTATAATTCTGTCTTGTCAATCTCAAGTTTAGAAATTTGATTGATTGGTTATTGTCCTATAGCCATAAATTTGATAGATCATCTCATTCTGAACCAAGGATTGACATATCTTACATTCCTAATATACATTTAAAAATAATATCAATTATGCACAAGGATTTTAATATTGGTTTTAGATACCCATTAGCATTAAATAGACTTATTAACAATTCCAAATATAATAATTATTCTTTCTTATTGCATTGTCAAATGTATATCATATAATACTAAATCATTCATGCATTTTATTACTGTTACACAAAGCTTTATTTACCACCCTCTTTTTACAAACATATAAATATACATGAACATATAATTTACATTCTATATGTACATCTTATAATCATTATCTATTTATTACCTTTTAAATATTATATAATTTTTAGCCTTTTTTACATTTTATATTTATTAATTAAAAATTTCCTAAACATATATTCTATTTTTATACTTTATTTTATTTTATTCTTATAATACATAACACTAACTTAAAAACTTTTATATTTTACATTATTATTATACATTTTACTAACAATCAATATTTATAATTTATTCATTCAATAATTTAGAATCTATTTTAATCTATAATATTATTATTTAAAACATTTTAACTTAACTCTTATATCTCCTAACTTCAACTTCTAAATTCAAAATTTTAAAATTTTACTATTATACTTTTAGTACATATATCATTATCAGCCTCCTCTTTCTATTTTTTATATAACATAATTTTTTTAAAAAATTATTTTTTACTTTATATCAAAATTTTTTATATTTACTTTATATCAAAATTTTTTTCAGGCCCAAATCTCTATTCAAAACTGGCTTAATATTAATAATATTATTAATATATTAATATAAATAGCATCTTTTATTTTTCTATTAATAATATTAAGCAAGTTTTGAATAGAGATTTGGGCTTGAAAAAAATTTTGATATAAATATAAAAAATTTTGATATAAAGTAAAAAATATTTTTAAAAATTTAGTTATATAAAAAATAGAAAGAGGGAGATGCTATTGATATAAGTGTAAAATTTAAAGAGAGGAGGTACTAAAAGTATAACAGTATTTTTTTTTACAATTTGAATTTAGAAGTTGAAGTTAGAAGATATGAGGTAGGTTAAAATGTTTTAAATAATAATATTATAGATTAAACTAGATTATAAATTATTAAATGAATAAATTATAAATATTGATTGTTAGTAAAATATATAATAGTAATGTAAAATATAAAAGATATTAAGTTAGAGTTAAGTATTATAAGAATAAAATAAAATAAAGTATAAAAATAAAATGTATATGTTTAGGAATTTTTTAATTAATAAATATAGAATGTAAAAAAGAGGTAAAAATTATATAATATTCAAAAGTAATAAATAGATGATGATTATAAGATATATATATATATATATATGTGTGTGTGTGTGTGTGAGTGTTTGTATTATGTTGTAGTTCTGAAAAAAATTGGGGCAATTGAAACTTTAAAAGAAGGTGGTAAATAAAGCATTGTGTAACAATTGTAAAGTGCATAGATGATTTAGTATTATATAATTCCAAATATAAAATTAATGACACTAATAAAGCTGAATTGGAATATGCTTTGAATGATCACTTTTACAATGTCAGATACTATGGAGAGGCACATGTGAATTTAAAGTTGAGAATCACTCAGCATGCTTATTTATATAACAGAGTTAAATACAACAGAACTTACAGCTCAGTATTTGTAAACCATGAGAAAAAATTTGGTCATTTTTTTAAATGCTAAAAGTATTTTCTTAGAAAATAATAATAAAAAACAAAAAGAAAGCATGGCATATAATTATCTTTAAAACTCCATAAATTTAAGAGCCAATAGCATTCCTCTTAGCAAGCACTAGTTCTTTTGTCTTGTATTTAATGAAAAGGAAAAAGAGACACTTTTATTTCTAAACAATGTTATTATAAGTATTTAAACCTTGATAGAAATTTTTATTGTATGAGGATTTAAAAGATTCACAACTTTTTTTGATATCCTGTAAATAATAATTTATTTTCTCTAGAGAATTGCATATGTTAAATATTTTCATGGCTTTATTATATATATATAATTCTTACCTAATTTATACTCATAAAGCAGTTTTAGAAGGATTAAAATTGTAAGAAATATATTTTCTATCATTCTGATATATGACCGAAACTCTGTTTCTTGAGCTATACTTATTAATGTTTGAGATTGTTCTGAAGTCGAAGTTTCTGTTTCTTCTTCTTCCTCCTCCTCTTCTGGCTGTGGGGTGTTTTCATGAGTCTCTTCAACTGTAGCTGTTTGGGTTTCTTGAGACCGCCTTGATCTTCTTAAAATGTTTGGCACTTGAGTCATAAAAATTAAATCAAGTAAAATCCGATTTTGTTCTCTATTTTCTGCAAAAGGATCCAAAGATAGTCCAAGGGACCAATGATAAAATAAAGATAAAGAGTTACCAGTGTTTGTAAGTTGTGCCATGATTATATTAAGAAATATCTGTAAAATAAAAACAAAAAATAATTTCATTATATCATTCAATAATTACCAATTTATGTTAGCTGTGTATGCTAAGCTCTTCTGTATCAAGAAAGGATTAGGTTTCTTGATTCTGGTTGTAAAATATTACTAACAAATGGTAATACATAACACTGCATAATAATTTTTTTATTAATATCAATAAAAAATAACTTTTTTTAAACATACAAAACATAAATAAAAATATATGGCAATAACAAACATTTTGTAACATTAAACTGCTAAATGATTGGCTGACTGACAAAGAAATAATATTCTCTGATCTGTAAAAGATTATGAACACTTTACTGTTATCCACAGAAACATTTAAAAGTTCTGTTTTTTATACAAAATGCATTTCTCGTGGTGATTCTATTGAATATTATAAAGTGTTTCAATATTAGTTACTAACTTTTTAATCAATATGATTTCTGCTACATATTTCTTAAGTAGAATGACCAGCTCTTCCATTATTCTAATACCATTTACTGTAAATTTACATAATCAATGACTCACCCATTAGTAGTACAATTCCCATTTCTAAATCATTTCCTGAATATTCTTTTAATAATAATAATTTGAGAGTTCTAGTTAAAATTTCATGTTAACTTGAAATTTTAAAAAAAAAATGTTAAATTCAATTCAACCTGCTTTTACTGTTATATACAATTTATAAATTTGATAAGACAATAACTAAATAAAATTATATGTGTTTACATGAATTATAGATTTATTTTTTAAAAATCATTCAAAACAATTTTGCTAAATCTAAATATCGCTTCTCTTTTTTTTGTATAATGCATATCAGATAGTGGTGATCTCTGTTCTTAGTGTAGAGTCAGTCCTTGTAACCATTGAATATTCAACAGATACTAGACATATAGGACAATACTTATACTTCTGGTGCCCCAAGACATTAGACAAAATTTATAAAAAAACATTTTTGTCAAGTTTATTTTTTTATAAGAAGAAGGAGGCTGTATCTGTATAATACCAGGTTAGAACCTAAAGCATCAGTGCACACTTATAACACTGAAGATGAATACAATACAAAATAGTACTTTTGCCTGAAAAAAAACTAATTAACCAGGCATAAATGTAAAAATCCATCATTTTTTAAAATTTATCAAATGCTCACTTTATATGAATTGATTCTAAAATAGGAATAGAATAGTGAAACCATCACTGTCTCATCAAAGAATTAATTATGAATCAATTTTATGCTTCAAAATTATATATATTGTGCCTGGATCCCCTATTAGGAGACTGACAAGACTATACTTGGGCACAAATATAATTGGTTTCAAAATAATGACTTATTGGCCCAATCATAAAGTATGATAAGAATACTGAGGGACTTAGTTTAAAACCTATTACGTTAACTCCACAACAGTAATATTTACTGCTATTCATAGGAATATAACCAATGATATTTAAGGTAACTAATATTTATTTGTTTTGGCTGAATATATTATTAAAGATCCAGAATGGGCACTTGTAACTAATACCCATTTGTAGAATTCCTGTTAGCACTAAATCTTAGTTTTGAGATTCACAAAACTAACTACCAATGTTGCATTATTTGAATACAATTTGACTTTATTTTCTGAGGGTTTCAAGTAAAAAATAGTTTATTATTATCAATGTAACCCTGTCTGACATGAAATATGAAATTGTGTTAAGTTACAAGAAAAACATTTGTTTGCCTAGACAAATTTCATTTCACATTTTTAAACAGTTAATCTTCTCATAGCTCAGCTGTAATTACTATTATCACAGCCTTATGAGCTGGTATTATAATGCCACTCTGGGCTATTTTGATATTATGATTAGTTTGTCACTATTCACGATTAAATTGTTTTTTGGGATTGGAATCTTTCAGCAATTGAAAAGTATAAATACTGAGTCCAAAACAATGATGAATAAAATACTGAATCACAGGTTATTAGTAGACAATGTAGTGTGAATGTAAAAACTTTTTCACTTTAGCACATTATACAACTTACAATGCAAAAGGTAAAACAAAACCCAAATTTTGGCACAATAAAGCCTTGCTCATTTAACATGTATGTGTAGTTAGAGGCCCATGACACAGTTTTGCCCATATCAATAGTTGAATCTCTATACAAGTCCTGCTCTTTGGAAACTTAAAGGCTACTTTTGATAACTTTGAACATTTAACTTTTTATAGCTGCACTGATATATATATATAATTATAATTGAAATAATATTTTTAACGGTTTATAAACAATTACAAACAATCTTAAAATCTGCAGAAGTACTTTCGGTTACTTTCTAACCTGCCTCAACTGCCATTAAATTCAAAAACCAAAAGCGGAAGCAAACGTCATCAATTCAAATTTCACGAATCTCATATTTTAATGTTAGAAGCTTGCCGATTTATTAAATGCATTTTATTCCTGTTTATAAAAATTGCCTCTTTAATTTTTCTTTTACTATGGTTTCTCTCTTCATGAAGAATTTTCACATTTTCAAAATTAAATTTAAATTTATATTTACATGTTTTTTCATGATCAAAGAAAACTGAAGAAGATATTAAATCACCATTATTTTTATTTTTTACACGCTTATATAATAATTTATGTTCCTTCAATCTTTTCTCAATACTGCACCTAGATTCACCTATATATGATAGCATACAATCACAAAAAATTTGATATATGACATTACTTTTTTGCTTGACAGGTATGACATCCTTAGAATTATTGACTAATTTATTAATATTGTTTGGAACGTAGAATGAAACATTAAACACATTCTTATATAAATCCTTAAAAAATTTTACTTGTAGATTTGAAATAAATGGAATAGATATCCATTTTTTTATTATTAATCTTCATTTCTTTTAAATTATCAAATTTTTTTTAAATTGACATAAAGTATTGTTTGTTTGTTCCATTTTATAACCGACATCAATCAATTCCTTGGCAAATATCTCAATATTTTTTATTTTATCACTTTGGTAACGACATAATTTTTTATTCCGAAACAAAAAAGATTTGAAACTTGCCATCTTATACATCATTGGTACTTTTGATTTACAATTTATATATTCTCTTTTTGCAGTGGCTTAATTATTAGTTTATAATTTAATATATTGTTATCTCTTGTGATCATTAAATCTAAATAGTTAATCTTATTGTCCTTTTTCAATAGTCCATTTCAAGCCATTCAACTTATTTAATTCCTCTATAAGCAAATTTATACTATTAGTATTTCCACAAACAAAAACATCATCCACATATCTTTTGTAAATTTTAATATCTCCAAAAATACACATATTTAAAATACTACTCTCATATGTAGATAAAATGAAATTGCAAACTTGTGCAACTACAGGCAATCCCATAGGCCAACCTTTGGTCATTTTATAATATTGACCTTCAAAAGATGCAACAATGTTATCATTAAAATTTTTTAAAGAATCAATGATAAATTTTATTGTATATTTACAAATTTTTTTACTTTTTAATGCATGTTCAATTATTTTTATGGAATTCATTCTATCAATAGATCCATACATTTCTGTAACATCCAATGAAGCAATAACATCATTTTCATCAATAATTAAATTTGTAATACTATTTACAAAGTCAAACGATGAAGCAATAGTATTATCCCCAAATCTTAAAAAGTCTTGTAAAAGTTTACCAATATATTTAGAAGTCTGATATATGAAGGAACCACCAAAATCTATCATAACTCGCAAAGGATTACCTTCTTTATGTAATTTTATATTTGCAAAAATACGAGGACATATAGCACAAGAAGGATATATCATATAGTATACATTATTATTTAAAACTTTATTTTTAGTAAATAGTATTAAAAATTTAATTATTGATGAAAATGATGTTATTGCTTCATTGGATGTTACAGAAATGTATGGATCTATTGATAGAATGAATTCCATAAAAATAATTGAACATGCATTAAAAAGTAAAAAAATTTGTAAATATACAATAAAATTTATCATTGATTCTTTAAATTTTTTTAATGATAACATTATTGCATCTTTTGAAGGTCAATATTATAAAATGACCAAAGGTTGGCCTATGGGACTGCCTGTAGTTGCACAAGTTTGCAATTTCGTTTTATCTATATATGAGAGTAGTATTTTAAATATGTGTATTTTTGGAGATACTAAAATTTACAAAAGATATGTGGATGATGTTTTTGTTTGTGGAAATACTAATAGTATAAATTTGCTTATAGAGGAATTAAATAAGTTGAATGGCTTGAAATGGACTATTGAAAAAGAACAGGACAATAAGATTAACTATTTAGATTTAATGATCACAAGAGATAACAATATATTAAATTATAAACTAATAATTAAGCCACTGCAAAAAAGAGGATATATAAATTGTAAATCAAAAGTACCAATGATGCATAAGATGGCAAGTTTTAAATTTTTTTTGTTTCGGAATGAAAAATTATGTCGTTACCAAAGTGATAAACTAAAAAATATTGAGATATTTGCCAAGGAATTGATTGATGTCAGTTATAAAATGGAACAATTTTAAAAAAAATTTGATAATTTAAAAGAAATGAAGATTAATACTAAAAAATGGATATGTATTCCATTTATTTCAAATCTACAAGTAAAATTTTTTAAGGATTTATATAAGAATGTGTTTAATGTTTCATTCTACGTTCCAAACAATATTAATAAATTAGTCAATAATTCTAAGGATGTCATACCTGTCAAGCAAAAAAGTAATGTCATATATCAATTTTTTTGTGATTGTATGCTATCATATATAGGTGAATCTAGGTGCAGTATTGAGAAAAGATTGAAGGAACATGAATTATTATATAAGCGTGTAAAAAATAAAAATAATGGTGATTTAATATCTTCTTCAGTTTTCTTTGATCACGAAAAAACATGTAAATATAAATTTAAATTTAATTTTGAAAATGTGAAAATTCTTCATGAAGAGAGAAACCATAGTAAAAGAAAAATTAAAGAGGCAATTTTTATAAACAGGAATAAAACGCATTTAATAAATCGACAAGCTTCTAACATTAAAATATGAGATTCGTGGAATTTGAATTGATGACGTTTGCTTCCGCTTTTGGTTTTTGAATTTAATGGCAGTTGAGGCAGGTTAAAAAGTAACCGAAAGTACTTCTGCGGATTTTAAGATTGTTTGTAATTGTTTATAAACCGTTAAAAATATTATTTCAATTATAATTACAATATTGTTTTTAATTAACGAATATTTTATTTATTTTATATTTTGCTGTTGTGGCTTTAGCTAAATTAAAGAGCTAAGCCTACTAATATATGAAGTATCTGAATTAAGTTCAGGTGCATATGATTTTTTTCAGTTGGAGAGCTGACTTTAAAGACATGTAGATGTCTAAAAGTTTCAGATCTTCTTCTAACAATTATCTTTTAGATAAATGCTTTGCTTGAGTTGGTTTTTTAGATCTAATGTCCCAACTCCTCACTGAAGAGACCCATAGGTCGAAACCGGTCTGGGGATGGGGACAATCCAAGATAAAAATGATTTGAATGCCTTCTCTTGTAGTAGCATTTATCATAAATAAAAAAATAAAAAAAGCTTGTTTAGAGCTATTAGCACGCTCTTAATTATATATATATATATATATGTAAGTTATATATATATATATATATATATATATATATAAAACTTACTGAAACACATTGTATTTTTATGCCAATGACATCCTTCATCCACCAATATCCCCCAGAATACAGCAACATATATTAGCAGCCAGAAGACATCTCTAATTTATTCACTCTGCATGACATATTATATTTTCTTCAGAAAGGTGTCTTATTGTCCAAGCATTATATATTGCTCTTTCTTTTTCCTCCTCTACCAAATATACTACTTTACAATTTGAAATGGACCTTCATATAGGTTTTGAAATTTCTTATAAATATTCCTTTCAGGGTAATTTACAGAATGAATTCAGACCATTACTTGATCCCTATTTGAATTGTATGTAAAGTGCTTTGAGATTTTTTTATTTTTTCACTTTACTCTTTTTTTAATTGTTATAGTGCTTTAATTTTATCCATCACATTATTTGTTGGAACTGGTATTAGTGGCAGATTAGTCCTATATAGAATGGGTACATGTTTTTCATAACACAATTGAACAGAAGCAAAACTAGTCAAATCATTAATAGTTGCTAATTCTAACTGTTCAATATAGTTTATTACCTGTTTGATTTGGTTCACCTAACCATGATGATTGGTATTAATATAAATCCTGAACAGTTGCCCTAGCTCATGCATCATAAGAATTTGACTGAGGATTATAAGTAGATGGCAAAACATATTTAATTAATTGTTTTTGAATTAACTTTTGTCATTTAATGGAGACAAATGGAGTCCTATGGTTTGAAATTAATATTCCTGGTTTGTCTACTATATCAAAATGTGTTTTTAAGATATAGATAATATTCTGGACATACAATACTGGGTAAGCAACTACCCATTTTTAAAATACATTGTATTCCACTAAAAGGTACTTCATCCTTTGGAATGAGAACAATGGGCCATAATAATCCACTGCTAAGGTTTATTTGTTTTTTTCTGAACTTAATGGCTCTACATATGATTTATTAAGACACTTAGTTTTCTGTCATATATTACATGTATTAACTATGGACAAAACATTCTAATATAGTTTTGGCTAGTAAAACCAACTGTTCAATAAACTTACTATTATTTGTGCACCATTGTGTTCATATAGTGCATGTATATATGTTAGTAATTGATTACATATAGATGCTGGTATTACAATTCACCACTTATCATTCTTATGGTACTGCAGCACTCCCTCTTCAATTGCATAAAAATTTCTATTTATCCACATGGTGTTAGTTTTACTGGTTGACAGATTTCCTCCTTTTTCAAGTTATGAAAATATTTCCCTGTAATGTGGATCATTTATTTGTTTATCTACTATTTGACCCAAGTCTTCCACCTGCTCATTAATGGTATATCTTAAAGGTGTGATGTATATCTCATCAGCACTTAAGCATTTCTGATCCTGATGAACAGGATTGAAATTCAATATATCAGAGACAACAATTTCTGAATCCTTGCAATACTTCATGGAGTAATTGAAATTCTTGAAGTAACAAATTCCCATTTTATTGTTGGTCATGTAACGGATTTAGGAATTCAAGGCTAATACAATCTGTTATCATAATTATCTCAGACCTAGTAAAAACAAATGAAACTTGAAAAGTCCATACAATAGCTAATTCTTTTTTTTCTATCAAAATAAAATGAGGTCAATAAAGATATTATAAAAGTTAAAATTAAGTCATAAAAACTTATACAATGTCATTTTTGTTTAAATAAAAAATCTAATTCTTAATTAAGTTGCATCAAACCTTCATTGGGAAGACTGATTAGAAGAGGATAACTACTGACTTTTGAGATATATCCTGGATTTCTGGAACTTAACAGTGCTATTTTTATGAATAAATCTTTAATTAAAATGTAAAATCAAAGCTTAAAACTTCAAATTTCAAAAACATGAGATTACAAATAGAATCAATATTTACCATCACAGAAGAAATCAAGCACCAGTAGTAAAACTTTTGCTTTGTAAGTAAAAAAAACCAACTGTTTAGACTATATCCTAAAGAATTAATCATTTAAAATTTTATTTTAATTTATATTTAATAAACAAGGCAAAACTCTCTCCATACATTAGTGCTACCCTGTGCCAACCAGAGTAATCAATGGATACCAGAAGGCTTGTGCATAAAATCCTATCTAGTGCCTACTCATCCAATATCCCCAGACTAGTTTCTGGCTTGTGGCCTTTGTCAGCGAGGAGCTTTGGATCTGAGAGCCCTGCACCTAGATCGTAGGATCTCATGCAACCCTCTAGCAGCCACCTTTTATCTCAACTCCAAAACTATGAGAATGAAATTGAAAACAATATTTTCAATCTAAGCTCAACAGCTTATAGAGTCATATGGGTCTGAACTCAGTTCAACACTCATACATTTTGGTGTCTTTGGCTCTTTAATAACCATAACCACCACTATTGTATTAGGCAGGATAGGTGTTAAACCACTAAACATCACATGATCACCATCTCTTATACTAGCACATAATTGTTATTAAACAAAGTAAAACTCTCCATACAGTAGTGCCACCTTGTGCCAACCAGAGTAATCAATGGATGCCAGAAGGCTTGTGCATAAAATCCTATCTAGTGCCTACTCATCCAATATCCCCAGACTAGTTTCTGGCTTGTGGCCTTTGTCAGTGAGGAGCCTTAGATCTGAGAGCACTGCACCTAGATCTTAGGATCTAATGCAACCCTCCAGCAGCCACCTTTTATCTCTACTTAACTACAAAACTATGAGAATGAAAATTGAAAACACAATATTTTCAATCTAAGCTCAATAGCTTATTAGGTTATATGGGTCTGAACTCAGTTCAGCACCCATACATTTTGGTGTCTTTGGCTCTTTAACAACCATAGCCACCACTATCCTATTAGTCAGGATTGGTGTTAAACCACTAAACATCACATGATCACCATCTCTTATACTAGCACATAATTGTTATTACACAATGCAAAACTCTCCATACAATAGTACCACCCTATGCCAACCAGAGTAATCAATGGATGTTTAGTGGTTTAACACCAATCCTATCTAATAGGATAGTGGTGGCTATGGTTGTTAAAGAGCCAAAGACACCAAAATATATAGGTGCTGAACTGAGTTTAGACCCATATGACTATATAAGCTATTGAGCTTAGATTAAAAATATTGTGTATTCAATTTCATTCTCATAGTTTTGTAGTTCTAGAGATAAAAAGTGGCTGCTGGAGAGTTGTATTAGATCCTAAGATTTAGGTGCAGTGCTCTCAGATTCAATGCTCCTCACTGACGAAGGCCACAAGCCAGAAACTAGTCTGGGGATATTGGATGAGTAGACACTAGATAGAATTTTATGCATGAGCCTTCTGGAATCCATTGATTACTCTAGTTGACACAGGGTGGGACTACTGTATGGAGAGAGTTTTACCTTGTTTAATAACAATTATGTGCTAGTATAAGAGATAGTGATCATGTAATGTTTAGTGATTTATATTTAATACTAACAAATTATATTCTATATTATTGAGTGATTAGAGGTGTTGGATTAAAAGAAAAAAACAGTTAGTTGCATTTTAAGACAACTGAAGGGAAGGGGAGAGATTTGTATATATGAAAAATTTGCTCCATCTTTCTCTCTCTCTCTCTCTCTCTCTCTCTCTCTATATATATTGTACCGGTATAAATCCACCACGCTTACTCATACACAGTACCCGAGTTCAAACCCAGCCCACGTTTAAGAATAAATTCCCAAAACGCCAACTGAATTCAAACCCAAACCCCGGCATGACCAACCGATGATGACTTTACACCAGCACAGGGTTATCCCTTTTCTAGCTCAGCTTAGAACATGGACTAAGTTCTTACAGTTAATGATATATAGGTTTATTAGACTCTAGATACTGGGACGGTCATTCATGTAACGTATATATTTAAGTTGCCAATACAGACAGTAAGTGGCTAAATAGACTTAGAGAGTAATAAGGTGGAGGACACAAAAATTTAATTAAATAAAGTGTTTAATAAGCAAAATATAAAGCATATAAATATAGTGTTAAATAAGACAAATAGAAAGTGGATAAATATAAGGTTATATAATAGAAATATACAGCATCTAAATATAGTGTTATACAGTACGGTAAGACTTCATAAATCCTCTTGTATTTGGCTACTAGTCTTTAGTGAACGTTTTATTTAATGAACAAACTTATGCCAATAGCTGGGTAGTTAAATGATTGACGGGTGGTTAAGAGAATCAGAGTATTTGAGCACTGGAAAAATATTTATCTAAAGATTTTTATTAACTTATTTTATTAGAATAGGCTCGAGCCGGAACGTAGACGAACAGTGGAGATGGCTTTATATAAATACGATATAAGAGATCGATGTACTGGTGGTTTTATATAAATACGACATGGAAGATAAATGAACTGGTGGTTTTATATAACTACGACATGAAAGATAGATGAACTGGTGGTTGCCTGGATTCAAAAGCCCAACAGTAATCAATTGCGGTGCATTAACGGAATACCGGGCGGCTTGTTCTTTGACAAGGCTTAATGCCCCCAAGTAGTTCCGGGACACGACAACCAGCCGGGGTTATTTCGAACCCCGGTGATCCAAGAGATTACCGGGAAAGAAAAACTGCTTTCATTCCCCAATGGTAGAATGGCGAGACGCTAACTTCAGCGAAGGGAAGGCATTGCCACAGACGTGAAGGACGAATACTTGAAGCGGATTTTTTTTAAAAGAAATTATATAAAACCTGGAAACTATTTGTCTGTTTCTACGCCACAGGCTGAGATCCTTATCCCAATAAAAACATAGCGAAATTAACTGACGGTGAGAACAAAGATTAGTTAAATTTACTCTGAAACTCTAACCCTCCGGGTTAACAGGCGGTAGCGATAGTATCAAATCATTCAGTGAATTATTTTCATATTATACATAACATTAATAAACACTTGGAAACCATTATATATATATATTTAATATTGAAACTTAGATTGTAATTTTATAACAACTTAATCTAGAATAATAAAGTGATTTAACATTTACTAAATCGGAATGTGAAAGAATATTTAATTCAGAAAGTGGGATTACTTTTAAAATAACTTGATCGTTATAGTACACTAGTTTACTATTGGCATCGTTTGTTTATGGAATAAGCAATACACAAAACAATATAAATGCATTCATTTAAATGATTATTACGATTAATTACAAATGTTATAAATTATTTCTAAAGACTAGAGCAGAGGGTTAAAAAGAAAAAGAAAATTTACTGACAGGTTAAATAATAGCATTATAAATGATATAAAGACTTACATATGATTCACTTGATTAATAACATTAAGCACGGAAGAAAATTAAAGTTCGTGTAACAAAGTTCTCTTCTTTCTTCATCCTGCTTGGCTTGTGACGTAGGCGCGCATTTTTGAAAGTTATTTGTAAGGCATAGCTAATTTAGAGATTGGAAGTTGGAAATTCTGAAGTATATGAAACATGATCAAACAGCGGCACGAGGATCCATATTGGCGGGCAAGGACCAGCTCCTGGCAATTAGCCCATGAACATGGCGATTCACTGGTAAACTTCTTAATAAGATATTTGAATTGTTATTAACTGCTGTGTTGTCTCGAGACTCTCTCTCAAACACGACCAAAGTTAGAATGCCAGTTTTTCTCTAAAGTAGCCACTGCTGACCTTTCCGACTTGTTTTTGTTTTAGGCTCCGCCTACTTTCTCTAGCCTCTAGCGATGCAGCTTGACCAACAATCAATTATCTGTTTTTAGCAATCTTTTAATTTAATATCTCATTTTTAAATCGATACATTAATTACATATAACAATTCCTTACTAATTTTGACTACAACTTAATTGCTCTGAACATTTGTGCAATTAGATTTTAATTAAAAACACTGATCAAAGGAATGTGATTTTTGATCAGTATTTTTAAACGACTCTATACAATTTTAAAACTAAAATTTAAAACAAATACGCCCGCACTGAAACTTTAAATTAAATGATATAAACTCGCAAACCACGCACACACAAATATTATTTCATGGTTTGCGACATTTATATACGGCATCTTTACACATTGACTGATAAACTATAAAATATATAATTAATTTTTATTATAAATTAAAATAGACAAAATCTCACTGCGGGCGAACAGTAGCTTGAATTACCGTACATAAAAACACTTGAAACGAAGATCGGTTCTCCGATCTGTCTGTTTCAATATATATATATATATAAACCAAGTGGTTTTCTCCACTTATATATTACATATTTGGACAATCTAAATATGTTGAATGAAAGGTCATTCTGAAGCAATTTAAAATATAATGAGTAAATAAATAAATTGATCACACATGGTTTTATAATAGTTCATATCTACATATACAATGGACTCATAAATTTACAAAAAATGTCAATGAATCCATATGTATGCTCTTGACTAGAAAATAAAATAAAATTTATTAACTATTTTACTGGATAGTAAAATATCACCTGGAATATACTATAGAGTAAGGTAAAATACTTATATAATGGTTCATGCAATAATAAATCCTAACACCTATTGTTAATAATAACAAATTTATTGAAATAAACATCCATTTACATGTGGTAGTTATAACAAATAATAACATAACACCAATTAGCAGCCTATAATGTGTATTTATAATTCATTTATAGTTCACCCTTGCTATAATATAATTAAATGTGATATGTTTTATAAATAAAATTATCAATATTTATAGTCAAAAAAAAGAACTATAAATTCTTTTTATATATGTAAAATAAAATATAGAGATGAATTTTAATATTATTATAAAAATATAATAACGAAGTAATGTTTTTTTTTTATAAAAGTACTTATAATTTTAAATTAAATTATACAAATAGAATTTATGTTTTTATTGACCTTTTACTTTTTTACTTTATTTTTAATTATGTAATTTATCAGATGACAAAATAGTCTGCATTGTACTTAATACTATTAATTTCTGAATAGTTTGTAAAAATTTATAAATGTTACCATTAATAAGCATTTATTTTATAACGTCTTGCGTGCGATTATAATTACGATAGAATGACAGCCTGTTAAGCTAATTGCGCAGACGCTGTGAGAATGTTATTAATAAATGAATACCTTCGAACAACCACATGATATAGTATTTGTATAAGAGTAAAAAGGAATCCTCTTACTCTTACGACTCAAATGTTTATATATGAGCAAATCTAAAGTAGTTGTAACGAATACTATATCATGTGATTGTTCGAAGGTATTCATTTATTAATAACATTCTCACAGCGTCTGTGCAATTAGCTTAACAGGCTGTCATTCTATCGTAAATGTTACCATTATAATTTCAACTGTTGCTAATATTATACATGAAGCATCAGTTTAACTTTCTTGCCTTGCAGCATTTCCTTTGGCATCTTTGTGCTATCACACATATACATAAATTTCCATCAGAATTTTAATTCTTGATGTTGTTGAGTTATTTTTCTTTGTTGAATTCACAATATAAGTAGATTTTGCAGTTTTAAATTTAATGGTGGTCAGTATAGTGTTTTGTTGTTAATTATTCCATTTTTTAATCATAGACATTAAATGAACAGAGCCCATGCTTTTTTTTCTAGGCTTTCCATTTACAATCCATTTTGTTTACTACTGGTCCAAAACTTATTTATAAGATGTGGTAATGTTAAAATACAGAACTTTTTAAAGGAAAGAAAGTATGTCTATTCCTTCTGCAAATCATTTGTCTCTATAGTAACATAAAATTCAGTCAAGATTTTTAAACACTGGTTTTTTGAACATGTGATTTCTTTCTTCTAATTTTAATACAGCATTGGTATCATTAATAATTTAGCAAAATATTTTTTTTTAATTTTAATAAATAAATGATTCATTTAAGCTACATGTCTTCAAAAACATTTTTATTAAACATTTGACCTTGAATTGTTCTTTTTATTTAGCAATTTACAAACTATAAAAAATGGCAACTGAAGATGAGTGTGTATACTATATATATATATATATATATATATATATGTGTGTGTGTGGGTGTGTGTGTGTGGGTGTGTTAAGACATGCATATTCTTGAGGTTATAGCCTCAGTAAATATTACTTAGTTTTGTTATATAAATTTAGGGTCAGATCCAAAGGACTAACTCAGTTAATTAAGGAGTATTAATAGTAAATAGTAGTTGGATTTAAAGAACCACATCTCATAGTTAGTGTGTTATTGTTAAATCAGGATTCATGCCTAAGCAGGCTACTTACTAGAATTATTATTGTAAGAAAGATGTGTTGGCTAAAATTATCCCATATTAGATATATGTATAGGACTATGTTGTTAAGCTTAGAATATAAATAAATTTATTTTATTTCTGACATTGGCCATACTTAGAGTTATATTCAGTGTGTTAAGGTCCAGGGATTTACTCTTCTGCAAATGTGCTTGATCATATAAAAAAATTGTATTACGGGATTTAATTGAAAAAATAATGTTTTAAAATAAGTCAAAATAAATTGTGAATTGTGTGTGAACTAAAAAAAAAAAAAGATTGGAGAGAAAATTACAATTCCAATATTTTGTACTGAACTGCTTTATTATTAGTTGTCTGGTCTATATAATTATTCTATGTCCATTTTATTTGGAGTAATTTTAATTTTATGGGATGTAATCTGGTATAGCAAATAGTGGGTGTAGTGGTCATTATTATCATAATAAAGAAAATATTTTTAAAGATTATTTAAAGTATAAAACAATATCTGTGCTGGTCTATTTTCTAATGTTTATTGTCAGATGGTGCACTAATCAATTAAAATAAATGTAAATAACTTAAATATGTATAGTCTGACCACTACTATATATTTATATTAAATAAAATAATTATTTGTTCTATTGATTTGAAAATCATGTGCTAGTAAAAAAAAAAAAAAAAATTTCCTTAACAATCAGACTTTTCTCAACTGTAAAATGATTCAGAAATCACAATTGTTAAATCAGAAACTCTACTACTAACATAAATTTCACACCCAGACATTGAAATCATAAGCAAACAGTTTAAATATTAAAACATTAATAATAGTTACATGCTTATATATTCTTGGGGAAGATAATTTTACATACATACATAAATTTGAGAAGAGAACTCAACAAATATATAATCATTCTGTAAATATATAAGCATATATTCATACATATATATGTGGATAAACAAACATGCAGACGTCACTGATACTAAAGGAAATACATCCGGGACAGTCATATTGTTAAAAAAGATTATCTGACTGGACATTTGAATTTTTAAACGATCTAGAAAGAAATGATATATGAGATAGTGGATGAAATAAAAATGTTTGTTGGTGTGATATGTAAAAAGAAAAACTATAGATCAAAAAAATTGCATTAAATTTGGAAAGATTTTTATAGTAGAATAATATGAAATATATATATATGGCCTCACATGGTTTTCTGTTAATTAGAATCAAATAATAATGCCAAATACCAAATTATTAATTAATGCTGATAAAATTTAGATAGAAATAATGTTAATAAAATTTAAGTAAGATCACAACACAATAAATAAAGAAATGTACTCTTGTATATTAGCTTATATTGTACTATATACATGATCATATTATTAGTAGATTATATTAATAAATGAGGGTTTCATTTGCAAGTTGATGAAAAATGAATCCAGAAAGACTAACTTGTATAGGATTTTATATTATGCACATTTAAAAATTAGGATTTCATAATTATTAATAATAATATGTAGTAAATGATGGATAATTATATCATTCACAAATGTATTCAGAATAAAATAAGATTTGTAATTTACATTCCACAAATAGCAAAAAAAATTTGGCACAATCTACCATTTTAAAATAAATCTATAAATTTCTCCTGCTTTGATTAATAAATGTATATATATATATTGAAACAGTAAGATCTGCTTTGCAGATCTTCGTTTCACCTTTTTTCACCTCTTTCCTACTCTCATACCTTAGTTTAAACCCCCAGTGTATCGTAATGTGTCTGCAATGCGCTTATATACCAAAAATCCCACTCAATTTTAAACCACGAGTACAATGCTCATATTATATAATTGTATAACTGATGCCCAATAAATAAAATGCTATAAATTAAATGTATACATAAAAAAGATTTATTTAAAAGTAGGTTATATAGGTCATAATTGCGCACACACTGTGATATTTATTTTAAAACTTATGTTAAAATAATAAATTGTTATTTAAAATTATTTTGTTTGAATCTGTTTACAAAATATATTACAGTCGTAATATTTGTTTTTGATTTAAAATAAAATTTATATTCATTTCGTAAATAGATTCAAATATTGAAAATTAAAAGTAAAATAATTTTCTTTTAGATTTAAAATCAGCCATATATTTTCTGTTTAAAATAAATGAGGGCTGGTAGGAACAATAGTTTTAATTATTTAATGTTATAGAGGCTTATCTAGAAATGCAGCAGATGTCCACTTAAGGTCTTTTCTTTCAATTAGCAAAAGTTTGTTTTAATTAAATCAAAGTTGTAGTCTGAATGTCGACAGGGAAATTAACAATAGAAATTAATTAAAATTTTGTTGAATTCCTTTAGACATTCGGATAGGATTGATTACAGCTGATAAGTGAGCAAAGTTTGGAATATTTTTGTAATGCTCCAGGGCAGTTATATTGTGCAATTTCACTAGATATAGGAGGTTTTTCTTTTGTTCTTCATTCTAGTAATATTCTAGCAATTATTATATTATAGTAATTTTCCAGCAAATATAATTATATTCTAGTATTATTCTAGCAAATATTCTAATATTCTAGCAATTTGTTCTAGCATTATTCTTCAAAGTATTTTTATCTAAGATTTTTAAGCACATTGCTGAGATTTCTAAAATAATTGTTGCTGAACTATCTGAGACTTGTGAATTCAAATAGCTACATGCCTGCAATTTTTAAGTATTTGAAGCTGAGTTAAGTATTTGAAGCCGAGTTTCATCTTCAAATAAATTTTACTGTGTTCTACAATCTCACTTGAAATATCTATGAATAATCCAACCTTTAAAATCATTAGCTTTGAAATGATGGAGTAGAGCCAGCAAGAAGGCTATTTTCCCCTCGGAAATGGCTGGCCGCTACTCTATACTATCTAATGCTGCTTCTGCCAAAATATGAACAATACCAGAGTTTGCTGCTGAGTCATATAAAACCTGCCGACAATCAATCTATCTGAAACTACCTGCAAATGCTTCTCCAGAGATAACCCCAACATTAACCCAAGAGCTCTTGTGATTCTCTCCTATAATTAATATGCTATAGATATTTTAAATTGTTTTCCATTTTACTTTACTTTATCGTTTTCCCTTTAAAATGTTCTAATGTAATCAATAATTTTGCTCTCTATCTTTGGGTTAATATTTTATATTTATTAATCTTTCTTTTATTTTATTATGATAATGTGCCAAAGTAGTCTTTGACCAAGTGAATTATTTCCTTTGTTGAAAGCAAGACACCGATATTAAGGCATTTTAAAATTATAAATAGTTCCCATTTTTATTATCTCATGAATCACTCACTCAAGGGCTATTCTAATCTTAGTCAATATATGTAATAATTATATAGTTTAAAATCTACATTTTATCAATTTTAACCTAATATGAGAGTATGTGTGAGGTCAATGATTAAATGTGTCACAAATGCAAGATTGAATAAATAAATCTATGCTTTCTTTCCAAACCCGCAAGCATGCATTTTCCTATTTTAAAATATATTCTGCTTTAATTTCAAAGTTTGTAATTGAGGTCAAGAATGGGTGGACTCTCTTTAAATAATTTTTGGGGAATTGATTAGGCATTTTCTCAATCTAAGTAAATCCATTTTGTATGTTTTATATACATTAGTCGAGTATTGCTAGTTAGTGAATTGGTTGTTGAGACTGCTTTGTTTTTCTTTGAGGGCTTTAAATGGCCAAGACCATTCCCCTTTTACTTTCTGTGGTTCCCAGGCAGAGTGTGTACTTGAATGTTACACCTGAGAGTTAGATGCAGCCATCACCCAGTCACTAAATTTCAAATGAGTCCAGACTTTGGCTGCCCGTGATAACACATTCCTATGGATCAACAACGAGATGCCCTCCGTAGTTGTTTCACATTTCACTATAATCTTACTTATTATATTTTGCAAAGCATCCATGATTTAAATGTATCATACCCTCCATCCTTTAATAAATTCCTTATTGGCAATACTGACCTCCCAATATAACTTTAATTATAATTATAAAATAAATGCCTTGATCACATCCCTACTTTATCACTTAATAAGCTTTGGTCCATGCTATTCTCGAAATCAAGAAATATTCTATTAAACCTTAATGTTCAAATGTTTTATTAAACTTTTATAATTTACTCAAAGCACTTCACACATCTTCCCATCTCTTTTAAGCACATTATCGTAAGACTATATTAGCCCGAGGTATAGAGTAAGCACTTAACAACCTTTTAATGTGATTTTTATGGAATGTTATGCTAACAGCGATTTTAGTAAGTGTCTCTGTCTCATATAAGCAGACAGTGTGAATTAATTATATTTCTTCCTATATAAATAAATCTTTTAAATCTTATCCTCCCTGACCACCAGGCACCGGTAAAAGGTTGTATTATTAGTAGCATCAGATGCGTTATCATGTAGGTATCACTGTGGAAATTAGACTTTAGATTGGAACCTAGAATATCTAGAAGGAAACTCCTTCTAGAGTGTTCAGTTTCATGTTTGGGGTTTGAATTCTGCAGTATGTTAGTGAGATAGATGAATCTGACCATTACATAGTATATTTTTTTCCAGGAACATGGCTTGCCCAAAATGTGGGGCCTCATTTATTTAAACACCCACATCCCTGTAGATCTTAATTATTTAATCATCCACATTCCTGTAGCTCAATTTTAGTATTTTGTTCATATTTAATCACCCAAATCCCTTATATTTTGATATATATATATTTCAAACTCTATATTATCTATATTGTTCATTTTGTGTATATATTTCATATATTTTCTTTGACTCGGGCATTCAATTATGTATACTGTATAATCTAAACATGTCCGAACTTGCTATAGTGTGATATGAGCTATTTGTATTTATCATTTTACTTAAATCATGCTATGTAGGCATGGCGTAAATTACTGAAATATTGTCCCAAGTGAATATTGTGACAATCTGTGTATTTCAAATTTTGTTTTCTGTCAAAATAAAGTTTTATCGGCTCAATAGCATAAAAATAATTTTGTACGGTAAAGACCTAGATATAATAGGCTATCGAATGGAATTCAGAAATGTAATAATAAATAAAAATTTGTAATAAGTAAAAATCCGAATGTTTTAATGACTGCCCACAATTAAATGGAATAGTAATTTAAAATTAATTTTGGAGAGGCTAACAGTCTATGGATATTTTAACTGGTGGCATGGTGCCCGGGGATGACTTCACTAAATGGAGTTACTTCTAAAATAAATTTTGTCACCAGGCTAAATTTTGTTTTGTAAGTAATTTGTTTTTTTCAACGGGTATAAATTTTTCTTAGACCAAATAATGAGACGTGAACAGGATCAATAATTATAATGTAAATATATATGTATGTTAATCTTAAATAACAGGGAACGAAATAAGTATACCCGGATCTAGTGAATATATATATAAAATTGTGCGTTTAAAAAAAAACATATTGTAACGGAATATAATATCCTGTCACATTATTTTAAAATTAAAATAAAAGATCATAAATAAAAACTGATTTATTAAAAAGAAAAAAAAAACTTAATTTAAAAACTGTTTAACGTATATATAGATCGCGTGATGGACAACTTTAAAAACTTTTAAAAAATAAAAATATTTGAAAGTAATTTTTTTTGTAAAAAAGTAAAGATATAAAGATTGATATTTTAAAAATAGAAATAATGTTGATTTCTATAGTCTTAGAAAATGGAAATGATTGTCTTATTAATTAAATGATTGTTCAAAAGCAAACTACCTCGTGAGGCATGTAAAATAAATTAAATGGTCAGATAAGAGAATACAAAGGAATTAAATGACCAATGCAAACACGAAAATGACAGCACGGACCATAACTGAAACATGAAAGGATTAGTGATGTCTTGCTCGTTGAATCTCAAGATCTAATGATAAGAGACTAATAAAAATATAAAAGCCAAATTATTATTTTAATTGTTATCTTAGAGCTGACTATGAATAGATCGTTATAACTAGCTATATTGCAGATTTTCACGATGTGGAAGTCTGCAATAAATTTAATTTTCCGGACAAACCAGCTGAGGCCTCTGGATGACAGTTCCTGACCAAATGCATGGCAAGTCGCAGTTTCATTTCAAAGAAGGAAACAATCTATATAAGTGATCACGAAGATGGACCTCAGAATCTGTAAAGTATAAACTTTTGCCAATTGAACTTTCTTTTAAATAATTACCGTATAACGTCAATAAGTAATCAATCCCAAAAAAAAAAGTAATATAAATGAATGTACTCTTATCTGACCAAGAATAGAACTCTAAATCAATTATAAATATTTGTTTTTATATACGTTTGCTATTTCAATCATTTCCATTTTTTTTAATTTAATTATTTATGTTTGTGTTTAACTAGGTTATTTATTTCTATCTGTTAAATAAAATGTATTAAATTAAAGTTGGGTGTAGATAGCTGCATGGATAAAGAGTAATAACTGTTTAAATTCGTTTATGTTTAATTTAAAGGATTTTAGTGTCAGGCTATTTATTTCGTAGTTAGGGCAATGCTTGTGGAAGGATATATGGGTGTTTATATTAATGTAATGTGAAGCGTGTTTAGCATACAGGGCAATGTGCCCAACTGAATGCATGACCCCAAAGAGGCAGTCATATCATTGAGATGGTGGCAGATGTATTTCCTGCACCATTGACCCCTTCTAGCTCTATGGACAGGGATTTATAAGACGGCAGAAAGACCGCTTTCCCCATACGTAGCACTCTTTAAAAAAAATAAATTATATACATGATTCCTTAGTCTAACAGATGCCCTTTCCTGATCTAGACACGGATCATTTCCTTCAAATAATATCATGCTGTCAGATGCCCATACCTGTCGGCGTGGTTTTATGCTAGCATCTTCATATTGCATTGGTTGCAAATATATATCTGGAAGCTGACATTGGGTTGGCTACGAACTTTTAGTCTGGGATTGAATGAATGTTTTGATAAGTTTTAAGTGGAAAAAAAAAAATCTATGTAGACTATCTATGCTCGTCATGCTAAAGTAAAAATATAATTTAAATATCCATCTGTACGATCTATTTAAAATAGTAATTTAAATTTTAAAAAAAATATTAATGTTAAAATCTAAAAATAAATTTATTCCTCAATTTTAAATGTGCGTTAATAAAAATCTATTTGTGGGTTAATTACTGGCAGTGGCTTCTTTTATTTTATTGTTCTAAATATTTAATATATACTTCGAGAGAATATAAATCTATTGAAACTTATAAATGTTTAAAATCTCTGCTACTCTATGAGCTAGTGACCTTGGGCAAACGATCGGAATCCAAATATATAAATTAAAATAAAAATTTTTTTTAAACTTAACGTACCTGCCTACTATATAAATTTTCTAGGTTCAAATGCCTAGTGGCGCCCTGTAGTGCAGATTATGTGAAGTCTCCTTCTCCCCCGATCGTTAAAATATGTTAATGAAATAATTTGACAGGTAGCATTTAAGAAATTTTTTTTCTATATATATTGGCAGTAAAATATATATATGTTAGCAGCAGATTTAAACATGAAATTTTAGCAGTAGTAAAAGGGCAGTAGTTGGGGTTTAGTGATAAACGTAAAAGCAGCAAGTAGGCCAAAAGAACCAAGAGGGAGATAGCCAATTAGCCATTGATAAAATTTGTAATTAAACGTAAAAATAATCGCAGAGAGTTAATCGGAATAAATATAATAACAATAGTACTTTAACTGTATTAGATTAGCATGAGTTCAACCGTAAAACACAGTTTAAAGTTTTTTTTATCAATGCTGTTTATCTGATATTAATAAAATAGAAATAACAACAAAAGTCTAAAATTGTTGTACATTGGGTTTAAAAAGTATACCAATTCATTCAGTGCATATAAGAAAGAAAGTTAGGATAAAATAGTTAGCAAAAAAAAGGAAAGTCATCATCATCATCCAAGGCCATTGATAATATGGGGATAACCACGATGAACAAGAATTGGACCCACACAGATTTCTCGCATCTCCTCCAATAGTTATGAGACCTGTCCAGCAATCGAGCAAGGGAGATTTCAATCTGAAATATCTGGAGGAATTGTTTAGGAGAAGCAAAGAGAGAGCAAGAAAGCATGAAGAGGAAGCCCAAAGAAGAGATGAAGAGTATAAAAATTTTACCAGGTATCTCCTCAATGAATTGGCAAAGTGAGAGAGGGGCACAGGGCTCTCCAACGGAAACTGGAAGAATACTGCCCAGAAAACCGGAAAAAAATAAGCAAATGCCGAGATCAAACAGAGCCAAAATCAGTACAATATGTGGACAATGAAGTTCTGATACTGAAAACAAAAGCTGATGATATCAACAGTATTAATGAGGCTGTGGACCTAAACCAAAAGTGTCAGACCCCTAATGATGATCTACCACCTCATCAAGTGCGCACAGTGGTGGGAAAGATACAACCCACAGGATCTTAATTCCAGACCTTTTCAAACCCAACTTGCAAAGATAATAACCATCAAAATATTTCAAGGGGGTGTAAGAGAAAGTCCCCACCCACACTTGGATAGCTTGCGGGATTTTTTTGATTTTATAAAACAGATCCTCATGAACAGACTGCCATTGTGAGCCATCATTTATATGGCTATGCAAAAGATTGGTGGGGCATGTTGGCTAAAAAACCAAGCAACTTTTCAAATTACTGTAACCTGTTATTAAAGTATTATTGGAATGAGGATAGGCAAAGCGGGATCCTAAATACCATTTGCCAGGAGAAGTATGGAGCAATCAAGGAGACACACATGCAATTTTTCATTTGTCAGGTAAATTGCTTTCACTCACTCAGCACGTTTGCATTTTCTGATGCTCATATTATAAGTACTATTCAATGGAACATGCCGTTACCAATACAACCACTGATGGCAGGCAGCAGAATCAAAGAGATGGTGGAGATGGCCAAATTCTTAACCACGCTGGACTTCAATCCCTGAGCCAAAGAACCACCAGGCAAGGTAAAGAGTCCTGATAACCTGAGAGTGCAGCCATCAAGTTATAAAGGCAGTAATCACCCACTAGACCCAGAATTATATTAGGTTTTTTAAAAAAAAGAGAGAGAAAAAAGAAGGAATGGACATGTTCAAAAAATCAATGAAAAGGGAGATCGGATTTCAAACCAATGTTAAACTATCAAAATCAAAATGTTAGATAATTAATTGTTGAAGGGGGAGATAATAGAGAAAATATTCACTGGAGTGTAGATTACCTTTTTTTGTATATGATCCAGGTATATAATTCAGTTTTGTTCCATCATTGTATTTCTGTACTGTATGTTATATGGGTTATCTTAGATTGCACTTTACACAAAAAAGTGAAGCTTGCCTCAATCTTATTACAAGTTATATGGCTTAGTGCTTTCAGAGACCATGTGTCTCCATAATCATAGCCTATTTTTAACAAGTTTAGTTTTGGTTTATGTAAAATTTTATGCAAAATTTATAACGACCATTTTTTGGAGATTGCAAAGCACGATTCTTTCTGCTTTATTGCACCAAAAAACAACAGGCCATGTGTTCGAACCCACTATGGCAAGGGCACTATGCATGGAATGCAATGATATAAAATGAAAAATTAAAGAGGCGTGCTTTATTGCAAATGACAATTGTGCAATAAACCAGAAAGAATTGTGCTTTGCAATCTCCAAAGAATGGTTGTTATAAAATTTGCATAAAATTTTACATAAACCAAAACTAAACTTCAGTTAAAAGTAAGCTATGATTATGGAGACACAAGGTCTCTGAAAGTGCTAAGCCATATAACTTGTCATAAGATTGAGACAAGCTTCACTTTTTTGCATAAAGTGGCAATCTAAACTATTTACTAATCAAAGGTGAAGTAAAAAACTAGTATTTTATGGGTTATCTTGTAAATTTTTTTATGGAGACTTCATGGGTGGACATCTGTTGTAAAATCTTTTTTTTTACAATTTTTTTTTGTTCCATCACTGAGGGAATGTGAAACAGTAACATCTGCTTTGCAGATCTTCATTTCACCTTTTCTCACCTCTTTCCTACCCTCATACCTTAGTTTAAACCTCCAGTGTATGGTAGTGTGTCTGCAATGTGCTTATATACCAAAAATCCTGCCCAATTTTAAACCAGAGTACAATGCTTGTATTATGTAATTGTATAACTGATGCCCAATAAATAAAATGCTATAAATTAAATGTATACAGAAAAGAGATTTATTTAAAAGTTGGTTATATAGGTCGTAATTGTGCACACACTGATATTTATTTTAAAACTTATGTTAAAATAAATTGTTATTTAAAATTATTTTGTTTGAATCTGTTTACAAAATATATTACAGTCGTAATATTCGTTTTTGATTTAAAATAAAATTTATATTCGTTTCGTAAATAGATTCAAATATTGAAAATTGAAAGTGAAATAATTTTCTTTTAGATTTAAAATCGCCATAAATTTTCTGTTTAAAATAAATGAGGGATGGTAGAAAGGCAGTGGTTGGTGGCCGAAGGCGGAGGGTGCTAAGAATCCCCTGATTGCGGACCCAGGCTGCCATTTGATGACGACTTTTTATTTAGGTACTTACAACTGCAGATCACTTTCAAGTGAAGGAAGATTGCAAGAATTAGAAGAAGAACTGTCTTATATTAAATGGGACATTATTGGACTTTGTGAAGTTAGAAGAAAAGGAGAAGAAACAATTGATTTAAAAAGTGGACATATACTCTATTATAAAGGCACACATATTGGAAATACAAGTGGAGTAGGATTCATTATAAATAAAAAGTGGAAGAACAATATTGTGGAGATTGATGATGTATCGGACAGAGTGGCAAGATTAGTTATACAACTTAATAGCAGATACCAAATGCAGATAATTCAGGTTTATGCCCCAACAAGTTCTCATAGTGATGAAGTAGTAGAAGATTTTTATATGGATGTACAAAAGGCTTTTGATCAGAGTAAACAACATTTTAAAATTGTTATGGGAGACTTTAATGCTAGAATTGGTAGACAAATGAAAGATGAATTGCTGTAGGTAATTTTGGTTATGGTAATAGAAATGAGAGAGGACATAGACTTGTGGAGTTTGCAGAAAAAGAAAAACTTTATATTATGAATTCATTTTTTGAGAAAAATGTTAAAAGGAAATGGACATGGAAGCATCCAAATGAAGGTACAACAGAATTGGATTATATTTTGACTAACAGAAAATACATATTTCAAGATTGTAATGTTCTTAATAAATTTAACACAGGAAGTGATCAACCATTAGTAAGGTGTAAGTTACGTGTTAATGTAAAACTAGAGAGACAAAAATTATTAAGAAAAACAATATTTACAGTTGATATTCCTAATCTTCAGAAACATTCTAATGAATTTAAATTAGAACTTACAAATAGGTTTCAAGTGTTAGGAGATTTTGAACATGATTCAGATTTGAATGAAATTAATATGAAAATAACTGATACACTTTTAAAAACTGCAACAAACATAGCTGGTAGAAAAAAGCAGCAATTGACTAATAAAATTTCTACTGAGACTAGAAAATTTATGAAGAAAAGAAGGAATATGAAGATATACAAAATTGATGTATTAAAAAGAATTGAATATCTCGAATTTTGTAAAATGGTACGGAAAAGAGTTGAAAATGATATAAGAAAGTATAACTGTGAAATAGCAAGGAAAGCTGTAGAAGAAAATAAAAGTCTCAAAAATGTTAAACAACATTTTGGTATTGGTAGGAAATTTATATCTGCAATAAGAAAAAAAAGATGGAATTATTACTAAAAAGAGAGATGACATCATGAAATTGGTAGAAGATTTTTATCAAGAATTATATAGTAATAAAGAACAAGTACCTCCTATATTTATTACATCTTCCGAATTGCCCAGAATTTTAAATGAAGTGAGACATGCAATTAAGTGTATGAAGAAAGGAAAGGCTCCAGGAAATGATGGAATTATAATTGATATATTAAAAGAAGCAGGTGAAGAAATAGAAACAATTTTAGCAAAGTTATATACCAAATGTCTAAATGATAAAGATGTACCGGAAGATTGGAAGAATGCAGTAATAATATTAATATTTAAAAAAGGTGATAAAGAAGATATTAGAAATTACAGACCTATCAGCCTTTTATCAGTTTTATATAAAATTTTTACCAAGATAATTACAACTCGTCTACAGAGAACTTTGGATTTCCACCAACCAAGAGAACAAGCTGGATTTAAAAGTGGTTTTAGTACAATAGATCATATCCAGGTATTGAGAGAAATCATAGAAAGGACAAACGAATATGAGTTGTCATTAAGTTTTGGATTTGTAGATTATGAAAAGGCATTCGATTCTACACACATTTCTTCAGTGATTAAAGCATTGGATCATCAAGGTATAGATCCAGGATATTGTCATATTTTAAAGAATATTTATAAAAATGCAACAGCAACAATTAGATTACATAATGATAGTGGAAAAATCAACATTGAGAAAGGTGTAAGACAAGGTGACTCCATATCTCCAAAACTCTTTACAGCAGTGCTGCAAGAAGTATTTTGTGGATTAAAATGGGAAACTAAAGGCATGAAAGTAAATGGAGAGTATTTAAGTCATTTAGATTTCGCAGATGATGTAGTTGTTTTTGCAAATAATGCTTCAGAGCTGCAGGAAATGTTGCAGGAGTTATCAGATGAAAGTAGGAAAGTAGGACTAAAGATAAATGTTAAAAAGACTAAAGTAATGTTTAATCGATTTGCTCAAAATATGAAAATAAAGATTGATTATGAAGAATTAGAAGAAGTTAACAGTTACAAATACCTTGGTCAGATTATTAATACAGATGGAAACATAATGGAGGAAATTAATCATAGAATTAAACTTGGTTGGAGTGCTTTTGATAGAAATAATTTGATACTAAAAGGAAATATGCCTATGTGTTTGAAAACGATGGTTTTTAACAAATGTGTTTTACCAGTTCTTACTTATGGATCTGAGACTTGGACACTTAATAGAAGAGCAATACAGAGACTTCAGACCACTCAAAGGAGTATGGGTAAGACAACAAACAGGTGTTACTGACCTTATTGAAAAAATTAAACATTGAAATGGAGTTGGGCTGGACATATTGCTAGAAGAGATGATAATAGATGGACAATTGAAATTTTAAACTCGATTCCAAGAGATTGTAAAAGACCTAGAAAGAGACCACATGTGAGATGGATGGATGAAATAAGAAAATGTGCAGGGGTGTTGTGGAGAAGAGAAGCTAAAGATCGGAGAAGATGGATTAAACTTGGAGAGACCTTCATCCTGCAGTGGATTGATAATGGTTGATGATGATGATGATGATGATAGAGGCTTATCTAAAAGTGCAGCAGAAGTCCACTTAAGATCTTTTCTTTCAATTAGCAAAAGTTTGTTTTAATTAAATCAAAATTGTAGTCCGAATGTCGACAGGAAAATTAACAATAGAAATTAATTAAAATTTTGTTGAATTCCTTTAGACATTCGGATAGGATGGATTACAGCTGATAAGTGAGCCAAGTTTGGAATATTTTTGTAATGCTCCAGTGCAGTTGTATTGTGCAATTTCACTATATATAGGAGGGTTTTCTTTTGTTCTTCGTTCTAGTAATATTCTAGCAACTATTATATCATAGTAATATTCCAGCAAATATTATTATATTCTAGTATTATTCTACCAAATATTCTAATATTCTAGCAATTTTTTCTAGCATTATTCTTCGAAGTATTTTTTGTTCTAAGATTTCTAAGCACATTGCTGAGCTTTCTAAAATAATTGTTGCTGAACTATCTGAGACTTGTGAATTCAAATAGCTACATGCCTGCAAATTTAAGTATTTGAAGCCAAGTTTCATCTTCAAATAAATTTTACCATGTTCTACAATTTCACTTGAAATATCTATGAATAACCCAACCTTTAAAATCGTTAGCTTTGAAATGACAAAGTAGAGCTGGAAAAAAGGCTATTTTCCACTTGGAAATGGCTGGCCGCTACTCTATGCCATCTAATGCTGTCATGTAGGAAACCCTGAAACTGCTGCTGCTGCTGCTGAAATATGAACAATACCAGAGTTTGTTGCTGAGTCATATAAAACCTGCCTACAATCAATCTATCTGAAACTACCTGCAAATGCTTCTCCAGAGGTAACCCCAACATTAACCCAAGAGCTCCTGTGATTCTCTTCTATAATTAATACGCTATAGATATTTTAAATTGTTTTCCATTTTACTTTACTTTATCATTGTTTTCCATTTAAAATGTTCTAATGTAATCAATAATTTTGCTCTCTAGCCTTGGGTTAATATTTTATATTTATTAATCTTTCTTTTATTTTATTATGATAATGTGCCAAAGTAGTCTTTGACCAAGTGAATTATTCCCTTTGTTGAAAGCAAGATGCCGATATTAAGGCATTTTAAAATTATAAATAGTTCCCATTTTTATTATCTCGTGAATCACTCGTTCAAGGACTATTCTAATCTTAGTCAATATATGTAATAATTATATAGTTTAAAATCTACATTTTATCAATTTTAACCTAATATGAGAGTATGTGCAAGGTTAATGATTAAATGTGTCACAAATGCATGATTGCGTAAATAAATCTATGCTTTCTTTTCAAACCCGCAAGCATGCATTTTCCTATTTTTAAATATATTCTGCTTTAATTTCAAAGTTCGTAATTGAGGTCGAGAATGGGAGGACTGTCTTTAAATAATTTTTGGAGAATTGATTAGGCATTTTCTCAATCTAAGTAAATCCATTTTGTATGTTTTATATATGTTAGTCGAGTATTGCTAGTCAGTGAATTGTTTGTCGAGACTGCTTTGTTTCTCTTCAAGGGCTTTAAATGGCCAAGACCATTTCCCTTTCACTTTCTGTGGTTCCCAGGTAGAGTGTGTACTCGAATGTCACACCTAGAAATTAGATGCAGCCGTCATCCAGAAGCTAAGTTTTGGATGAGTCCAGACTTCAGCTATCTGTGATAACACATTCCTATGGATCAATGGTGAGACACCCTCCATAGTTGTTTCACATTTCACTATAATCTTACTTATTATATTTTACAAAGCATCCATGATTTAAATGTATCACACCCTCCATCCTTTAATAAATTCCTTATTGGCAATACAGACCTCCCAATATAACTTTAATTATAATTATAAAATAAATATTTTGATCACATCCCTACTTTATCGCTTAATAAGCTTTGGTCCGTGCTATTCTCGAAATCAGGAAATATTCTATTAAACCTTAATGTTCAAATGTTTTATTAAACTTTTATAATTTACTCAAAGCACCTCACACATCTTCCCATCTTTTTTAATCAAATTATCGTAATACTATATTAGCTCGAGGTATAGAGTATGTACTTAACAACCTTTTAATGTGATTTTTATGGAATGTTATGCTAACAGCCATTTTAGTAAGTGTCTCTGTCTCATAAAAGCAGACTGTGTGCATTAATTATATTTCTTGCTATATAAATAAATCTTTTAAATCTTATAAACTAATTTTGATCTTTTGTTTTATGGATCCCTATCACTGTCTTGCTCTATATATCTATTTTATACATTTTTTTTGTACTATCCATAGACATTAATTAGCAACCCAACTTATCTCATAGTATAGAGTCTCTTTGTTTTTTCCTGACCACCAAGCACCAGTAAAAGGTTGTATTATTAGTAGCATCAGATGGGTTATCACATAGATGTCGCTGTGGAATTTAGACTTTAGATTTGAACCTAGCATATCTAGAAGGCAATTCCTCCTAGAGGGTTCAGTTTCGTGTTTGGGGTTTGAATTCTGTAGTGTGTTAGCGAGATAGATGAATCTGACCATTACAATATATATTTTTTATAGTGGTTTGAGGATTATACAAAAATGTGATCACATCAGTAGTTAATATATTCAAGACATATGACAAAACATGCTAATATATTTATAACAAAGTTGGATAATCAAATCACAAGCAAACATATAAATAAATAAATTGCTAATTATGTATAATGGTGCATAGAGAAAACTAATAACCATTTTATTATAATATAGATTTAGAATTGATGAGTTTTAATATTTAAATTATTAAATGCTTGACTTCATTCAAGAAAAAAAAAACAAATTATATATAAGTACGCATTTTTCAAGAGTTTTTTTTTCTCTCTCTTTTCTTGGAAAAATAATATAATGCCAACATGTTAAATATTTAAAATGCAATTAAATTTAATTTTATTAAATCGTTGATGACTAAATTTGTTAGTTATAACATTTAACAGTTTATAAAAAAAAAAAATTTTATATTTATTAATCTTTCTTTTATTTTATTATGATAATGTGCCAAAGTAGTCTTTGACCAAGTGAATTATTCCCTTTTTTTCTTGTGTCAAAGCATCGGCCTGGAAGTGAACCCGGGACAATTGATTGTAAGGCAGCTTATAACACTTACTATGCACTGCTTCTTATATTAATAATACCATGTGATTTAATAATTATTTTCATTATTGCATTTGTAAATCTTATATATATATATATATATTGAAACAGATATTCTGTTCCTCATATAAATATTCAAAAGACCCTCCCCCCATTTAAAAACGTCTAGCGTGATTCAGTCTAATTGGGAACGCAATAAATTTTGATTTGTTTAAAAAAAAAATCATATTTTTAATTTTGAGATTGATGAAATTGAATAAAATGTTATATCGTCTCATTTTACTTTTTTTTTTTATCTGTCTCAATAAAAAAAAAAGAAATTAATTATCCAATCATTAAAAAGAAAGAAAAAAGATACTTGAATTAAACTGAGGCAGTATTCAAATTAGGCACGTCGTCGGAAGAAAAGAACTTTTTTTTTCTCTCTCTCGTCTTACACAGAGAGGCAGAACGTATTAAATCCTTTTTTTTTTTAAAAAAAGTGTATTATTTAATTCTTTTGACATATTAAAATATAGCTTTAGCAAAACGTGAAAATGGAAAAAGAAAACTTTGCTAGAGGAATGATAATAATAATGGGGTAATTTAGCGGCTTCACTCTCTCCACGCTGTGCCATGACTTTCCATTGATGAAATAACCCGCCTTCTTTTGAGTAAATTAGACTGCAAAACTGGAAGGTAATTTTTATAAAATATTAAAACATATTTATCATACGTTATAAAGTGGAATTATGAAATAATTACATAGAATTTGTTTTGTAAAATATTAAAACATGTTTATCATACGTTATAAAATGAAGTTATGAAATAGTTATACGCAAATTTATTTATAAAAATATTTGAACGTATTTACTATATAAGTTAGAAATGCTTTAATTATTAAATGATAAATGCTCCGCAAGCCAAACAGAGTTTATGTATATGAATATAGTTTTATATTTGGCTAAATTATAACTGCCTCAATTATCAAATGACAAATGCTCTACAAACCAAGAATTGCTGAGTTCAAATGTCTACCAATCGGTAATAATTAATAAAATGATGAAATGCTGTATAAATCATAAATACTTGACTGCTTCTAAGCTTCTTATAATGTAACAGAGTTTATGTATAAGAATATACTTTTATATTTGACTAAATTATAAATGCTTTAATTACCAAATGATGAATACTCCACAAACCAAGAATTTCTGAATTTAAATGTTTACCAATCAGTAATAATTCATAAGATAACGAAATGTTATATAAATCATAAATGCTTAACTGCTACCAGGCTTCTTCTCATAAAGGAATACAAAAATAAACTATTGTTGAATTGGAATATTTCCAAGCTTTTCCTCATAAATGAATTCAAAATGAATTATTGTTAAATTAGAATATTTCCAAGTTTCTTCTCATAAATGAATTCAAAATGAATTATTGTTAAATTAGAATATTTCCAAGCTTCTTCTCATAAATGAATTCAAAATGAATTATTGTTGAATTAGAATATTTCCAAGCTTCTTCTCATAAATGGATTCAAAATGAATTATTGTTGAATTAGAATATTTCCAAGCTTCTTCTCATAAATGGATTCAAAATGAATTATTGTTAAATTAGAATATTTCCAAGCTTCTTTTCATAAATGGATTCAAAATGAATTATTGTTGAATTAGAATATTTCCAAGCTTCTTCTCATAAATGGATTCAAAATGAATTATTGTTGAATTAGAATGTTTCCAAGCTTCTTCTAATAAATGGATTCAAAATGAACTATTATTGAATTGACTATTTCCAAGCTTTTTCTCATAATTGAATTTGTAAATGAATAGAAGGAACTGCTTCTAACTCTTTTATAAGTAAAATAAAAATGAGTTATCATGTGGATAGAAGTGAATTTCGTTAGAAATTGCAAATTAATTGTTATTTAATAAATTTTTTTTGTTACCAAAAATTAAATTGGTTATCCAGTTGTTCAGTTTTGTTTGTTTTATCGCATCACTCACCAATTATAGCACTGGTTCATGAGAATCTCATGCATTCCTGAGCTACGTCTGACATAACTAGACCCAGGCCAGTCAGGTTGTAGTAAGACGGAACTCTAATGGCGCTGTTTGGAAAACCAAACATATAAATGTTTAGATGTTCACAGTCTCTATGGTACTACATCCTCTGATGAGCAGGAAATATTGTTGTAGGAGGCATTAACATCTGCATTAGGAATGTCAATTGATAGTTCCTTCCTACAGCATGCTCATCAGAAAATAATTACAACTGATGTGATAAAAGGGTTGTACGCGGGTCCGGTTACATTTGGCGCCCAACATGGGGCTTTATCCAGCTAGCCTAACCATAGGCACCTATTACATTGTCACCTTACTGTGAGGCCTTATCTGGCATAGGCCGGTTAATTTGCCACCCTATTGTGAGGTCCGATCTAGTTAGCCTACTCATAGGTATAAGCAGATCACGATTCTGTGATATGAACAGTGCATATGATGTAGTGATGTAATTTGTTCAGGAAGGTTAAAAAAAATAAAAGTTTAAAAGAAAAACAAAACAAAAATGAATGGCATAAAGAATGAAACAGGCATTTCAAAGAAGATGGAGTAAGGTCATGGTGTGGATGGAGAGAGAAGCTTACTGATTCAGAAAACAAAGGAGAAATGGTAAACATGGAGGCTCAAAAAACAGAAAAAATAGCTATGATAGCTCAGATAATAGAAATTATAAAAGCAGACCAAAAGAAAAGAGACAAACAAAGAGAAGAAGATAACCAAAAATGGGATAAACAAAGAGAAGAAGATATCAAACAAAGAGAAGAATATAACCAAAAATGGGATAAACAAAGAGAAGAAGATATCAAACAAAGAGAAGAATATAACCAAAAATGGGATAAACAAAGAGAAGAAGATATCAAACAAAGAGAAGAAGATATCAAACAAAGAGAAGAATATAACCAAAAATGGGATAAACAAAGAGAAGAAGATATCAAACAAAGAGAAGAATATAACCAAAAAAGAGATAAACAAAGAGAAGAAGATATCAAACAAAGAGAAGAATATAACCAAAAATGGGATAAACAAAGAGAAGAAGATAACCAAAAATGGGATAAACAAAGAGAAGAAGATATCAAACAAAGAGAAGAATATAACCAAAAATGGGATAAACAAAGAGAAGAAGATATCAAACAAAGAGAAGAATATAACAAGCAAGCAATAGAAGCAAACCAAAGAATAGAAAAACGAATTAAAGAAGCATTCAAAAATCAGAATGAAAAGTTAAACCAGTTGATAAAGGAAATAATTCAACCTAAAAAATTGGATGAGGAGGAGACTTTGGAATTTCCAACCAAAGATATTTTAAAGGAATCACAAATTGAATATCCTATTACTGATGAAGCAAAATTTGAGATTGTTAAAAAGGAAGAAATTGAAATTACAAAGAGTGATATTGAAATTGTCAGTCTACCTTCAGGAAAACTTCTGATTGTGGAATGTACCTCTAAAATTGAAAATAAAGAAACAGTATATACAGAAGCTGAGAATGAAATTGTATCAAATACAGTAAAAGAGTTTCAAATGGATGAAAATGAATCTAATAAAGCAAAATTAAAATCTTCTGATCTTCAAGAAGATGAAAAACGTGAAAATGAACATAATCAAAATATAACAAAGGGACTATCCAATATAGAAGAAAATGTTTCAGAAAAATTGTCTGATATATGCTATGAAATAGTAACAAAGATAGAGAAAGGAATCATAAAATGGAAAGAAAAGTGTGTTAGTCCTCAGCCATATATAAAAATTATAAACAAAAGCTTAATAAACTCAAATCAAAAATTGAGTACAGAAAAAAAATATATAAAGACAGTTATTAAAAATATAGTTGCTTACGCAGGAAAAGACACCAAAAAGGAATCTGAAAACTCGGGATTTATCAGTGTGAAAGAAATTAAACAACAAGAAACCTTTGCAAATACCAAAAAAATAATTACTATGGCAGAAGAACCATTTAAAAAGAAACTTTTATATAAAAATGAAGTACCACCATGGAAGAGGAACAGGAGAAAATTCACAGATGGTGTTCATGGTCCATATCGGACGTGTATAATTAGAAGATCAAACAGTAACAATGATCTCCAAAGAAAATACAGAAGTGAAGAAGCAAGACATCACAGTAATGTTAAACATGATAAATTTTCAACAAAGAGACGATCCAGAAGTATGTCACCTCATAATACAAAAGAGGACTATAGGAGAACTGATCATGATCCTCAGTCTCCCAAAACAGGTTGCAGTTATGATTCAGAATAAAATAGAGATAGCTGATGGAAAAAGTTTGTGAGTGTGGTGTAGTGGTGCATGAACTTGTGTTTTTCATGTTGAGATGGTGGATGATTGAGCGGAGCTGCTTGGATGCATTGTGTTATGATGCTCCGAAGTATATGCTCGGCACTATCCCGACCTGGATGTTGTGCTCCAAGAGTAGTCCAGCAGTGCGTATATATAGGTCTCATGTATAGGCCTTGGTCTCATGGATAGGCCAAATGATAGCCCCTAAGACTCACCAAAGCTGAGCAGGGTTGGCTGAGTGCCAAATTGATTTTTTTTCTCTGGCTCCTATTCTTGGTTGGATGATACTTCTAGGTACAAGAGAGGTAGTGCTTAAAAATGAGATATTTTCTCGTGACGTCATGAGGCGGTGTGTACTGGTAGTTTGTGCTTGGCCATCTATTTGTCCCAGCATTGGAGGCTATGGTTCATGTATTCACTTTTCCAGCTCATCTTACCCATTCATCAGCATATCTAAAACCAGGCAGTACTGAGAAATAATGTGTATAGTATGTGGAATGAAATCGTATTTCCAGGCGATTTCATCCCAAAATTTGGTGAGGGGTAATGAAACAGATATTCTGTTCCTCATATAAATATTCAAAAGACCCCCCCCCCCATTTAAAAACGTCTAGCGTGATTCAGTCTAATTGGGAACGCAATAAATTTTGATTTGTTTAAAAAAAAAATCATATTTTTAATTTTGAGATTGATGAATTTGAATAAAATGTTATATCGTCTTATTTTACTTTTTTTTTTATCTGTCTCAATAAAAAAAAAAGAAATTAATTATCCAATCATTAAAAAGAAAGAAAAAAGATACTTGAATTAAACTGAGGCAGTATTCAAATTAGGCACGTCGTCGGAAGAAAAGAACTTTTTTTTTCTCTCTCTCGTCTTACACAGAGAGGCAGAATGTATTAAATCCTTTTTTTAAAAAAAAGTGTATTATTTAATTCTTTTGACATATTAAAATATAGCTTTAGCAAAACGTGAAAATGGAAAAAGAAAACTTTGCTAGAGGAATGATAATAATAATGGGGTAATTTAGCGGCTTCACTCTCTCCACGCTGTGCCATGACTTTCCATCGATGAAATAACCCGCCTTCTTTTGAGTAAATTAGACTGCAAAACTGGAAGGTAATTTTTATAAAATATTAAAACATATTTATCATACGTTATAAAGTGGAATTATGAAATAATTACATAGAATTTGTTTTGTAAAATATTAAAACATGTTTATCATACGTTATAAAATGAAGTTATGAAATAGTTATACGCAAATTTATTTATAAAAATATTTGAACGTATTTACTATATAAGTTAGAAATGCTTTAATTACTAAATGATAAATGCTCCACAAGCCAAACAGAGTTTATGTATATGAATATAGTTTTATATTTGGCTAAATTATAAATGCCTCAATTATCAAATGATAAATGCTCTACAAACCAAGAATTGCTGAGTTCAAATGTCTACCAATCGGTAATAATTAATAAAATGATGAAATGCTGTATAAATCATAAATACTTGACTGCTTCTAAGCTTCTTATAATGTAACAGAGTTTATGTATAAGAATATACTTTTATATTTGACTAAATTATAAATGCTTTAATTACCAAATGATGAATACTCCACAAACCAAGAATTGCTGAATTTAAATGTTTACCAATCAGTAATAATTCATAAGATAACGAAATGTTATATAAATCATAAATGCTTAACTGCTACCAAGCTTCTTCTCATAAAGGAATACAAAAATAAACTATTGTTGAATTGGAATATTTCCAAGCTTTTCCTCATAAATGAATTCAAAATGAATTATTGTTAAATTAGAATATTTCCAAGTTTCTTCTCATAAATGAATTCAAAATGAATTATTGTTAAATTAGAATATTTCCAAGTTTCTTCTCATAAATGAATTCAAAATGAATTATTGTTGAATTAGAATATTTCCAAGCTTCTTCTCATAAATGGATTCAAAATGAATTATTGTTAAATTAGAATATTTCCAAGCTTCTTTTCATAAATGGATTCAAAATGAATTATTGTTGAATTAGAATATTTCCAAGCTTTTTCTCATAAATGAATTCAAAATGAACTATTGTTGAATTAGAATATTTCCAAGCTTCTTCTCATAAATGGATTCAAAATGAATTATTGTTAAATTAGAATATTTCCAAGCTTCTTTTCATAAATGGATTCAAAATGAATTATTGTTGAATTAGAATATTTCCAAGCTTCTTCTCATAAATGGATTCAAAATGAATTATTGTTGAATTAGAATGTTTCCAAGCTTCTTCTAATAAATGGATTCAAAATGAACTATTATTGAATTGACTTCTCATAATTGAATTTGTAAATGAACTATTGATAAAAAAAAAGGAACTGCTTCTAACTCTTTTATAAGTAAAATAAAAATGAGTTATCATGTGGATAGAAGTGAATTTCGTTAGAAATTGCAAATTAATTGTTATTTAATAAATTTTTTTTGTTACCAAAAATTAAATTGGTTATCCAGTTGTTCAGTTTTGTTTGTTTTATCGCATCACTCACCAATTATAGCACTGGTTCATGAGAATCTCATGCATTCCTGAGCTACGTCTGACATAACTAGACCCAGGCCAGTCAGGTTGTAGTAAGACGGAACTCTAATGGCGCTGTTTGGAAAACCAAACATATAAATGTTTAGATGTTCACAGTCTCTATAGTACTACATCCTCTGATGAGCAGGAAATATTGTTGTAGGAGGCATTAACATCTGCATTAGGAATGTCAATTGATAGTTCCTTCCTACAGCATGCTCATCAGAAAATAATTACAACTGATGTGATAAAAGGGTTGTACGCGGGTCCGGTTACAATATATATATATATAGCCATATGCTAACGATTGAATTTTAAGTTAATGCAATACAAATGAATATTTCCTTATTTAAAAATCTATCAAATATATGTATGAAATAAAACCTAAAATCCATAACTAAATAGAATTATTTAAAAATTAGCATTTTATTTATTTATTTAAGATGGATAGAAAGTTGAATATACATCTATATGCATATACCAGGTTGTTTTATTGACCTCAAACATGAGCTATAAAATTCAGAAAATTGTTAGAATAAAATGACATTTATTAATAAATTATAAATGTGAAAATGGAAAATTAATGTTAGATACATAAAATACACTCCTGTATTCAACAAAATTTCATTTTACAAGAGCTTAAATGTTATTCAAAATTGATAATGATTTTTATAGGAAAATGCAAAATAAAAACATTTTTCTAACATTGGCTAAGGAAAAGGTTTATTCCATATTTTTATTTATTACTCAGTAGTTGAGCATTTTTTTGGCTAGAAAAGCCAGAATCATAATGCTATGAATCTGGCAACTATGCAGGTTTAAGCCTGTACAGCATATGTATCAGTACAAAAAAATCTAAAAGTGATTTACAGATTAATTCTGTTTTTTCTCATGGTCACAAGTTTTATCCTCAAAATATTACTACTGTGTGCAATGAGTCAAATGATCAGAAATGGAAGTTGAAAGAGGCTTGGTTTATTGCAAAGTCTAAAAACATTATCAATCAGTATAACTCTAGTGTTCTTCAGAGCATCCACTGGAATATTAACTATTCAGTTCCAATATGTCACCATGATTCTGGTATACAGTACCGAAAGTGCTTGGCAAATTGTTGTTTATAATTAATGTTTTTTGCATTTTGGCTGCTCTGTTTATCACACTTTATTTGTGTAGAATAAGTTTACAATAATTAAATTCTACAAGAAGTAAAAACTCTTTTTCCCCTTTTCTATATATACATCTTGAAAACAAAGTTATCCGGATCGGCTGTTCTCCAAATTAATTAATTAATTTAAACTTAAGGTAAATTCTTTTCTTTATTATCTAAACGAATATTATGATTATAATCTTGATCAATTTAATTTTAAAATTTTACTAATTGCATTTCTTAATTAAATTCTGAATGTCTTTGATTTTTATCAAATTTCCCAGTAATTACACTGTTGTCACCTTTTATTATAATGACAATACTACACTAAAATATAAATTCTAAAATTAGAATTTACTACCTACATTCTTTTAATATCAATTGTTTTTTTTTAATTAATTAGAAAGTTATTTTGCCGATTTGAACTCATCTTTTTTCACACATACCAATTCATAATTAAATTTTATAATGAAATTTATGGTTTTTTTTTTGGTTTTTTAGCAGCTATGCTAACCACTAGGCCACCAACGCTTGACTGAAATTTATGTTTTAATGATAAAATTACATTTTTTTATACATTATATTTTTTTAAATGCCTTAATATTTTTAACTTAATAGCAAAATGTATACATGAAGCACACACACACATACATATATATATATATGCATGTACATATATGACTGCTTCAATATGTAACGATATATAAATATGTCGTTACATTAATTTAAAATAAAAACTTAAAAGTTCGCAAATAAAAGTAAAAAACTAAACGCTAAAGTTAAAATGTTTGTTATACGTATATACATTCGCACAGATGCTAAACTTTAAAAATATTTTTTTTCATAAACAAAAAAAAAAAAGTATTTGAACGTTTTTTTTTAATTAAAAAAAAATACAAGATTGAAATAATAAAAATATTTTAATAAAAAAATAACGTAAGTTAAAATAAAAACAGGTATTAATTAATTCCTGTAATCTATAAATGGAAATGATTGTTTATTAATTATCTAAAAGCTGTTTAATTAAAAAGTCAGATGAAAAGTTAGATAAGAGAAGAAAGAGATTTTAGCTTGACCAATGGAAGCACTAAGCCTTGGCTCGGACCCTAACGAAAGTGATGGATTGTTGACATTTTGTTCATTGAATCCTTGTGGATAATATAAAAAGGGAAATAGTTTTTTCGGGAATTCCAGCGGTTTGTGTTTGAGATGTGGCATGACGCACATACCACACTCTCTATATAAAAAAAAAATGAACAGACTGTGATACCTTGAACCAGCTATTGCCATCTCCAGGACATTACCTTCCAACGGAGGCATCGGGGGAATTAAAAGCATAAACCTGGACTCTTCTACCATGGGCTATATGAAATGAACAATTGTGAAAATCAATTAAGAACTTTCGTCAAGTTTTACAAATTGATAAACAAGCCAACTTAAATGTTAAAAAAACGGACTCTTATCTGACTTTTGTAAGTTTTTAAATCAAATTACTAATGTTTAATTTTATATGTTTCCCGATTGACAAACATCATTTCCATTTTTTTCCTTATTGTAAAGATTAATTAAATGTATGAAATTTAAGTTGTTTATAGACGCTTGCATGGATTCGTTTGCAGTTAATTATATTTTGGTTTTCATATTTGATCAAAATATATAGACATTCGATAAATAATGATACCTTACGGTGAGTATCTAAAATGTATTTATTCGGATGTCTTTTAAGTTATTGGTGACAACGCAAGTATCTTATGGTGAATACTATTGGGTTACTTATAAGTTTCCCTCTGCGATTGTCGGTATCAATAATTTTGTATTTTGATCGTTTATGTTTATTTTGAAATGTTTTTGACCGTGGAATCTATGTAATCGATCTATACCCAACATTTTTAAACAAATCTGTGTGAACGTATTTAAATGCTAAAATTAAGTCGGGCGTGAATGGCTATATAGTTTTGTAAAGTTGTATTAAGGGAGGGTAATCTTAGGTTATTCATTTCGTAGTTGAATTGGTTCAATGGATTGGATATATTTGTGTAATTAGTAGATGTAGTATGAGGTCCACTACGGGCAGGATTATAATATACGCCACACACCCTCTGTTTGCCTATGGATGGGTTTGTAAGTCAGCAGAAGACCGCAGTCCATTCCTATGGAGTTTTTTGTTTATTGTTCTACTTGCCAACAGATGTCACATCCCTGTTGGTGGAGAGTCAATATCTTCTCTATTTCTACTTATTGTTCAGATGTACATTCCTGACAATATAGTATTTTGTGTTGTTGTATCATGCTACATTGAATACATGAATATATCAGATGGATTGGCGCCAATTTGGTTGCGAAATTTGTTGCCTAAGGTTAAATCAGGGAAGAATTTATTTTTTTTCAAATGCAGATCTATGTAGTCTATTCATACTTGACTATCTAAATAAAAATTAAACTTATTGAAATCTTTTTAAATATAAATTTACAAGATCAATATAAAAAATATAAACATTAAATTTATTCCTCAAAGTTTAAATATTTTATATGTGCGTAAATAAATATTTTTATGTATTAATTTCTGGCAGTGGCTTTTATTCTTTTATATTTAAGATATAAAATTTATATTTTATTATCTCTGCTGCTCCACTGAGCTAGTGACTTGGGCTAACGATCTGAATATTTAAATAAAGTGGAATCTTAACAGCGTGTATCTGCCTACTCTATAAATTTTTCTAGGCTCAAATGCCTAGATGGCGCCCTTGTTGTGCAGATATTGTGTTTGCAGTTAGATTCGATCTTCACTTCCATTTCGATCGTTATAATTGGCCCAAATGCCTAGATGGCGCCCTTGTTGAGCAGATATTGTGTTTGCAGTTAGATTCGATCTTCACTTCCATTTCGATCGTTATAATTGGCCCCAACGTGTTGGGGCCAATTATAACGATCGAAATGGAAGTGAAGATCGAATCTAACTGCAAACACAATATCTGCTCAACAAGGGTGCCATCTAGGCATTTGAGCCTAGAAAAATTTATAGAGTAGGCAGATACACGCTGTTAAGATTCCACTTTATTTAAATATTCAGATCGTTAGCCCAAGTCACTAGCTCAGTGGAGCAGCAGAGATAATAAAATATAAATTTTATATCTTAAATATAAAAGAATAAAAGCCACTGCCAGAAATTAATACATAAAAATATTTATTTACGCACATATAAAATATTTAAACTTTGAGGAATAAATTTAATGTTTATATTTTTTATATTGATCTTGTAAATTTATATTTAAAAAGATTTCAATAAGTTTAATTTTTATTTAGATAGTCAAGTATGAATAGACTACATAGATCTGCATTTGAAAAAAAAAATTCTTCCCTGATTTAACCTTAGGCAACAAATTTCGCAACCAAATTGGCGCCAATCCATCTGATACATTCATGTATTCAATGTAGCATGATACGACAACACAAAATACTATATTGTCAGGAATGTACATCTGAACAATAAGTAGAAATAGAGAAGATATTGACTCTCCACCAACAGGGATGTGACATCTGTTGGCAAGTAGAACAATAAACAAAAAACTCCATAGGAATGGACTGCGGTCTTCTGCCGACTTACAAACCCATCCATAGGCAAACAGAGGGTGTGTGGCGTATATCTATAATCCTGCCCATAGTGGACCTCATACTACATCTACTAATTACACAAATATATCCAATCCATTGAACCAATTCAACTACGAAATGAATAACCTAAGATTACCCTCCCTTAATACAACTTTACAAAACTATATAGCCATTCACGCCCGACTTAATTTTAGCATTTAAATACGTTCGCACAGATTTGTTTAAAAATGTTGGGTATAGATCGATTACATAGATTCCACGGTCAAAAACATTTCAAAATAAACATAAACGATCAAAATACAAAATTATTGATACCGACAATCGCAGAGGGAAACTTATAAGTAACCCAATAGTATTCACCATAAGATACTTGCGTTGTCACCAATAACTTAAAAGACATCCGAATAAATACATTTTAGATACTCACCGTAAGGTATCATTATTTACCGAATGTCTATATATTTTGATCAAATATGAAAACCAAAATATAATTAACTGCAAACGAATCCATGCAAGCGTCTATAAACAACTTAAATTTCATACATTTAATTAATCTTTACAATAAGGAAAAAAATGGAAATGATGTTTGTCAATCGGGAAACATATAAAATTAAACATTATTAATTTGATTTAAAAACTTACAAAAGTCAGATAAGAGTCCGTTTTTTTAACATTTAAGTTGGCTTGTTTATCAATTTGTAAAACTTGACGAAAGTTCTTAATTGATTTTCACAATTGTTCATTTCATATAGCCCATGGTAGAAGAGTCCAGGTTTATGCTTTTAATTCCCCCGACGCCTCCGTTGGAAGGTAATGTCCTGGAGATGGCAATAGCTGGTTCAAGGTATCACAGTCTGTTCATTTTTTTTTTTATATAGAGAGTGTGGTATGTGCGTCATGCCACATCTCAAACACAAACCGCTGGAATTCCCGAAAAAACTATTTCCCTTTTTATATTATCCACAAGGATTCAATGAACAAAACGTCACCAATCCATCACTTTCGTTAGGGTCTGAGCCAAGGCTTAGTGCTTCCATTGGTCAAGCTAAAATCTCTTTCTTCTCTTATCTAACTTTTCATCTGACTTTTTAATTAAACAGCTTTTAGATAATTAATAAACAATCATTTCCATTTATAGATTACAGGAATTAATTAATACCTGTTTTTATTTTAACTTACGTTATTTTTTTATTAAAATATTTTTATTATTTCAATCTTGTATTTTTTTTATTAAAAAAAAAACGTTCAAATACTTTTTTTTTTTTGTTTATGAAAAAAAATATTTTTAAAGTTTAGCATCTGTGCGAATGTATATACGTATAACAAACATTTTAACTTTAGCGTTTAGTTTTTTACTTTTATTTGCGAACTTTTAAGTTTTTATTTTAAATTAATGTAACGACATATTTATATATCGTTACAAATATATATATATTAAATTATAAATGGACAATAACTAACTGACCTCCAAATGTAACTTACATCAAAACAGCTAAAGCCCATTAGTCATAAGCTATTTATTCTTAACATTCCATCTATAAACTTTATAATGTGTAATAATGTATGTGCAAGCTTAATGATTGCTTGTATTACTAAGACATTATATGGGATCCTACAAAAGTCGTTTTTCTGTCAGGGATGTGTATGCAATTAGAAATAATTTTAAAATTATTTTTGAATATATATATTCAATAGTTAATTAAAACACTATTTTTTGTGATTAATTTGGCATATATAGAAAATGATCATATGTGATTGTCATTTTTTACACACATATCAACACTTCAATTTCTTTCCTATAGTTACATTTTTATTACACCTACCAGAAGTGAAAAGACTTTTTTTTTTCAATAAATTACCTCCGATTTATTGTCTTTACATAAATATTCGAATTTTAGATACATAAATGAAAAATGACAAAACACATACATTAAAAACCTTAATTTTCAAACATATAGTCATATTTTTTTTACTGCTATATCTATCAAAAGCACACCATCTACAATTAATTTTATGATTAATTTTATTTATTATATTTCCAGCAATAATGTTCTGAGCAAGATGTTTATAGTTCTAATTTCTAATCTATAATAATCAATCTTTATTTTCTTCTTCTAAGAAAATCCATTCAACATTTCTTTAATCTTTTATCTTCATCTTTATTCCTGCTTTTTTACTTTTATCTAAAACTCTTATGAATTTCTGAAACATTATTTGCAAAAAAAATTGCTTCATCTGCAAAATTTATATGACTTAAATGATCTCGATTTACTTTTTTAATTTTCTATTTCAATTCATAAAACATTTCTTGTAAAACTACAGTAAAACTTTTTAGAAATATAAAGTCATCTTATTGTACACTTTTATGAATATTAATCTTATTATCATTATGTAAGCAAATCACTGCTATTATATTTTGATAAACATTTTTCAATAATATGATAATATCTTGGGATTATATCTTGATTCAAAGCTTTTATCACTGTAAAATATTTATAAAATCAAATAACTTTTTATAATCTACTAATTAATAATAATAATTCATATTCATTGGTCTTTTTTATAACTTCTCTAATACTTGGTTTTGATCCACTGTGCTACGACAACATTTAAATCTTGTTTGTTCTTTTAGTTGGTTAAAATCAAAAATTCATTCTAGTAGTTGTAATTATCTTGATAAAAACTTTGTATAGAAATGATAGAAGACCGATAACTGTAATTTTTAATCTTCTTTATTATCTTTCTTAAATATCATTATTACTACTGCAGTCTTCCCAATCATTTGAAAAATAGAGTTGTAATTTTTTATTTCTGTCATTTGGAATATAGTTTTAAACCATCAATCATCACATGATCATCATTCTTTATGCTTACACAAGCTGTTTTTACAGAGGGAAAACTCTCTGTACAGTAGTGCCACTCAGAACAAGCCAAAGTAATCAGTGGATGCAGAAAAGTTTGTGCATAGAATCCCAGTCTAGTGCCTACTCACTGATGAATGCAACAAGCTAGAAACTAGTCTGGAGATATTGGATGAATAGGTATTAGATATGGATTTTATGCACAAACATTCCTGCATCCATTTATTACTTTGGCTTGCACTGAGTGGCACTACTGTGTAGAGAGTTTTGCCTCTGTAAAATATTGTTTTGCTAACAATTTTTCTATTTCTTCATCTGTATCTTTTAAAATATTAATAATAATTCCATTTTTTCTAAGCTTTTTACTTATTTCATAGATGTAATTGCAAATCTAATTTCTTCATTTAAAATACTTAGAAATTCATAAGGTGTAATAATTTTAGAGGATATTTGATATTCTTGTTTTAATATTACTATAAAATTCTTCATAAAATTTTTTCACACATTTAATGATGTCATCTCATTTTTGTATTAGTTCCATTTTTTTTCTTTTTGTTGAAATAATTTTCCTTTGAATACCAAAGAATTGTTGTGCACTTGTGAGACTTTTATTCTCTTCTATGGCTTTTTTCACCATAGATATCTAAATCTTTTTAATGGATCATTTTTAAACTGTTTCATATGCCTTATTTTCTTTATACATTGTCTTCTCTAGATAAAACTATTGACCCTATAATTTATAAAATTCTTTTATTATTACATTATAGCCATCACTCAGATTTATACCAAAATATCTCATTGGGAGACAAATATAATAGTTACATAGAGATAGACAGACAGAAAGATAGGAAATATAATTTAATATAATTTATAAACTATACTTATGGTCAGACTGAGTATGAATTATATAAATCTAATAGCCAACAACCATATTTCAAGACCATTAAATCCACTCTTACTTATTAAAAGAAAAATACTCCATGAATATATGCATTTATATTAGATTTACATCAAGGCACCATTCCAATTACCAGAAATATTCATGGGTATAATTTGAACTCCCTTCAGTAATTACTATTATTGCTTAATGATGACTAACTCTGTTAAGTAAAAAAAACTTGTCTCATTGGCTCTCATAATTTGATTCTTTTAAAATAAACAACATGTTATTCAAACAATATATTTACCTTATGGTAAATAGTTTACCTAATTTGAATGGTGAGAAATTAAGAGACAAGAGAACAGCGGCCAGATTAGCAAAAAAAAATATTTACTACACAATAAGAAACTTATTAGTTAATTATAATTCTATAAACATTTAAACATGCATTATATTTAACTTGCTTACTTACTAAAATAAATTTTAAAAATTACTTGATATAGGGTATATGAGCACGATTCTGCCCTCCTCCCTTTATATCATCCACATTAAAGAAATCCCATCACCCCGGGGGGGGGGGGGTGGGGGGGGGGGGGGGGGGGGGGGGAATACCTATTTGATAATATTAATAAGCCAATAAGCTAATACACATGAGCTTTGCAGATGTCACTATATAAATGAATACTTCCATTTTTTCAAACTCAAGATACAGTCTTTAATAATAAGAATGATGTATCGTAAATTCTAGAAATTTCATTGGTGTCATTCATTTACATAGTAAAAAAGTAATTTAAAGTGATCAATTAATAACTTCACGCTCTTCATTTCAAACACTTCAGATTTTTCCATACATTTACAGTTGGGTCAAAAATATAGATGATTCATTCTATATTTTCTTAAAGACTTTATCTTGTGTTTAAAAAAGTGGGAGTATTCATTTATATAGTGATATCTGCAAAGCGCGTGTGTATTAGCTTATTGGCTTATTAATATTATAGATTATAAAAACATTGCGCTATATAAAAAAAATAAATGTCTTGAATACCTATTTGAATTTTAGATTATTAAAAAAGTAAAACAGGCAAATAATTATAATTCTTACCATTTACTTCAGTGATCACCTTTATACAAGTTCTTTTTGTCAAGTCTTGTGTTGAGAGTTTTGGATGATGATCTTTTTGTTGAGGTTAACATTTTTATGGTCTTTTGGTTTTTTTCATTTGGGACATTACAGAGTCTATTTCTGTAGATTTAGCTTCTTTTTTTAAAATAAACCAATATTTTAATTTTCTTCAGCTGGCTTTAAACTGTAGAAGCAAACTCAGGTCCAGTTCCTTCCACTGTCTATAGACACACATCTCCACAAATGAAGGCTTTCATTGTTATATTTTTAGCAGGTATAATATATAGCATAGGACAAACCCTACTTAGCAGTGGCAGGTTAAGTTTGGTCACATTCTGAACTTTTGATGGATGACCTCAAGACAACTAACTAGAAACTACATTGTATTCTGACTGATGGACACATACCTGGGAATTCAGCAATGTGTCTCTATTAAAACTTTACAACACTGATTTTTATTCATCACACAGAGTTTGCTGAATTAATAACTTGAAGTACATCAGATAACAATCGCATATATTTTACTCTGACCATATGTCTGAATGAAGAAAATTAATACACATGAGAAGTCAAATAAAATATTTTAATGCTCTTTTTGATCAGTGTTTAAATTGAGCTTGCTCCCTGCTTTATCTTATCTCTGTTTTTAATTTTCATTAGTTTATTTATTTAACAAAATCCAAACTACCTAATCATATTAAATCCATAAATGAATTAATGTCATTAGGTATCATTAGATAACAATTTTGTACAAATAATTATAATATCCAACAAAACTAATAAAACAAATCTTAATTAAATCATTTATTAAAATCATATTTTAAAGTCAGAAAAAATATAAGCAACTAATGTTTTAATTACTTAATGGAATAATACTTTCTCTTGGTTTTCCTTTCTTTTTTTTAAATAAAACTTTTTCTAAATAAAAAATTATAATCAGACTTAATTATTATCTGCTTTTAAAATTTGTAAAGTAAAAATAATTCTCATACTTAATTTGGCTTTTATTTTCTTCACTTTAAAACTGTCTTAAATTAAATCAAATGTAATAATTCTCTTTTTTTATTTTTTTTATTCTTAAAATTATAGTTTTAAAATAACATCATTTAGACCAGGGGTGGGCAAATAGCGGCCCAAGGGCCACATGCGGCTTGCTAAGAGTTTTATGTGGCCCTCCAAGACAATCAGAAAAATCCACCTTGGACTGAGATTTCCTTCCTGTTGCATGACCGAATATTCATCTCATATTTTCCACTAGAATGGCCACATCAATATACATGCACAGTGTAGATACGATGTGCAGTGCTTTTCCAGTTGATCTGATTAATTTCAATTTTGTCTTTGCATTAGCAAATATATATATTTCCAACTTTTGTGAAACCATGAATGCTCCAAAAAAATGTAAAATTGGTAATGAATGTCATGTGTTTAATGAAGAATGGACAAACAAATATTTCTTTGGTAATACAGAGTATAAAGCAGTGTGTTTATTGTGTCATGAAAAAAAGATGCGGCCCTCCGTTAACCTTCGCTTCCACAAAGTGGCCCCGATGCGGCCCTCCACCAACCTATGCAGCCCCCGAGCCAAAACAATTGCCCACCCCTGATTTAGACACTTTTTCTCTTTAATTTATTTTTGTAGCTTTATTTTGATAATGGATACCCTATATAAGTATATATAATAAAGACATGGTACTTGTAACATTAGAATAAATGTTAGGTACAAGTTATTTTAAGAATTTTATTAAAAATTAAAAAGGAATAAGTAGCTAATTATCAATAAACATTAAAGTAGGTCATGGTTGCAATGGTCATAAACATTATATTTCTCCTACCCATGTTTCTGTGATTGTTAGGTTTTGTATTGAAACTGTAAGATTCGAGTTCGAATCTTAGTTTCACCTTAGTCATCTTTATTCTATTGTCTCCTACCCACCCCACCTAAATTTAAACCCTCAATACTGGACTGTGTGCATGTAATAGTATTAGTTATATGTATAAAAAAGCTTGTTAAATATACCTCATGCACAGACACTCCAATATGAGATATTAACGCACTGAAACTAATTTATTAAATCAAGAATATTTAATATTTTGTGTTAATTATTATTTAGGTCAAAATTATATAGCATTTTAATTTATAAAATCTAGAAAAGTTGTTTTTAACCTTTTAAATATCTAAGTATATTAAAAATAAAAATTCTCTACTCTTGTAAGTCATAATGGGTGAGGAGAGAGACAATAGGAGAGAAATGCTCCTAAAAGCTTTTAATTATTTAAAAAAAACACCTGCAGGATAACGTCATAGGTAAAATATGTAATAGAGTAAAGTATAATGTTCAGATTGAAATGACAAATGGAACATGTGCTCTTAATGCATTGTTTTACCTGCGGGCATTTTAAAAGCGGACCTGAAAGGTGAACAAATATGCAATGTGTGATGGATCCGTGAGATAAAGAAAAAAGGTATATAATGTCTTGTTTAAAGGAAAAGAGGCTATCTATCTATCTATCTATTTGAGTCTCCAAATGTCAAGCTAAGTTAATGTTAAATGTTTAATCTGCCATCTGCTTCTTAGTAAAATGTTTTTCGCATATAACATTGTGATGCCTGAGTAGTAGGTGTTAGCTATTCTCTGAGTGGAAGATGCACTGGATCCCCTACTTGCTTTAAAATGACTTAAATTGTTTGCTGTAATCTGTATGCTACTGCCTAATCAACTGCTACTTACAATTATGATCATTGAATGAACTATTAATGAAAAACTACTGCACTATCATTCCCGAATGAGAGAACCTTTCAAAAACATGCACGTTCTGCTTAAACCCAAGGTAACTGGTACCCAAAATCTCTAAGAACTTTTATGCTCTTTATTCAAACTAGAACTCTTATCTTTAATTTGTAATATTGTTATTTATAACTCCTCTGAATGTAAATCTTTTTAAATCACTAAACTTTTTAAAATCTGTAACCTTGTAATGTTTAATGACTATGATATTTTCTTTTCTTTGGGTATTTCAATTCTATATTTATTTATTTATTGTCATAAGTTATTTTCATGCCTCAATAATTTCAGAACAAGCCTCTTAACTCTGTTAAATATTAGCCTTCGCCAAAATGCATGAAGTTACTAAATAATATATTTATAATAAATTCATCTTATATTTATGAATTGGCTAGCTCAGTAATTATAAAATCTTTATATTTTGTAAATTATTTCTCAGATGCATCTCATTTTATACTAATATGCTTTCTTGTATTGTTAAATAGTTTAATGAATTATCTTAGCTTCAGAGCTGCATCTAACTTTCATGATTAACTATGAGTGTGGGTGTACCATAATTTGTGCAGGCGGATATATTAGCTTAACAATAGAAATATGCTAGAATTATAATCTTTATCTCTTTATTATTAATTTCGATTGGTACCCATTGAATTTGACTTTATAATTAAACCAACCTAATGTTAGTTGAGAGTTTTTAAGTTAGTCATTCATAAATGTGGGCCTTGGAAGGGTATCGTCATTTTTAGCAATTAAATGTAAATTTTTTTGTATTATAAATGATAGGTGTTATTACTGAGTGATGCCAAAGTTTTTCTCTTATTTTAAGCCAGGGAATCACTGGATACTTATGTTTATAGGTATTGTTCTGCTCCATTAGGAAGGGCATAGTTCAAAATGCTGTGTCAATTATGTGGTTGGGTGGTTAGTGGCAGAAGTTCCTGCACACCCAGATTTGCTTATATGACCAGTCTTGTAGGGTCCCGAGTAGAAATCTCTTCCACAAGTTTATATTTTTCTCCTGGCTTACATCTCAAGTTTTGCTCTGTTATATTATTCTATGGCATCTCTATCAATACCACCTCTTGTCTAGTTAATTATTTTATTCTCTGCTTATGATTTCACTTCCCAACCTTCCCATGTTCTTTGTTCTCAAATAACAGGCCTTCTGTAGAATTGATCATTAATATAAAACTTTATATATATAATCTATTGTTGGGATAAGTTAATTTGCTACCACATATCTCATTCAACTTTTATCTCACACAATGGCTAATGCACTTAGTCTGGGGCATGAAATAACATTTTTTCTACCATTAAATACTCGAAGGGACAGGTCAAGTGCTTAATATGTTAATAATGTAAACTCATGCCACATTAGGAGTATTAACTAAGATCAAACTCCATGTCTGTAAATAAATTTTATATTAATATTAAATATAGTTTTAAATTATATCTACATGTCTATTTCCTTAATGCCTTATAGCTATAGCATCTCGTGTCAAAATCAATCAAATATAACTAGGTTATTCATTAGATTTAGAATAATAATTAGTTGTAATAGAGTTTAGTTAGAGTCTTGTGCATCTCCCTAACCCCCCTGGCCTAAAAGATGTTTTTTAATGTGGTGGAAAATATGTTATCCCGTAGTTATATGTTGTGAAATCAATCCATTAGATTCAAACTCGGCATTGCAGGCCCAGAACCCACCTGTAGTGCTGCTTTTTGATTGTAGTGGAGGGAATATGCAACTGGTTAATGAGATATATAAATTCTGACTGTTACAGTATTAACTGTTTTTACAATTATCACATTTGTATTCATCTGATTGACAACTTTAACTGAAATCTTTATTTTCTAGCTAATATCTAAATATTTATTTGCTAATTTATTCTGGATGACTAAATAGATTTTATTGTAAGTTGGCTAAGAAATAAAATATCCTAAGATTGCTTGAAATTTGAACTGACACTCAGCCAAGATTCATATGGCAAAATAATGCTCTGATTATTATATTATAAAACTCTTTAAAATACCACTGATGAGAATCAAATGTTTTATTATTTCTATTCTTGAAGGTTATACAATGCTATTGATTTAGATGTTAAAGTTTCTTTAAAGCAGATCAGAGAAGTGAGATACCACCTCTATGTTTATGACCTCAGACAAAACAGAAAATAAACCATTTTCTTTAAAATTAACTATAAAATATGTTTAGAAATTATCAGTAGTTAATCATAATAGCATTTACCATTAGAATGATAGAATACTTGGTGAAAAGAGGCAGTGAATGATAAGCACTAGAAGTGTCCAAAAATTCAAACATCCAGAAAAATTATTACTGTAAAATAGATATTAATAATTTGCAAGAAAGAAAAGGAAATGAAAAATCTGCAATCAACATAATATCAGAACAGCTTTTCAAAGCCATAGTATATTATGAAGTATTGTAACCATAATAAAACCTAAACTTGAAATTATGAAAAGCAAAAACTGCAGTATGAATATGGAAGAACACATACTAACAAAAAATATTGAAAAACATTTAAAAGAATACAGAGTAATGTATAGAGACCCATATATGTTTCCAAAAAATATGTTTCATTGGCAAAAGACAACAATCATGAAAGCAATAATTAAACAAACAAAAAGAACCTTGGTCATCACCCCTCCCAAGAAAACCATCAAGAGTCTGCAGCAGCTTTTAGAGGCCAAGCCAGAGTGGAAACAGTGACTCGCAACCTTTCTGGCAGATCCGGATAACCCTTACTTGGGCATGGTGATGATTGCCTCCCACTCCCCCAAACCATCAGACCCCACAAGACTGCCACCCACCCCTGAGGAAGAAGAGACAATTGAGGACCTGTGCTCTCTGAAATAACAATGTTTATACATATCAGTCCAAATAGGCTGGGATCACATGTGATCTACCTGCCCACATGTTTAAAAAGCAATCATAGTTTAATTTATTTACCTGAATCTTAGGTCTCAGGGGTGGACACCATCTTAAGTCTCAGGGGTGGACACCATGGACATGAGGAGTTTGTTGACCTGTGGGAGAAGATGGAAATCATTGCCACTCCTAAGGGTGGAATGATCTGGCATGGTTCTTGCTGACCTCTTTGGTTCAGTTAATGCTCCAGATTTGCAAAACCAATGTTATACTCGGAGAAAGAAAAACTCACTTACGAGGGAAGCCCAAAGCGTATTTTCCTTACCTGAGGGATGAGTCTGGGATTTGAAAAGCACAGTTATGGCTGTCTGGTCATGGATTGATTCTGGTGGGGGAGGGTAATTTGGGGACCTGACAGTTGGGTAAGAGTCATCTCTCCTGTTTGTATTTTGTCTCGAATGGACTGGGGCATCTCTTTGATTGACTGTCATTGAGTTGATGTTTGAATATGGTATTTAGTTTTTTTTGGATACCTGAAACTCCTAGTTTATTATGTAAGGCAGTTGGACTAATTTTAGCCCACACCCATTTATATAATTCTAGGGCATACTTTTGATATCTTTGGCCCACAGGTGCAAGTGACAGAATGTGGTCCCAGCACACTTGAGCCTATAGAATGATTTATAAGTGTTTTTCATCTATGGGCAGTACCCATAGAACTTATTTGTAACCTTTGACCAATAAAGGTACTTTTTGGAATAAAGACAACAATCATGTTCAGTTAAAAAAGAGTTAACCTAGTGTGATAATGCATAATATTTGAAAATTATTCATTCACTTTATCTTTAAAAAAAGTGGAAAAATCAGGAGGTTCTTTATAGATATGTATATAAAATTTCTACTGATAGTTGTTTATGACAAAATAGTCTAATTGGTTAGTGTGTGACCTTAAATTCTAAAACATCACCAGTTTGACTTGTCACTGATCAGACTAGCATCATCAGAAGAAAAGGAAAAAAATCTATAACTGGTCTTTAACTATTAATAATTGCATAAATTTGAAAGTTTAAATAAAGTTTGAATTTTTCTATAAAATAGTTAACAATTAAAACTAGATGAAAATAGTCCAGCATATATATATAACTATTATGTGCAGATTTTCTGTATTAATAATTATTTTACGTAAATGATTTACTAATTGATATTACCATTTTTATAAGTTTTACTATATGCTATTTAAATGCATAAAGGTAAATTATCAGACAATTCAAATTCTACACAAATTTGCATATTGAATAAAAGTTTTAAATCCTTTTATTTGAGCTTACTTTATTTTTAGTCTACAATGTTTCTATTATTGTTTGGGTTTTGTATTTATTTTTTCTTTGAAATGTAAATTAATAAAAGGTAATTTAAGAATTAATTAAAATAAAACTTATTTTTTTAATGTTATTTGAAATAAATTCAACCAGTAATTAGTATTTAATAAACATTTCATTTTAAGATTAATTTTCAGTGAATATGCTATGAATTCATGTGATAAAGTAGTTTTGTCTTCCACAATAAGCTTTAGTTTTAGAATTGTTTCTCTTCCAACTTTTCAAATGATAAAATTATTTTAAAATTAAAATCTTTTCAGATTAATAAATTGTTTGATAAGAGATTTTAATTGATAAACACTGTAATTATTTTTCTTTGTAATTATTAAGTGTCATAGTTAATTTTGAATAAAAAAGATAATTTAGCAATTAAAATGCAAATTAAAAAATTACTTTTATTATTTATTCTATATCAAAAATCTCTTTGACAGGTAATACCTTATTTTGTTTTTTGTAACTATTGTGGCTACAATAATGAAACTTTTTTTTTACCTGTCCATAAAATAATGACAAATTAATTTCAAAATCTCTTACTTCATTAGTAAGATTTTTTTTTTTTTTTAAATATTAAATGCTGAACTGATATCAGAATCTTAAGACAATTTTAAAGGAACAGAATAAACTAAGTAGCATATGGGATAAGATATGGATTTGTAGGAAAATACAATTTTGGAAGTAAGTAAACATTTTGTATTTTTTTTTTTTTAATCACTGATCAAAAGTTGCTAAAAAGATTTCCGATTGATAAAGAGACGCATGAATCTTAATTTTGTAAATTGATATGGAACTTCTGTGAATAATCATTTCAGAATCACTTGCCATATTAATATATATTCAAACTGTAGTGTATATATATATATATTTAAATTACATAATATATATACATTCATATAGATAAAAAAAATATTTTCAGTTTAATTAAAAAATAAGAGCAATATTCGTGTGTGGCAATTTTTCATAATTATATAAAATAGCATATTCACCAAAAATATATTAAACACTTCGATAAATCTGATATTTAGAATGCATTTATTATAAATATAATAATAAAAAATAAATATTTTCAAATATTTTTATTTTATAAATAGAAAATGTGGAATTTCAAGATATATTTATAGGTAGGGTTAGCCAAATTTATGTTCTCATGTAGATAAAACATGCAATTTGTTTCAATTAACTGATAAATACTGGTAAGTCTTTATCTATATTTTATTATCAGACTCTTGAACTATTTTTGAATTTTTTCTCAGAAAATAGTGAAAAAAAAATCGACTTTTACTTGGTCTAAATATTATGATGCCAGAATGATTTAAGAATTATTATATATGTAGATATAGAATTTTTTTTTTCTGATATTAGTTGTACCTAGTTAACCAAAATGGACATCTAGTTGTACTCAACCAGACAGTAAAATGGAAAAAGTGATTCACCAATTAAAAATTGACTAAACTCATAAGGTCTCTTATTGCATTATTCTAAATGGAGAAACACTGAAAAGGTCTTTGCTCTAATATTGCTTTACGTTTTTGTCTTGGTGGAGTAATAAGGTAATAGAATACTGTTGTCAAATAATAATTCTTTATCAGTAGTAGTTTATTATTGCTTGCTTTTTCTTAATACAATTTATTTTAATATTTAGATCTGCATTATATTTTTTAATGAGCTCTTTACATCATTGAAATGCACATTATATATTTATTAAAATATAATATAGAATAGAACACTGGAATTAAATCTGTAATATTTAATATATCAATATATACATAAATATCGACTATAGCAAATTTGTATGAATCTACTTTGAGTATTGGAATATGAAAAATTGTAGAAATAATTCAAATGTTTTGTTTTAATATAGTCATTTAATAATACTATCTATTTGATAAACTTTTGTTTTTCTAGCTTTGCATTAATACATGCATATCTTACATCTCACTCATTGTTGATTACTTCTGTTAATGAATCTATTAAATGCATTACAATATTAAAATATATATATTTTATTAGATAAATTATTTCAGCTAATGAGTGAAATTTGTTCAGGAAAATCATGTATAATAGGAGAAGATAATCTGTTTCTGTGATATGTTTAAATGAGATATGCAATGATAACATGGGCATAGAAATTTAGATATTTAGTATCTCTAGTTCATCTGATCACCAAGGATTGTTTGAAAAATATATTTATAATGATAGAAAGGTAGGTATTTGCAATATGATGAAAATGAGATATATACTGATAAAACGCTAAAAATCTTGAAATATATATAATAAATCATTGAAATCAAAATGATTTCTCCAAATTTACTTATTTTAACAAGGCAACTTTCATATTTAAGGCAGTAATAATTTTTAATTTAATGCTGCTATTTTTTTTTATTTATTTAAATTCCATGGCATATTAATTTGAATATAATTTTACTGATTGACTATATCATTTACATTTATAATGAATCATGACTTTTTAAATATTTTTTTATTATTTTATTCTTTGCCCTTCAATTTTTCTTCAGTCAAAACATGACCATTGTTTATCTACATTCCTGGAATGCACTTTCTGAAATTGCTTTTTGCCTTGCTTTGCATTAGTGGGGTTTATGTAGAATAGTTAAAAAAAGACCAAAGGTAGAGTATGTTATACTGGAAGCTGATGCAGGAAAGATGGAAGCTAAGTGAAGAAAACCCAAAATGATAAAAAAAAAAAAGATTAAGAAAGCATTGTTCCTTGCAAATGCAAATAATCTAATTAATTAATGATCAAATAGTATTCAAATTAATACACCATAAAATATAATACAATTATGATAGAATATAATATTCTAAGGTATTGAGAATCAGCTCAAATACATATGGAATGTTGTGGAAGGTAAACTATTCTTAATGCATGCTAGAAAATTGACATCCATTCTCTTGTCTTGTCAATGAATGTTTTAAAAGCATTATTGATCCATTTATGCATAGATCTTATTCTTTTTTAATAATAATGATGATGATGATGATGATGATCATCATCATCATCTAAATAAGATTCTGAATTTAATTCTACATAATGTTGCATATGAAATAGTATGCAAGTTATCATCAGGAATAATATTACCTATAGATAAATATCACCCACCATTGGAAATATTACTAGATCTAACAAAAGAAATATAAAATGCAGATTACAAAAAGATTTCAGGAAAGGCAAATACTGTAAAATACGATACTTTTAAAAACTATGATTGGAATTTCTTAAACAATATTAATAATATAGTTATTGCTACTGAAAATTTTCTGACGACCATTTTATATATAATATTATCAATCAAAATATACCAAACACTATTTAAAGAAAACGAAATTTTCCTATCTGGTTTACTGCAGCACTGTGATTTATTATAAGAAGAAAAAAATGGTTTATTAAAACAAAAAACATAATATATTATAACAATAATAAATTTAAGGAAAGTTATCAAAAGGAAAAAATATGTAAGATTATAAAAATCATATTAAAAAGTTGGAAATGTATTTTAAAAATCAACCTAAAGCATTTTGGGATTTTAATAAATATATCAATGTACACAAAAAAATCATGCATTGATATCTAATTATAATGGTATAACATTATAATTCTGTCAACATTTTGAAAAATATTACAATACCAAGATTTAAAAAAAATGAAATAACTAATGTGCATAACAAAAAGGTTTCTGATAATTCTCCAAAAAAATATTTTTTTTTCAATTAAAGATATAAATATGCAAGGTATTGATAGAGCAATAAAAAAAACTTAAAAATAAAAGTTTTAATTTATATGAAACTCCAACATTTATTCTAAAAGGATGCTATGAATTAATAGCTTCTTCAACCCAAAAATTTTTGCAGGCATCATTATACAAAGAGATTTTTTCCTGGGGATTTAAAAATAACTAGAATTGTTCTTATTTGTAAAAAAGCTGCAAAAGATGATCCACAGAATTACAGAGCAATATCAATTTTACCAACTCTTTCTAAAAATTTTGAAAATTGTTTTTATTCAAAAATAAAAAATGATATTAATAAAATCATACCCAAATCTCAACATGATTTTGTACCAAAAAGATCAGTCATTACTAATCTTATAAAGAATTCAAGATCATATAGCACATGCCTTAAATACTGGGGAAAGAATTGATGTCATATATCTGAACTTGACATCTACTTTTGATTTAATCTCTCATAAATTATTAATAGTCAAATTAATTAAATTGAATGTAAATATAAAAGCAATTAACTGGATAGCTTCTTATTTAAAAGATCATAAGATTTATATCTATCTCAATAATGAATTTCGTGAATTAACAAATATGAATCAAGGTATACTTCAAGAAGAGTTTTGGCACCATTGTTATTTAATATTTTTACAACAGATATAGATCAAAATATAAATTATTCAGAAATTTTATCATATGCTAATTATAACAAAATATTTAAGGTAACAAGTGATTCATGTGATATGATTAAGTTACAAGATGATCTAAATATTTTTGACAAATGGTGCCTTAATAACAGCATGAAAACAAATGTTGAGAAATGTTGTGTTGTATCGCATACCAGAAAGTCTACAATTTTTAATACAAGTTATTATATAGAGAATAAAAAAATATCAAAAAAGAATTTCACAAGGATCTTGGAATAAATTTTGACAGTAATAATTCTTACAACACACATTATAAAGAAATACAAAAAAGAGTTATAAATCTATGGGAAGAATATTGAGAAATAATAAAAACTTCTTCATAGAAACAAAAAATTATATTATTTAAAGCTCTAGTACTGCCTGTGATACATTTTGGATCACAAATATGGAATAGAAACAATATAACAATGGTAAACATGCTATGGAAAATATTTAACAATTTTATAAAATATAAATTTAAATCAAAAGAAGTATTACCTTTCACTTATAAAAAAGAGACAATTAAAAGAACTAATATTATTATGTAATATACATGAAAACATATGCTTATTGAATTGTATAACTAAAATTAAATTTAAAGAATTAATAAGAATCATGAGGTATCATGAAATGTACTAAAAATTGTGTATATTTTTATTGGATAGCAGAAATACTCAGCTTCTGTTTTCGACAACTGCGGAAAAAGTTATGCGATCACCAGTCATTTTATGAACTACGTGGTATTTCACGTGAAAACAAGATTTCGTATGCGAACTCAGCCGAATTCATTTTGACGTATCCTCAGCTAGCTTTTACACATTACACCTTCTCTAAATAAGGGTGTGGCCATTTGGAAAATTACTATGAAGTCAGGTTTCTTAAATTCATTACAAATATAAAGATTGTGTATGTATATTGTAAAAATTTGCCTAATCAAACTACACACATATATATATATATATCAAATGGTACACAAAAGATAAGTGTGTGGATTCACAGTAACTGTCGTGAAGCAGAAATAGGCTGTATTATTTCTGTGTTATGTCATCATCAATGGCCTTTTAATGGCTAAGACAAACATAGATGTTTTCTATGGCCGTAAGTCAGGCCTTGTAAATGGCATTTGTTAGGTGTTTTGGTGAGCCAGAACGCCATCAAGTGGCCAAGCCCGATTACATTATAAGAACCTGGATATTTAGTGCAGATTGTCCAGTATAATATATTAATGTTATTTAAGTATATTACATGGATGTGAATGCATACAATATCACATAGTTCACTAATCATTAAGAGTTAAAACTTGATTAGAGATTAACATCAAAGACTTAATATGCATGGAGTTATGAATCATGTATGCAGAACAGCTTATAATATTACATGTGTAATATGCATGACTATTGACAATAATAACTCATTATCTTGTATCACCCACTTGTTACATAAATTGCAAGATTTAAATTATGATCAGGTAACTGTGAAAAGATTCTTGTTTTCAGTAGGTTGCACCAATAATACAATCACTTAATAAATCTGTCTGCAATTCAGGTGCATGCATAAATAATTATATTATGCACACAAAATATCATTATATCAACATACCCCAAAATAGATAGCAAACCAATAATATGTCAGACATCATCTGTAATGTATAGAATATATTAATAATGTAAACGGTGACCATAATTTCTTTGAGCATAGGGACATCTGCATATAAATACAATCAAGCTAATATAATATATAATACATTTACTAATAGAACCATATTTGAAACTTTTAATAACAAGATATTAATGTCTAATATTAATATTGAAGATATGAAGTGATATTAAATATGTGCATGTCAATGCAACATTTCTATAAATAAGTAACAGATAAATCCAAATATTTAAATTACTTATTGCTGCATTTCCAGGGTTATTTTTAATAATATGAACTGGGTAAAAACAACAAGTTTTATTAAATAAAACACAAATTTAATCTTAATAAATAAGTTTATTTATTTGCCAAAAGAAAACGGATATAAATAAAAGAATTAACGGTTCCTAGAAATTACCTTGTAATATTTAAAGTTCATAATAAACACCAATTATTTCTACACATGAACTATAAATTTAACTAGTTCTTATTTACTTGTGTTACTATTTATAGGGTTTCTTATACATGCATAATATGTACAAGTACTACATATGATTCTATAGTTTGCTTGCTGCCACAATATTTTTTATACTTATTTAATCTTATTAGCATATATCACTATTAATGATATTCACATGTTCATGATATAGATTTTCTAGAGTATTAAATAATGATCAGGAAAATTTATTTGTACACTATCTGATTATGATTACGCTAATTTAGTAATAAACTTTATTTACAATATCAATGTATAAAATATTAAAGCATAAACAGTAAACTCATTCTCTCACTCTAGAAAATAATTTCATTGATCACAAAAGTAGTCATTTAGTTTCACAGATTTTCTATATTTTTAACCAGGTCTGCAGTGGCATTGTTTTTTATTTTTTATTCAATTTTTTTTCTTCTTCTTTGTATCATTTAGGAGATAGCAAATTCTCTAGTTACAGTTGCTTATTAGCATGACCCTTTTATCATTATGCAGTTGAAGATGTATTATCATACACTCTTCTTTAGAAAAAGTGATCTCTCTGTCACTATGATTTTAATTTAGCACTCTCTCATTCTGATAGTTTCATCTGGTGATTTTGTAAATGATTTAACTTTCCATTATGCAATTGAATTAACCTCACTTGTCTAGATAACACTTTTAATATTACTCCTGGAAAATGACTTTTTTTTTCTTAAAATGTCCTGTATCCATATTAATTCTCTGATTTCAAAATTTTCATGGTCTATAAGGTTTTTCCAGTCACATTTTGTCTTGTTAATAATATTAAAACATGCATGCAGAAATTTCACCACATTAACTTTTCTTCCAGGAACTTTTTTATTAACATACAAGGTGTAAACTATTGTTAAAAAGTATAGCACCTGTTAATGGTTCATTGATATCATTACATATGATCTTATTTAGCATTGATTTAAGCTGTTGGATTATCTTTTCAGCTAGGCCATTATATTCAGGATGGTGTGGCAGTGTTAATATAAGATGTACCCCATCAAACTATAAATGTTTCAACTGTCGATATGTACAATAGTTTCAGGATATCCATGATTGCAAAAATTTCCTTTATTACTTTTATAATACCCTTCCACTGCTATTTTTTAATGAGTTTGTAATCATCCAACTGCCTACAATTATCAAAAAGATCTAGCTATTCATGGGATGTATAGCTTTTACCAGGATTGGGTAGACTTTGGCCAGGGTTCCAATGTTTTCAGAGGCAGGTTTAGATAGATTGATATACTATGCACTGCTTTACTATTTTCTGTATTTTTCTCATATTAGGCCACCATAAAATTGGCCTTTCTAATGCTTTCATTCTTACTGCTCCTGGGTGTTTCTTATAAAATAATATAAGCACATGCTTTTGGCCTTCTGTTAATATAAGTACACAGTCAGTCATAGTATGCAATTATTACATAAAGACAAACTTTCATGCACATTCCAAATCAGTCTCACTAAATATTTAGGTTGACTTTTTGGTCATCCTTATTTCATCCATTTTTCTAGTGTCTTGTATTCAAGGTCATTTTTAGTTCATTTTACAACTGTCAAATTATTCAGCCCTTCAGATTGCATAGAATCTCTATAATTTATTTTGATAAACTTATGTTTAAACTAGCATGTATCTGTTAGACATGATAGAGCATCTAATCTCTTCACATAGCTTAAAAATGAGTTCATAGTTATAAGTATCTAATAGAATAATTTAATGAACAATATACTAGCTTACATATTCAGGATTTTTCTTAGTTTCCAAAAGTTTTAACAATGGATGATGGTCTATGTAAATTTTAAATTTAGATCAGATCTGGCACTCAAACTTCTTTTGAACTCTCAAGTAGTAAAGCCATATGCCCTGCATAGTTTGATGTAGTTGTTGGAGTATCTGAATTGGGATTTTGATGTAGTTGTTAGAGCATCTGAATTGGGATTGGGAGATTCCAAGACTGATTCTGGTACTCACTGATATGGTGCTCAAACTTCTTATGAACTAATGAATAATAAAGCTATATGCATTTTTTATATCAGTGACTATGGCCAAAGCTTTTGTCAAGTTGATTTTTTCAGTAGCTGTTAGTGTTCTTGATGTGTATGCTATTAGACATTCTTCTTGATAGCAACAGTTTGAAATGACAACCCCTATTTCAAATTCTGACATGTATGTTGTTACTATCACCTTCTGATTATTGAGATAGGGTACAAGGAGTTGATTTGATATTAATAAATATTCTATTTTCTGGAAGGTTTTATCATGCATGTCATTCCATCTCCAGCACTGTCCCTTTTTATGTAATTGGTACAAAGATGGCACTATATGTGACTTTCAGAAAAGTTTTAAAAAAAATACATAATAATTTACTCTTTAATCTAGCAGCATTTTTTTTATTACTTTAAATGTTTCTAGGTTTAGATATTTCCTCTTTTGATTAATAACATGTCCTAGAAACATTATTTCAGAGATATCCCAAATGTACTTCAAAATGTTTAGCATTGCTTTAATTTTGGATAGTTTAACTTCAAATACATTTATTGCCAATTGTTACTCTGTTTCCACGGTAATTAAAATATCACCCAGGTACGAAATGATTCCATCCATTCTTTGAAATAAGTTATCCATTTTGCCTGAAATATGTTAGATTCAATGGTTATTCCATAAGAGAACTTATTGCATTTGAATAATCCCAGGTGAGTACTAATAAACAATTCTGACATTGGAGTTTAGTGAAAAACAGACTTTAATTTGAACTTTAAAAACAAAAGGCCTTCAGCAACTATGCTAATATCTCATGCACACTTGGAACAGGGTAAACTCCCTTATTAATATATCTATTTAGTATTATGCTGTAATCTCCACATAGACTAATAGTTCTATCTGATAACTATGACTGGTGTAGTGATGATTCTTCCAGTAGTGTTGAAATGTCTTATTAACCAGATCATTAGTAGTTTCTTCCATCTTGGGCTTTAAATCAGATTGGATTTTACAAGATTCATGCACAATTAACTGTGCATCCTTCACTCAAGTTCTATATCAACCAGCCGTATTATTAACTGTGCATGTCCAGACTCAAACAACTGAAGGTACTTATTACAAATGTCAGACTCCAGTTGTACTCTTTTAATAATATTAATACTAATACCAGTGGTCTAAATCAATTTCTACCTTGTATAGTATTAAATTGTCTTTTAACTATATAGGGTAGTAGAAATTTTTACTTTGGAATTAATTTCAACCAGTATAGTAATTTTTCTGCTTATTCATATTTACATCTGTAGTTATTATGTCAGTTTTCTTGAGCATCAGTTTTCTTTCATACTTTCTACTACATTTACGAGTAATTCTGTGACATAAGGAATATGCTAGTTTCATTGTCAACTTCCAAATTATTTTTTGATCACAAATATTAATATCTAGCAAGATATGGCATTGAACATATTATTTAGTTTATTAATATTATTTTTACTTTTTACAATATTTTCCCTCTGATTTACAGTCTGAGCTTAATTTGATTTTAATGTTTTGTCTTTATTCCTGCACACACTTGATAAATGTTCAATTAATTTACAAACAAAATATTTTTTCCTTTTTTCTATTTACAATTTTTCTTCATGAGACCTTTTTCACATAGAAATAACATAATAAAACATCCTTAATGCTCCTTTTATTCAATGTCCAGTTACTGTTTTGGTTATGGCTATAAAGTTTTACCCAAGTGTGTGGTCATTTAAAATTCTGTAGCATTTTCTAGAACAATTTCCTATTTTATGTATTTTAATTGTGTGCCTATAATTTAGGTCCAGATCACTCAGTAGAACTTTTCTGAACTTATTACCTGCTATACCTTATAGTAATTGATTCAAAAGGATATCATCTAGTTTAGTTTTAAATTTACATTCTGTAGATAGTTTTTCTTAATCTATACCATAATTTTGATGCCATCTACATCTGAATCTAAAGGGTGCACACCCTTAAGACATTTTTGGCTTAAAATAAACAGTTAACATATTCTTTTACTCATCAACCATTAGCAGTTGGCAAGAACTACCATTGGTAACCATAATAGATGTAGAAATTTTAGGAATTTTATTGGTTGATTGATCCTAATCATAGATGAGTAGTTCCAAGATCCTCAGTGAGACTTTTGGAAAATCAAGGAATATTATGGGTATAACTTTTGTTTCCAGACTAATATAAAAAGAGTGTTATAAGCAAGGTGTAATTTATACTGTATATTGCTTTTATAATTTTTACATAAGCCTTTAACTTAATTAATCAGGAATTGTGTAGCATTGTTTGAAAATATATCATTGATTACAGAAGCTTATTCATATTGCAGAGATGATATAAATGGTTCAAGTATTATTACAGGTAGAGAGAAATTTAAAACATTTTAAACAACCAATGTTAAATACAGATGCAGACTAGCTTTAATTTTGTTTTATATTTTTATAACAGTAGCCCATAGAACAATATATCAAAGAGGGCTTCAAGAAATGAGTATTTAAGAAGTGTTTTAGACATGATAGTGGGATTTACATTTAAAATAATAAAGGCAAAAATATTATAATCTTAGTTCCAGGAAATATTCAATTCAGAAGATCATCTCCAAAACATTTTCAATGTTTTGAGTGCACTTATGAGAAATTTGTTATTGTGATCAATATTAAAAAAACTCAAATGCATTATTCCTTGTTATTGTGATCAATGTTTAAAAAAACTCAAATGTACTATCAGCTTTGGAATAGATTACAAATCTCCAGAATCTTTTGATTTAAACATAATCAGTTTGAAAATTTGTATATGCATAAATATGATGGTAAAGATATATAAGTGTTTATGTGAAGCACAGACTCAGATAAGCTGCTAATGCATTTCATCAGTAAAAAAGTAAAATATCTATTCATTGTAATATAAAATTTAACAAAATTATTTGTATATATAAGTCTATTATTCTGCCAAACTTGCTAGGCATGGATTCTTTAGCATTTTAGCATAAACTCTGAATAGATTTATTTAAGGATATTAAAAAGTGCAATTTTGTTATGTTTTTAATCAATATGTTTTTCAGCTTTCTGGTTATGTTCACTTTTAATATATTATTGTAAGTACACATTTCCGGGGCATGCAAATTAAATAAAATATTTTTTAATGAACTGAGGATAACCTTGTTCAGTATTCAAGGTCAAGTTATAAACACATAATGTATAATGAATATGTAAATAATAATAATTGTATAAATGTAACGAATATGTAAAACAATAATAATAATTGTATAAACGTAGAATAAAAGTAATAACTGTAATGTATGATAAAAATGTAAAATAACTGTATAGTAATTAAGAATAACGATTGTGTAAAATTGCAATGTTATTAAATCATAGAAATTTGTATAATAATAGAAAGCCCAGCTGACCTTATAGGGTCAGAAAACTATGTAAAATACCATATATGGTGAGAAACGTGAAAATACTGTGTGTATGTAAAAACGTAAGTGAAAACACCATATATGGTTAGGAATGTAAAAGACTCCAGAAATCTTGAGGGGTATATAAACCCCCATAAACTAAACTGAATACGTTTTGAGTATGTTCTGAGTTTTAATTACAGTCAGAGACTCCTGCCTCTGTAAGTCCAAAAGCAGGACTAGGGTATTTATAAGCAGGTCACCACGACCTTTTATTATTTTATTTCGCCTTATAATAGGCTATGTATATAGTTAAAATTATCCGTATTAAACTATAATCTTACCATCTCAATTCTGCCTTTGTCCATTTATTTTCTTGCTGGTCAAAAGACACTGCACCTTGCAGAAAAAAAACAGGTGTTATTTACATTACAAATTATCTCAAATTATTTCTAAAATATGCCGCATTGGCAACTTTCTAAGAGAGAATATGCCTAAGCATAAAATCAGTTGGGTAGAAAAGTTTTATATACGTAGATATATTTGCGTAGTCAAGGACTGATTTGCACTATCATTACAAAAATCATTAATTTTTATTCTTTATCTTATAATCTTTTTTTTTTAATTAAGATACTCATATTTGTTTACAAGTGTCTGCTGATAATATTGACATAAAATGTATAAACATTTTTAGAATTTTATACAACCACTTATTTAAAACTAAGGATACATTTAATAGAGCACACCAGTAGACAGTCTATCATTTAAAAGAACCGACCACTTGAAAAAACATACATATGTTATATATTTAGTTAGAAAACCATTTCCTTTGTTAATGGTTATACAAATATTTTTTTAAATTACTTTTCATAGTTTAATCCATAACAATGTTACTGCACAATAAATACATCTGGTTTCCATATTTTTTTAAAAAAACATAATCGTAGACAATTTTTTTTTTACTAAACAATTTATATATAAAATAAAATAAAAAGTAAAATAAAAAAGGACAAAATATAATATTTTACTATTATATACATATATATGTAGTTGGTTGCAATAATGGTGAAGCTGAGATGAGAGGCATTAAAAAACAAAAAATAGAAATATATATATACATTATACAATATGTATATTTTTAGATTGCTTAACATGTGGACCTAAGATATTATCATTTTTTAAAAATGATTTTGTTTTAATAAATACTCTAGATTTTATTAATTTTTCGGTTGAAAGTTTATGACACTTTTTATAAACACAGTTTAAATTTAAATGGTCTTTCATTTTTTGAGAAATAAAAAAAAAAACATTCTCCTCTTATATATGTTAAGTTTTTTGTATCAAAGTTGGTTGAAGTTACTAGGCAATTAAGGTATATGTCCATATATACATGGATCTAAAAGAGTTTCGTGGTATTGTAATATGAACTGGAGCTTGAATCCAGGCCGTATCCGCTAACCATCTAAAGTTATAGATAAATGAATAACGAGGCATTTTTTAGCTATATGGCAAACAAAGAATACCATTCAAATTTTCCCTAACCAGCATTTAACAAGCTTGGTGAATAATGTCTTTTTTTATTATTGAAAAGCATACTCACATGCGAAACATTTCAAAAAGAAGTTTTTTAGATTAAAAGATTAACCCAAATTATTGTAAAAATATTTGTTAGCTATAAACTTCGATAGTTTTCAGCATATTTACTTACAAAATTAAGACATCTTAACGCTACAGTGAATTTTTGAAGCCTGAAAAAAATTAGACCTCTACAATGATGGTTTTATAATGATAGGACCAAAATTCATCTGAAACACAACCATAGTCATCACATCATTTTCCTATATCTCAACAAAACCTGTGTGAATTTTAGCTGATAATAAATTATTTTTCCACTTGTATCAAATAATCTTTAATATTTTTTTATTAAGCCAAGTCTCTTACATATGAATGCTTACCATTTTTGTAACCCTAGTTCATTAGCGAACACTACAATTTTGTAAAACACTTTCGCTTATGAAGCTCTGCTATAAGATATGACTTTTTCCCAACTATATAATTTCTATTAAACAGGCAAAACTCTCCATGTGATTATATAATTTCTACTTATTATTAATGTACTTCAATTTGCCTGATTTAAAAATCTAATTTGTGAAGTATTTTGTTTTGGATATGATAGTGCTATATTTTGGAAAAAAATATTGCTTTAATAACTGTAATTTGTATAAGTTATAAAGCTAGGATCTGTGACTCCAGAAAAAAAAGAAAAAAATAGAAACTTAAATATAGAATCATATTGTAAGTTAAAAGCAAAGAAAAAAGATTGTTGTTAGATAAAAGAAATGTGAACAATAATGCCAGAAAGGCATAATGATTTAAGTATAGAAAAAAGCCAGTATTGTTTAATTAAAGCATTAAGCTATTTTAAACTAATTAAACAAAAGAATACAAAAAAAGTATCAGTTTAATCAAGATCTGAAAGACCAATTGCAACTAAAAGGAATGTAGCTGATGCAATTTAAAACTTGATAATTTATGAAAAGATGCATTACTGGAGTGGGGTGGGAGATAACTGAATGTAAAGAGCTATTATCTTTTATAATAATTAATACCAGATATTAAACTGTGAAAAGGTACAAATAGTGTGTGCTGAAAAGAGCTGTTGCTTTTTCGCACCTTTCCCATGATGGCGCTGTTGCTGGTTTGTTGTGGCTTGTCAGGAAGAAAGAACTCAAAGGAAAAGGTGCTAGAAAAGTTGTAGTGCATTTGCAGTTATGAGAGACGCCATTCCAGAGACTGAGCCTCACAAACAGCTGGATGTGGAACTTAAACAGACCACACCAGTTGTATTTTTATTTATGTACACCTGATAAGGCTCATGAGAATTGCAGAGTTGGACTGTGAGTATAAACAATTGGTGCTCTTTTAGTATGTGATCTGCGCCATTTTGAATTTCAAAAACAACCAAAAACATCATCTGACACATCTAAGTGATAAAAAAGTACATGAAATCACAAAAAATTTAGAACTTGGGTTTATTATTATGTGATCTCATATCTATTTTGTAAGGTTTTGCTTCTAATTTTTTTACATTTTGGCTTTTTTTTTAAACTATGCAATCTATTTGGCTTTTTTTTTATTATTATGCAATCTCATATCTGTTTTGTCAAATTTTCAGATTTATATGTGTTGTTTTTTATTGATATTATAATCACGTGACCAGAGGTCTAAATTTTTCATGTTTTTTTTTTTTACTGTGAGACATTTTGGCAGGTTTTCCTGGGTCACGTGACCCAAATTCTAATTTTTTAAAATTTTTGTGTACTTTTTTATCGCTTAGATATGTTAGATGATGTTTTTTGTTGTTTTTGAAATTCAAAATGGCAAAGATCGCATACCAAAAGAGCATCAAACAATTTTTTAGTTATTTACTCAGGTCTGAGAATAGTAAAGACAATGGTTAGTGTTTAATCATGGGGAGTATTAGCATTTAATGGGAGATATCCCCCAATTCAAGGACTGATATGTGTGTGGGAAAAACTGCTCGGTGGTCAGTTGTTAGTAGTCATCAGAATTACTGAAAGTACAATTGTATATGTGTTATGTATATTAATGTAAATAAATATATTTTCATCTTTTAATGTTTTTTAAAACTTATAGTCTATATAAACAAAGAGCTTTGCTAATTGCTCAACAAGCTTTGTGACAAATGCTTAGCAAGAGAAAGCATTTAAAATATCTCTTATCAGAAACCACACCCAAACCTGTGACCAATGGTTTCATGCTTTGGCACTCCTCAGAGAGGTGCTAGGATAGTTCAAACATGAAACCATTGGTCAGAGGTTTGGTTATGGTTTCTGATAGAGATATTTTCAATGCTTTCTATTGCTCAGCATTTATCACAAAGCTTGGTAAGCAATTAGCAAAGCTATTTGTTTATATTTTACAAGCTTAAAAAAGAAATTGGGTCAGATGATATATGACTCTATTTTTTATTATAGTCTATTGCTGTGTCTTATGACCAGCAAGTAAATAAATGGACAAAGGCAGAATTGAGATGGTAAGATTATAGTTTAATACGTTAAAATCAACTATATACATAGCCTATTATAAGGTGAAATAAAATAATTAAAACTCAGAACATACTCGGAACATATTCAGAACATTTCAGAACATCAGAACAATTAGAACAGGTTATGAGGGTTTATATACCCCTCAAGACTTCTGGAGACTTTTGCATTCCTAACCATATATGGTGTTTTCACTTACATTTTTACATACACACAGTATTTTCACATTTCTCACCATATATGGTATTTTACATAGTTTTCTGACCCTACAAGGACAATTATACAACTGTCTATGATTTGATAACATTGTAATTTTTACACATTGTTATGCTTAATTACTATACAGTTATTTTACATTTTTATTTATACATTACTTTTATTCTACATTTACATATTCGTTATATATTATGTGTTTATACCTTGACCTTGGATACTGCATCTATATTTTGTTGACATTCAGCCTCATGGTCGAATACACAACAGATAGAATCAATTACAATAACATTGAAATTAATAACAATAAATATCAATGGTAAAATCAAATGATCTGACTTGATCAAAGTATTTTATTGTCAAATGATTCCAACATGCAGGCAGTTAAGTATAGAACTTAACACATACATATATATATATATAAGATTAAACATAATCGTTTATAAATAAAAATGTTCTTATAGTAAATAATACATACTCCCTTCTCAATACTAGACAGTATTTCTCTTCATATATGAAGAAGATTGTAACAACACCTATTTAAAAACCAATTGTATTTAACGTTATGTTTTGGTACAAATGCTGTCATGTTAGATAAAGTGTGAACTATTTAAAAATTTTCTTAATTGTATATTGAATGGTAGATAAGTAGATCAAGTGATCGGTTTAAAATCCAAGGTAAACTACAATAAAGTTAATATGCAATTGAATGTTTTTTTAAGACTTCAGATACTATTAAAAAGATAGATGGTTGTGAAATTGAAATCTGACAGAGCAGGTAAACAAATGTCTATTTTCTTTATAACAATTTAGAAACGTTAGTGAATGCATATAGAGATGGCTAGAAACCATGTACGCACCAAAGACTGTTTGTTGAATAAACAGTGAGTTATGCCATAGATATCAAATCTTATTAAATTACAATATTCACAACCGGTTCAAAACAAATAAATTGTCTATTAAATCAGCAAAAATGCTAGTAGTTATGTAATATATGCAGTTTAAATTAAACATACATACGAAAGTATCTTTATTCTAAAATATTATTTTATTGTTAAATCTTTAAATTTTGCTACTGATATTCTAATCATAGACGTTAGCTTGAAATGCAATCAATTGTAACAAACTAATTAAACAGATAACGAAGGAATTTGATTAGCAAAACCCAATCTAATTAAATCCCACCTTAATTTATAAGTTACTCCAGAAAACAAAGAAAACATATAAAAGGGAGGCCATTTTTGAAAAGATCAACAGAGTGAGTACAGAGCATTTTAAGTGAATTAGAGCAGAGCAGAGCATTAGTTGCAAAGAACAGCGTGAGAATTGCATATTACCCTCGTGGGGAAAGAAGAGAAGTTAGACGTAGAAACTATACATTCAGAATTATCATGCAAGTATTCACTATCATGTGTTCATAGTGTATTTTTCTAACACAGCTCGGCAGGAATCAGAACTTTGTATAAACTATAAATCAGTTAGTATCGATCTGTTTTGAGAATTAAACCAAGTAGTTCGCAAATTAACTTTTGTGTGCAGTAATTGAAGAGTCAATATACTGCAATCTGGCACAGTTGAACCTAAAAACCACAGTGAATAACCAGCTATTAATAAGAAAATGTCAGTTTTCGGACAAAACTCTATTGGAGAGTTCGACATGGAAAACGCGGCCGATTGGCCACTATATCTGTCACAAATCGAAAATTTCTTCATATTAAATGGCATTGAAGACAACAAGCAGAAAGTAGCCACCCTCTTATGTTTCTCGGGAAAAAGATGATTGAAATTGCCAATAAATTATACCAAAATCCCGCAGATGAGAATGTTCCATTCAAGGAATTATCCCCAATGGCTAAACTAACCCCTCGCCCATCCCAGCATATAGCACGCCTACAATTAAGAAATAGAAAACAACTAAATAGTGAAACAATAAAACAGTATAATTTAGCTCTCAAGGAGCTAGTGAAAGATTGTGTGTACGGTGATTTCATAGAAGAAATATTATTAGATCAACTGTTATGGGGAATGTCTGATGACAAGTTCAGACAACAGCTGTTAACAGAGGCAGACCTAACCTACGAAAGCGCTATAAAGAAAGGAATAACATTTGAGCTAATTCTAGAACAGGCACAGGCCTTCAGATCAAAAGAGAAAAGTTACGAGCAAGTTTTCAAAACTGATAAAGCAGAAATACGTTCGTTTCAACAGGAACCCCAGAGAAATTACAGAATTAAATGCCACTGCTGTGGGAAAACAGGCCACATGGCTAAAGACCAAATGAAAACAAGAAACGTGTTTCAGTTGCCGACTAAGGGCCACCTGGCACACGCATGCAGACAATCTCCAGAAAGGGATGGTCGACAAAGGAAATATAGTCCAGACACAAATGGTAGAGCGTATAGTATTAAATATATATCTACCAAGGGGGAAAGAGATAGGACCATTTTGCAAACACAAACAGAGATCATTAAATTACAAAATCAATTTGAAGATGATCGGAAAGACTCTGAAGAGAAGCAGTGTAAAGAGCAAGATTCTATGAAAGAGCAACTCCAGATTCACATACAGATGATAGATATGTTGGTCACAGAAAAACAAAGCTGCAGTCATCCCTAGCACAAAGTCAGCAGGTCATAAAACAGAAATCAGATGAACTCGAAGAATTTCAAGTAAGATTGAAGGCTTCTAGACAACGAGTAATAGAACTTGAACAACAAAACTCAGAACTTAGTGAAAAATTGCAAAGTAAATGCACAATGTCAGAATTATCCGAACAGGTAGAGAGTTGGCAGCTGTATGAAATGGAACCACAAGAAAAAATGGCCGAAAGTGAAAAGGAAGAAGACACTTCTGAAGATTTTTTAGAAGAGCGGCAATCTTTAACCAGTGAGCAGCCAGATACAAAAACTGTAGAGCAAGGAAAAAATCAGACTCTCTCCAAGCGGGAAAAAAAAGCACTCAGGGCGGCAAGGAAAAAGAATTTGCACAAATTTCAAGGTTACATCGGTTAATCGTAAAAATAAAGTTTTCTCCAGTTTGGAAAAAGAAAAAATAAAGCACCGAGGAATCGCATCATGGGAATTTCTGGAGTAAGGGGAGGTATTGTAATATATGCAGTTTAAATTAAATGTACATACAAAGTATCTTTATTCTAAAATATTATTTTATTGTTAAATCTTTAAATTTTGCTACTGATATTCTAATCATAGACGTTAGCTTGAAATGCAATCAATTGTAACAAACTAATTAAACAGATAATGAAGGAATTTGATTAGCAAAACCCAATCTAATTAAATCCCACCTTAATTTATAAGTTACTCCAGAAAACAAAGAAAACATATAAAAGGGAGGCCATTTTTGAAAAGATCAACAGAGTGAGTACAGAGCGTTTTAAGTGAATTAAAGCAGAGCATTAGTTGCAGAGCAGAGCATTAGTTGCAAAGAACAGCGTGAGAATTGCGTATTACCCTCGTGGGGAAAGAAGAGAAGTTAGACGTAGAAACTATATGTTCAGAATTATCATGCGAGTATTTGCTATCGTGTGTTCATAGTGTATTTTTCTAACACAGCTCAGCGGGAATCAGAACTTTGTATAAACTGTAAATCAGTTAGTATCGATTTGTTTGAGAATTAAACCAAGTAGTTCGCAAATTAACTTTTGTGTGCAGTAATTGAAGAGTCAATATACTGCAAGTTAAAAATATATAAAAATGTTATTGCATTTACGTAAATGTGCATATGTGTGTATAAATAATCACAGAATTAGAAAAGTGTGTTAGAAAGACTTACAAAACAAAGCATTGAAAACATCAGATAAATAAATGTTTACGAGTTGATAAATATTTTTAAAATAACATCACAAAACATAATGAAATTATTGACATTAAAATATTTGTGGAACTTTATTGACTTGATAATGTTTATTGACAACAATTTATTACTCTAATAAAAATTTTAAAAGAAGATAACTAAAATTATAAAAAGAATATGTATTTCATTTTTTTAATTAATAAATCGATGCAAAATATTTTAGTTTATTAAAGAGCTTTGCTAATTGCTCTAATAAGCTTTATTGATAAATGCTAGCAAGAGAAAAGCATTAAGTATCAGAAACTATACCCCAAACCTCAGATCAATGGTTTCATGCTTTGGCCCTCCTCTGAGGCTTTAGGGTAGCTTCAGACACTAGATCTAAAAATACAAACCCAAAGCCAGCATTTATCTAAGAGTTAACTATTGGATAGAAAATCTGAAGTTTTTAGAAACCTATATGCCTTCACACAATCTAATTCAAATAGTTATATGTGGCTGAGAGATTTTCAGCCAAACCATATATTATTAATCTTAGCAATATAACATTGCTTAAGACTGAAAGCAAATGCTATAAGTAGTCAATAAAAAATAGTCATATATCACATGATCCATTTTTTTAAGCTTGTAAATAAAGATAAAGAACTTTGCTAATTGCTCTAACAAGCTTTATTGATAAATTCTAGCAAGATAAAGTATTTAAAATATCTCTATCAGAAACCATATCCCAAAACAATGGTTTCATGATTTGGTACTTCTCAGTGAGGTGCTAGGATAGCTTCAGACACTAGATCTAAAAATAATAACCCAAAGCCATCATTTATCTCAGAGTTAACTATTGAGCAGAAAATCTGAAATATGTGGTTTGACTCTCTCAGCCTCATATAGCTATTTGAGTTAGATATCTCGGTTTGAAGAGATATAGGTATCTAAATATTTCAGATTTTCTGCTCAATACTCAACTCTTAGATAAATGCCAGCTTTGGATTGATAATTTTAGATCTAGCATTTGAAGCTAAGCTAGCGCCTTACTGAGGAGGGCCAAAGAACGAAACCATTGGTCTGAGGTTTGGAGTGTGGTTTCTGATACAGATAACTTAAATGCTTTCTCTTGCTAGAATTTATCAATAAAGCTTGTTAGAGCAATTAGAAAAACTTTTTATTTTTACTTATAAGCTTTAATAAATTGTGTCATGTCATACATATATGATTATTTTTATTGACTATTTATAGTCTTTGCTTTAATTCTTAAGCAATGTTATATTGCTAAGACTACTAATATATGGTTTGGCTGAAGATCTTTCAGTCCCATATAGCTCTTTGAGTTAGATAGCTGGGTTTGAAAATAGATAGGTATCTAAAAAAAATCAGATTTTCTGCTCAATAGTTAACTCTTAGATAAGTGCTGGATTTGGGTTGGTATTTTTAGATCTAATGTCTGAAGCTATCCTTGTATCTTACTGAGGGTTGCCAAAAAAATGAAACCATTAGTCTGAGGTTTGGGTGTGGTTTCTGATAGAGATATTTTAAATGTTTTCTCTTGATAACATTTATAAATAAAGCTTGTTAGAGCAATTAGCAAAGCTCTTTATTTTTATTTACAAGCTTAAAATATTGGATCATGTGATATATGACTATTTTTTATTGTAGTTTATTGTTTTGAATTGCAAAATGAGTACATATTCACATCAATTGAAAAGAAAACCATAAAATCTCACCCGATTATTTACATTGCTATGGAAATACTCAGAAATCAACTATAAAGAGAAATGCATTGTGGAAAATTTTGATGTCATTGGAGAAAACTTATAAATACCAGAAAATTTTAAATGAGAAAAATTATTTAAACTTTTGAATGCAGTCAAGGCTTAGTGATGTTTTTATCCAAAATCGCCATATTGTACTTACCTCCATGAGAATGTCTGGGTACATCACATTATCAGGGTGTCTGTTTAAGACAGTCCAGGTCTCCACTCCATTCCAATAGCATCAATGGATATATTTTAGCCAAGAAAATCTGCAATTCATAATACTGAATTTCAAAATCAGCCAATTAAATTGGCATAAAGGATTATATTGATAAATAGTGTCTCTTTAATTGGAAAGAATATGCTTTTAACATCTATTTTGTTGAAATTTGCAGTTATTTTCCCAGGATTTTATCCAGTAAATAAAGCACTTAATGAATGAATACAGAAATGTCTCAAATCAGGTAATAAATAATATATTTCTAACTAAAGGCTCACCTATGTGCAAATGTGTTTTAAATTTATGATAGTGCAGAAGGAAGTGTATTTTTAGCTTCTCTTACTCTGATTTCCGTTTTAGTACAGTTAACCTCTTATTTACCATATAGATTCCAAGTAAAGTTGAGAATATGAGATTACAATATATATATATATATATATTCTAACCCAATTTATTGGTTAATTATTGGGAACTTATCTATTTATTTCTATTTCTAACCCAATATTTTTATTAGTTTATTTTATTTATTTTATTTGCACTTGTTTATTTATTTGTTTGCACCCAGGACACTACTTTACACAGGTTGTTTTTAAGGCAACCAATATAAATCAACATATCCATTAATTTTCCAATATGATCTAAAATACTTTTCATATAATACAATTGTACATTCAATTCTCTTAAGCCATGCCACGATTGTAATAACCACAATAATTGATCACTTATTAATTTAAAGAATAATTATAATAATATTAATCTCAGGGTTCTTTGTTTCATGTAAGGAAATGCTCGGCAGTATTGTGTTGTAGCTATGACTGGCATTCTGGTCGGCTATAGGAAACATTTATTTTACTTAAATTCAATGTGTCTTCATCTCTCATATCAACTGCTATATTATTTAAAGAGATGATAATTCTATTCAATAATGACGTATAATTTTGAATAACACAGCCTTTTTTTTTTTTTTTTTTTAGAGTCTCAGTCAGAATAATAAAAAGACAAGGGTGCTTTTTGTGTCCTTCCATCATCCATGACAACACAATAATATAACTAAGATTTATTACTTAGACAATTTAACTAAATGTTTGGAATAATGTGCAACCAAAGTTAATGGTTTGGGAATAAATTCATTTTTTTTTTTTTTTTTTATACAAAGGTGAATGTTTAGTCTTAAGTTTTCAACTCCATAAATAATTATCATTAAACTAAAATATAATGACATATTCCGATCTGCTTAACTTTATTTATCTGGTATATTAAGTTTTTAAGAATTTGGAATGATTTCGGACTCAAGAAAAGGTTTTGCAAATATTGTGCAAACACTTATATTTAGCATATAAAAACAAAAAAATGAATCTACAACAAATTTTAACAAGACTATAATTTATTATTATCACAAAAAAAAATATATGAACATTTATTCAATAATCCCATAGTAATACAAAAATATAAAATATAACTGACATTAATCTGTATACTCTTTTGGTTATGGACTAGAGGTTACTACTTCTCCTGTATGCAATCATATGGATTAATCAACTAAAATACACTTCATTACCAATACATTGTTTATTAAATTTTGATAACCTTGTAGAAGCTTTTACTCAAAATTATTGACTAACTATTTTTTTTTTTTTTAAATGATTAATCCCATCATATGCAATACGCAAAATATTAAATTTATTTCTAATACATTTACTTTATTTATGGTCTTTAATGGGATAACCTATTCTAATTATAGGCCAGTTATCAGAAGTTACACTTACCATCTTACATTTAACTTAATGCTAACTTAAGTTATGATACAAATTTTATTCATACGTATAATTTTAAATATGAGTATTATTTAATTACTAACCAGAATTAAATATTGCATTTGAATATTCCTTCAGTAAATAAGCGTTTTAAATTACGCAATTTTAATTACTTTCTCCATTGATTTACTTGTCAAATACTAGCAATATTTAGCAGCACAATACAGATATCGACCCTAGTTACTAATGCACTATTTATACTAAAGTGGATCTTGAGGAACTAACACCTCCAATATAACCTTTATCTTGCCCGAACTTTCAAAATTAAGCACAATAATCAACACCTTCCATGGTGGAGCTATCTTTATTTTCACATGAGGAGTATGGAATAACCACGAAGGTCTGTAAAGTAATCTACTACATTAAAATATTTTGGTGGTTTCTTGCCTCTTACTTGGGCATACAATGAACACACACCAAATACAATCCTCTCCTGGGATTTAAATGAATGAAGCATACTAAATGCTAGATAAATTCTTGATCGTCCTATCTATGAGAATCGATCACTTGGGCTATAAACATACCCAAACATTATATTTAAAATCTTCCTCTCATGGAAAACAAAGCTTTTGGGGAGATCATTTTTCATCCCACAAAATAAATACATTATAATTATTACCTATGTGAATATTAAGCATATACCAATGCTATATCTGGGCAGGATAAGTAAATACACTGATTATAATAAACTTATGTTACCGGGTATACTTTGATCAACATCTGAAATCAATGGACATCATAGAATAAAAGTATAATAATTTTAATTTTAATAAAGGAACATTCAAAATAGTTGGTAGCATACTATCTTAAACTAAATAAAGTGGATGTGTTATTTAAGAATAATTAGGAATAACTTCCTCAATTAATACAGTATAAATTCGTTTCAAAACTTTAACAAGAAATATTTTGTTATAGCATATTTTTTTTTTTTTAGTTACTTCTGATAATTTTCAATATTTATTTTACCCCTTAATATCTAAATATTTTTCTTTTACATATCTAACATACAAAATTTCCACCTACAATTGTATGCAAAAATTAAAACATATTTTATAGATTTTTTTTTTTTTTCGTGTTAAATATCAACTTAACCTATAATAATTATATTAAAACATACCTTTGTCATTACAAGGCTATTAAATATCACTTGACCATACAGACTTTAATCTATGTGATATAAAAAAAAATACATATTATTTATAACTTAGTTTTAAACAATCATTAATTAACAAGTGCATACTCTCTCATTAGAAAATGTTTTTCTGTTGAGCAATTGGTCCAGGTGAAGAGCTTTATCCAGTCGTATTTCATGAAGCAAGTTTAAAAACAATAAACGCATGGTATTATTTCCTTTAAGTAAAAGTTTTCTCTTATTTTGTGCGTTTAATAAATTAGGTAAAGAAACATATAGCAGAATTGAAGATTAATTCTTACTTGAATTAAACTACTACAATTTTGGGATCCAAGAAAAAAAAATAGACTTCTAACATAGACGAATATTTGACTATAGATGATAAACATACACAATATTTTTTTTTATTGATGATACGTATACTTATTAGCTAGCTTACTTATGGATGAAAATGCGCAATTTTCCGAGAGATTATTATGATAATAACTGCAGTCAATTTACTTGTACATGAAGTTTTAATAATTCCAACTGATGTATAATATAATATATCATTTATTTTTATCATTAAGTCACTAAGATATTTGGTTTTGTTCATACTTTAGGAATTATAAATTTTTTTAACGGTAACTTCTCCGTAAGAATGCCCCTATATAACTTTTCCTATATTTACTCTGAGAAAGTTTATATTCTTTTTTTATATTTTTTTTAAAAAATATACAGGTGCATAATTTAATCTTATTTATCATTATTATTATTTCCAGACAATTCTTGGTGAATAAAACATATTTTAACATATGTAACTACATTACTTGTAAAGGCAGACAATATTGAGAAAGAGCCCGAAAATGTTTCTAGTTGATTTTCCTTGGTTTCAAAATATTTCTTTCAATTATTATTATTTTTTTCTTTCTTTCTATACCAAGAAAAGATCAATAAATGACATAAAGTTAATAAATAATTATTTCTTTCTTGGAAATCATTTATCTTCCTTAATTTAGACATAATAACACTTTTCGTGACTCTTTTAGTTACATTTGTCATTTTTTAACTTTAGCGCGAGACAATAAATTTTTAAGTATAAAAGGTCTTTAAATAGGTAGATGGCAAAGAAAATCAGGATATCTTATCAAAAAAATTTTAGCCACACATTATATTATTAAAATTTTACTTTGATTACATTTATTTCTGCAAAATAAAAATGAAAAAATTGAGTTACCAAATTTCAGCACTGTTCCTTCCTTGAAAACTAAAAGCAGACTATCTATTTTTTTTTAAAAAAAAAAAGATCTTGATTATGAAATTGGTTGTTTCGTTTTGTTGTTTTTTTGTTTTTTTTTTACTTTAGCGACCTCTTCCAGAAAAATAATCATTTGATTATAACATAAACAAAAGAAAGGAAAAACCTATTACAATCATATATTTTTAGTATTATTTACCTGGATTACAAAGTAATTTGACAATATAAAAAAATAATAAATACATTAAATTAACAATCAGTGATGTATAATTCTTTAAACATTATATTTTTTATTTTATTTTTTTTTCTTTCTTTTTTTTTTTACAAAAAGAAATTACCAGAAGTTATTGTGCTTTATGATAAGACACTCATCCACTCCCCTCTCTACCCATCCAAAATCAATTACTGTTTAGCTTTTATACCATATTAATTTGCTCTAATCATTAATATCTCAATTAAATTATTCATGTTCTCTCTTTAAAAATGACATTGAGTTATTAAATCTATTAGTTATTCACCTAAAACATGCCAAAGTGAGTGAATAGCATACTTTATTAATCAATTATTACTATGGTTATTTTATCTTTTTATTTCTTTAAAGAATAGCATTGTTTTCCTGCAGAAATAATGCCAAGTAAACCAAGTGTCAATAACACTAGGTTACAATTCTCCCACCATTATAATAAATAAAAAATAAAATAATATATGCATTTTTAACACTTCTTATGGTATTACTAAGTTTATATCCTACTTCTTTCTTATGTCAATAAATACAGTTTAAAGGATTTAATTTTGCTTGGGATATGGTAGTAAGCTTTGGACATTATAGGTACCTCTTGTTCCATCAGGGGTTAAGACCAAAAAGGCATTCTCACCCACTTGTTTCACAATTTCATAGGGGCCTTCATAAAGATACATGAATTTTCTAAACATATGTTTCCGGAGATTACTCACATGGGGAGTTCTAATTAAAACAAAATCATGGACTTTAAAAGGATGTGGACTGGTTTTGGAATAACGAGTGTGTTTATCACCCATCTTTTTAAGGTTAATTCTGGCCAGTGCTTGGTCATGTTCCACATTAATATTTTCCACTATTACGGGTAACGGTGTTTTGATTAGTAAAGGTTCAGGTAAACCAAAGTGCAGCCGAATTGGAGACATCCTAGTAGACTCATTAATAGTTATATTTATATAATTAATCACCTGTGGCAACTTATTGACCCACTGTTTGTGATCCCATTCCATATATACTCGGAACAACCTACTTATCTCACGCATGATTCTTTCACTTGGATTGGATTGGGGATTTCTAATCGAGCACATGATATGTTGAATATTTTGCTTCTTACCCCACTTTTTCCATGTACCAGAAATGAATGCAGTAGCGTGGTCGGTAAGTATTGAAGTTGGTTTTCCTATTAATGGAATTTGATAAGTTTCCAAGCACTTAATAACATTTGTAGCATCTGTTTTTGGAACTGGGTAAGCAGAGACATATTTGGTAAAAACGTCATACATCACAAGAATAAATTTTTGACGGTTGAAAGGTGGAAGTGGTCCATAAAAGTCCAGTGCCAATAATTCATTGGGCTGACTGGGCAGTATGGGTTGAAGTGTTCCCACATACAATTTATTTTGAAACTTCGTTTTTAAACAAATCTCGCATTCCCTAAGTCTACGGGCAATGGATTCAGACATCTTATGAAAATAAAAATGCTTCTTAATAATAGGTTCCATTTTCTGAATTCCATTATGTCCATATTGGGTGTGAACATAATCTATGAGTTTATTGACTAAACATAAAGGAATAATCACTCTCCAAGAATTTTCATCTCCCCTTTTTAATTTCTTCATTAAAATTCTATCTTTAAACCTATACCCCTCTTTAATTCTATCAGCATATCTACTTTTCTGACCTAATTTAGCTGGATCTAATAAGAAGTGAACTATTCTCTCCAGCCTAGCTACCTGTGCTTGCAGTAATTCTAAATTGGTATAATCTCTAACTATTTCTTCCTCTAACAAACTAGACATATTACAAATAATTATATTTTCAGTACTGGGGTTCTGATAATTAACAGAAACAGGATTGCGGCTAAGAATATCTGCAATGACATTATTCTGTCCTGAACAATATATGATTTCATACTGATACTGTTGGAGATAGAGGCTCCATCTGATTAATCTTTCATTATTAAGGTAACTCTTGTTGAGAAACTCTAAACTACGATGATCAGTTAATACTATAATTTTTGATCCCAACAAAAGCTGTCTAAGTTTTTGAAAGCCCCACACAACAGCTAATGCCTCTTTTTCTGTGGTGGTATAGTTAAGTTCCGCTCCCCTTAAATGTCGGCTTAAGAAATATAAGACTCTAGGTTCCTTATTCTCATTAAATTGGTATAGAATCACCCCTAAACCGAACCCACTACTGTCGGTTTGCAAATAGAACTCTTTATTTAAATCTGGATAGGCTAAAATTACTGTTTTTTAAAAAGTTATCTTTAATAATTTGAAATTCCCTTGTATGTTCCTGGGTCCACCTCCACTTTTCACACTTTTTTAATAAAACAGATAAGTGCATAGTATCATATGAAAATTTTTTATAAAACCTGTGATAGTAATTACACAGTCCCAAAAACGATCTCAAGTGCTTTTTGGTTTTAGGGACGGGAAACCTTTGAATGGCGGCAATTTTGTCTGGGTGAGGTTTGACCCCTTCAGCACTAACCAAATGACCAAGAAAAGAGATTTCTTGGGCAACCATTTTTCTAAGTTGACTTTTATATTGTTATCTGAACACTCACAAAGAAACATGCTAAGATGCTGTAAATGATCATTTAAATTTTCCGAAGCAATGACAATATCATCGACATATATTATAACTAACAAATTTTTCAGTTCTTTTGAAAAGACCATATTCAAGCATCTGATAAGGCCAGCCCCACTATTAATTAAACCAAAGGGCATCCTTTGAAAAATATGATTGGCCCTGGTAACGGAATGCCGTATACTTTTGATCAATTTTGTGGAGTGGGATTTGCCAATAGCTGGCGGTTAAATCAAATGTGAAGAATATGCTCTTTCCTTTGAACTTCATCAATAATTCCTGAATAGGTGATGGTATGTCATGCTCTGGGACAGTATGTTGGTTAAGTGTACGTGCATCCAGACAGACTCTAATGGATCCATCTTTCTTTTTGACTACTACTAATGGATTCACATAAGACGAAGGGCTGGGCTTAATTATTTGCCAGTCAATCATCTTATTAATCTGCTGTTGAACCTCTGCCTGGTATTGATAAGGAATAGGATAAGTACGCTGCTGGAAAGGCTCATTATCTTTCAAATTGATTCTATGGACATACCCTTTTAATATACCAGGTATTTTGGAGAAAACACAACGATACTGGAACAACAACTGGAAAAATGGTTTATAGTATTCTGTGCCAATAATACATGAACCATCCAACTTAACTTTAATATTTACATCAACTGTTGTCTCCTGTATGGTCATTAATTGATTCATCTGACTATTACAATTGACTACAAGAGGGCAAATCTCCTCTTTACATCCAAAAGTTTCATCTCTGTAATTAATATAACAATTATTTAGAGTCATGAAATCCGAACCAATTATGGCTTCATGAATAAAACCTGGCATGATTAAAAAGACATGCTCAAATTTGCACAAATTAATTTCTAATGTAATAAAAACCTGTTTATTAGATAACTTAGTCTTCTTTCCATTAGCAAGTATTACCCTAATCACCTTAGTTGGTAAAATTGGAATAGATTGGTCAGCTGACTGAATTTTCAAGTAAGTTTCTTCAGACAACAAGGAAGCTTGACTGCCTGAATCAATTAAGGTGTTGACAACAATTCCTGAAATGATAATCTTTATCATGGGACAGTTGTACAAGATAGGTGGCTCAGACATTTTGCCAGGTTCTAAATAATCAATGTCAAGGTCTATATTATTGATAATCCACATCATGCTGTTCCCCATATGTTTAAAAATAGGGCCCCGAAGTGAGGAACATTCCTGCGAGGTCCTTTTTAATTTAATGCCCCGCTACTTTTACTACCTTTTATATTTTTCTTTGGCATTGTTGGGATACCACTAGTAGAAGGCTGATTCTCATTCAGAATTCTACTCTTAACTGTTGGCCTACTGAGGTGACTATTCTGTCTACCATAGGGATTCGTCCTATAATATTCTTTTTCTCTAACTAACTTCCTCCTTCCCATATGTGACCTATCTGCGAAATTGATATTACTCACCATCGGATGGGTGTCTCTATTTACCCTATTTCTATTATCAATATTCCTATCACTGGTCTCTAACAAATCTAAAATTTCTACTACCTCTTCTATGGTATGTCTGTCAGCAGCAATCAAGATCTGTTCTATATGCCTCGGCAGATTATGGCGAATTATTCGCACAATTTGTGTCTCAGATAAAGGATAAGCTGTCAAGGTTTTTAATTTGACAGCCTGACTCCTGAAAAACTGAGTATAACTACCCTTATTTACATGATATCTTTCCTGAGATATCTGATATCTCAGGTTATCTTGGTGGTCTTCCCCCCAAAAACTGGCTAACATAAGATATTTGAAGTCTCCATATGTTTCTGGTTTAATAAATAATGATTGCCACCAGTCTTTAGATGCTGCACACAAATGGTTAGTGGCAATAGCAATCTTTTCTATCTCAGATAAATGACATAAGGTGAATAACTCCTCCAGATTCTGGAGATACTCGTGTGGATTCTCCAGATATTCACCTCTAAAAACTTTTATTTTTAAGAATTTTAAGGCCATGGAGCTATTACTTTCTGGCTCTAGCATGACTTTACTTCTAGCCTCATTTAATGGATCGTATATTGATTCTACTGGATTAATTACCGTATGTAACTCAGATATTACTTGGTTATTATGACCATTATTTGTTTCCTTTACTTGAGTTTCAGATAAACTTTTACTTTGAACAATTTTTTTACTTTTTGTAAAATTATCCCTATTATAGTCTATAGCTTGCATTCGACTCTCTAATTCTAACTTATAGTTCTGCCATTCACAGTCTATTCTCTTTGAACTATCTTTTAGGCCTACATAGTTTCATCTTTATCTATCCCGAATTTATCTTCTAACCTTTGATAGACTTTATTCTCACACTGAGTCATTAATTCCCCTATTTCATCTTGGAGATTATTATGTAATAGCTGTGCATTACTCTTTATTATATCATTAAAATTTTCTACTCTTCCCATAACTTGACTTAGCTCACTTTCTAGATTTTGATTAATCTCACATTGGGTCAACTCTTGAGTTTCTAGTTTAGCTATTAATCTGGTAATCTGGCTCTGACATCCTTTCACTACATTGTCAGGTGCTAGAGTTATATTTTTAACTTCCTCTTTCAAATTACTAACTTCACTTCTAGCACTGTCTAATTCTCCCTTAATAGATTCAACTCTATCCTGAACTTCTCTTTGAAATACTACTGTTTCCTTTTGATAATTTCTTATTTCCTGTACTTCATTGTTTAATACAATATATTGACTTTTAAAGTCCTGCTGGATAGCCTCAATCATATTTTCTGCCCTTTCAGAATTTGTTTTGATCTCTTTCCTTATTCTTATTTCCAGCTTTTCAGAGGCCAATTTTGATTCTTCTACATGATTTCTCAAATCTTCCCTTAAGTCCTTTATCTCCTGTACTTGATTTTGAGATGTCTCTTTGATCTCCTGCATTTGATTCTCTAATTTAATCTTTAAATTCTGTATCTGACTTTTTAATTCACTTTTTAATTCACTATTTGAGTTTTGGATCTGACTTTTTAATTCACTATTTGATTGTTCTAATTTACTATTTGAGTTTTGGATCTGACTTTTTAATTCACTTTTTAATTCACTATTTGATTTTTCTAATTTTTTCAAGAATTCCTCCAATGTATTTCTCATTAATTGATCTGGCTCATTTTCATGTTTTCCCTTTATTATTGTGGCTTCTTCTGGGTTAGCTATATCCAAATCTTCCCCTTCCTCTTTTAATTGTACACTAAAATATGGAGTCTGTGTATCAGGGGATTGTAACTCTTGGGATCCTCCCAAATCCTCAGAAATACTATGATTATCTTTGTTTTCACTCATATTAAAATTCTAACTCTTTTAGTATTTAACAGTACTGAAATATTAGCAATGAACTATTAATAAATTTATCGATAAGAAATTATTGACAAGACATCCTGCCTCCCTGCCTCTCCTACCAAAAACAATCTACACCAAAAACTATGCTCTGACATTTAATATCCCTAAAGCTCCAACATTAACTACTAAATATGTTTTTTTTTTTCACATGCTTCTTGGTCCATATAAATCTCATTAGATATTATGTAATATAGCATAAGTGCCAATCACAAGACCAGACAAACAGATCATCATAAATGATAAAATCATTACAGGGTTTTATGGAATTGCCTACAAACCACAACATCATAAACTGACAACTTAATTATTTATTATTCAGTGGCAAAAGATTAGATCATATAATAGATATTCACATAATATCTTATGGCTAAAACAATTCATTATTGGCAAATATTTTTAATCAATGAATAACCAATCCATTCAAGTGCAAACAATATTAATATTGACTTCAAGAAAAGTCTACTAAATTCCTCGTGGCCAGCTATAGCCATCGATGGCCCCTATAGTTGGGCGGCCATTTCTAACCCAATTTATTTTTATTAGAAATATTATTGGGAACTTATCTATTTATTTCTATTTCTAACCCAATATTTTTATTAGTTTATTTTATTTATTTTATTTGCACTTATTTATTTGTTTGCACCCAGGACACTACTTTACACAGGTTGTTTTTAAGGCAACCAATATAAATCAACATATCCATTAATTTTCCAATATGATCTAAAATACTTTTCATATAATACAATTGTACATTCAATTCTCTTAAGCCATGCCATGATTGTAATAACCACAATAATTGATCACTTATTAATTTAAAGAATAATTATAATAATATTAATCTCAGGGTTCTTTGTTTCATGTAAGGAAATGCTCGGCAGTATTGTGTTGTCGCATATGACTGGCATTCTGGTCGGCTATAGGAAACATTTATTTTACTTAAATTCAATGTGTCTTCATCTCTCATATCAACTGCTATATTATTTAAAGAGATGATAATTCTATTCAATAATGACATATAATTTTGAATAACACAGCCTTTTTTTTTTTTTTTTTTTTAGAGTCTCAGTCAGAATAATAAAAAGACAAGGGTGCTTTTTGTGTCCTTCCATCATCCATGACAACACAATAATATAACTAAGATTTATTACTTAGACAATTTAACTAAATGTTTGGAATAATGTGCAACCAAAGTTAATGGTTTGGGAATAAATTCATTTTTTTTTTTTTTATACAAAGGTGAATGTTTAGTCTTAAGTTTTCAACTCCATAAATAATTATCATTAAACTAAAATATAATGACATATTCCGATCTGCTTAACTTTATTTATCTGGTATATTAAGTTTTTAAGAATTTGGAATGATTTCGGACTCAAGAAAAGGTTTTGCAAATATTGTGCAAACACTTATATTTAGCATATAAAAACAAAAAAATGAATCTACAACAAATTTTAACAAGACTATAATTTATTATTATCACAAAAAAAAATATATGAACATTTATTCAATAATCCCATAGTAATACAAAAATATAAAATATAACTGACATTAATCTGTATACTCTTTTGGTTATGGACTAGAGGTTACTACTTCTCCTGTATGCAATCATATGGATTAATCATCTAAAATACACTTCATTACCAATACATTGTTTATTAAATTTTGATAACCTTGTAGAAGCTTTTACTCAAAATTATTGACTAACTATTTTTTTTTAATGATTAATCCCATCATATGCAATATGCAAAATATTAAATTTATTTCTAATACATTTACTTTATTTATGGTCTTTAATGGGATAACCTATTCTAATTATAGGCCAGTTATCAGAAGTTACACTTACCATCTTACATTTAACTTAATGCTAACTTAAGTTATGATACAAATTTTATTCATACGTATAATTTTAAATATGAGTATTATTTAATTACTAACCAGAATTAAATATTGCATTTGAATATTCCTTCAGTAAATAAGCGTTTTAAATTACGCAATTTTAATTACTTTCTCCATTGATTTACTTGTCAAATACTAGCAATATTTAGCAGCACAATACAGATATTGACCCTAGTTACTAATGCACTATTTATACTAAAGTGGATCTTGAGGAACTAACACCTCCAATATAACCTTTATCTTGCCCGAACTTTCAAAATTAAGCACAATAATCAACACCTTCCATGGTGGAGCTATCTTTATTTTCACATGAGGAGTATGGAATAACCACGAAGGTCTGTAAAGTAATCTACTACATTAAAATATTTTGGTGGTTTCTTGCCTCTTACTTGGGCATACAACGAACACACACCAAATATAATCCTCTCCTGGGATTTAAACGAATGAAGCATACTAAATGCTAGATAAATTCTTGATTGTCCTATCTATGAGAATCGATCGCTTGGGCTATAAACATACCCGAACATTATATTTAAAATCTTCCTCTCATGGAAAACAAAGCTTTTGGGGAGATCATTTTTTATCCCACAAAATAAATACATTATAATTATTACCTATGCGAATATTAAGCATATACCAATGCTATATCTGGGCAGGATAAGTAAATACACTGATTATAATAAACTTATGTTACCGGGTATACTTTGATCAACATCTGAAATCAATGGACATCATAGAATAAAAGTATAATAATTTTAATTTTAATAAAGGAACATTCAAAATAGTTGGTAGCATACTATCTTAAACTAAATAAAGTGGATGTGTTATTTAAGAATAATTAGGAATAACTTCCTCAATTAATACAGTATAAATTCGTTTCAAAACTTTAACAAGAAATATTTTGTTATAGCATTTTTTTTTTTTTAGTTACTTCTTATAATTTTCAATATTTATTTTACCACTTAATATCTAAATATTTTTCTTTTACATATCTAACATACAAAATTTCCACCTACAATTGTATGCAAAAATTAAAACATATTTTATAGATTTTTTTTTTTTTTTTTCGTGTTAAATATCAACTTAACCTATAATAATTATATTAAAACATACCTTTGTCATTACAAGGCTATTAAATATCACTTGACCATACAGACTTTAATCTATGTGATATAAAAAAAAAATACATATTATTTATAACTTAGTTTTAAACTATCATTAATTAACAAGTGCATACTCTCTCATTAGAAAATGTTTTTCTGTTGAGCAATTGGTCCAGTTGAAGAGCTTTATCCAGTCGTATTTCACGAAGCAAGTTTAAAAACAATAAATGCATGGTATTATTTCCTTTAAATAAAAGTTTTCTCTTATTTTGTGCGTTTAATAAATTAGGTAAAGAAACATATAGCAGAATTGAAGATTAATTCTTACTTGAATTAAACTACTACAATTTTGGGATCCAAAAAAAAAAAATAGACTTCTAACATAGACGAATATTTGACTATAGACGATAAACATACACAATATTTTTTTTATTGATGATACGTATACTTATTAGCTAGCTTACTTATGGACGAAAATGCGCAATTTTCCGAGAGATTATTATGATAATAACTGCAGTCAATTTACTTGTACATGAAGTTTTAATAATTCCAACTGATGTATAATATAATATATCATTTATTTTTATCATTAAGTCACTAAGATATTTGGTTTTGTTCATACTTTAGGAATTATAAATTTTTTTAACGGTAACTTCTCCGTAAGAATGCCCCTATATAACTTTTCCTATATTTACTCTGAGAAAGTTTATATTCTTTTTTTATATTTTTTTTAAAAAATATACAGGTGCATAATTTTATCTTATTTATCATTATTATTATTTCCAGACAATTCTTGGTGAATAAAACATATTTTAACGTATGTAACTACATTACTTGTAAAGGCAGACAATATTGAGAAAGAGCGCGAAAATGTTTCTAGTTGATTTTCCTTGGTTTCAAAATATTTCTTTCAATTATTATTATTTTTTTCTTTCTTTCTATACCAAGAAAATATCAATAAATGACATAAAGTTAATAAATAATTATTTCTTTCTTGGAAATCATTTATCTTCCTTAATTTAGACATAATAACACTTTTCGTCACTCTTTTAGTTACATCTGTCATTTTTGAACTTTAGCGCGAGATAATAAATTTTTAAGTATAAAAGGTCTTTAAATAGGTAGATGGCAAAGAAAATCAGGATATCTTATCAAAAAATTTTTAGCCATACATTATATTATTAAAATTTTACTTTGATTACATTTATTTCTGCAAAATAAAAATGAAAAAATTGAGTTACCAAATTTCAGCACTGTTCCTTCCTTGAAAACTAAAAGCAGACTATCTATTTTTTTTTTCAAAAAAAAATGATCTTGATTATGAAATTGGTTGTTTCGTTTTGTTGTTGTTTTTTTTTTTATTTTTTTTTACTTTAGCGACCTCTTCCAGAAAAATAATCATTTGATTATAACATAAACAAAAGAAAGGAAAAACCTATTACAATCATATATATTTAGTATTATTTACCTGGATTACAAAGTAATTTGACAATATAAAAAAAATAATAAATACATTAAATTAACAATCAGTGATGTATAATTCTTTAAACATTATATTTTTTTTTCTTTATTTTTTTTTTTTCTTTACAAAAAGAAATTACCAGAAGTTATTGCACTTTATGATAAGACACTCATCCACTCCCCTCTCTACCCATCCAAAATCAATTACTGTTTAGCTTTTATACCATATTAATTTGCTCTAATCATCAATATCTCAATTAAATTATTCATGTTCTCTCTTTAAAAATGAGATTGAGTTATTAAATCTATTAGTTATTCACCCAAAACATGCCAAAGTGAGTGAATAGCATACTTTATTAATCAATTATTACTATGGTTATTTTATCTTTTTATTTCTTTAAAGAATAGCATTGTTTTCCTGCAGAAATAATGCCAAGTAAACCAAGTGTCAATAACACTAGGTTACAATATATATATATATATATATATATATATATATATATATATATATATATATATATATATATATATATATATATATATATATATATATATATATATATATATATATATATATATATATATATATATATTCACATGGGAATTACTTTATTATATATATTCATAGAAATTAGTCAAAACTTAGATAATAAATCACAACCAACAATCCCAATTTGTTGTCAAGGTTGCATTGACAATAGATTGAGATTGTTATTGACATTGAGATTGACTATGTGTTGACTGACCTCTATGAATTTACATGTGAACCTATCTAGCCTTGAACATTATTACACTTATATGATATACACAGAATGTATAAATAAGACAGTTAGAAAATAAAATATTTTATGTGCTTGAAAATTAATGGCATAGTTTGCTACTGTGCTTGTGATTTGCATCATTCTCATAAATCTCAAAATTGTTTAAAATTTTATAAAAAAAATTGCATTTTGTAATGCTCATATCTGAGTTTACAGGCTTTACTTTTACATGGATATTTTTCTATATTATGTATAACAAAATATTAAAAGTCATGTATATAGAAATGTTAAAGTCCTTTGTAAAAAGATAATAAGTGTAAAGATAAAATGAGTTATTATTTTTTTAAAATAAAGAACTTTTTTTTTAAAAAAACAAAAAATGTTGCTAAGCTTTCTAAAATTGTCTGCATTCCAAGAAATGGTGAGAAGAATTGTAACTACTTCATTGTCAATGTCTTTTACTGTATAGAAGTCAATAAAATTTTGTAAGAATTTCATGTTAATATCATGCAGCCTCCAGGATACTTTCCCTGAACTTTCCAGTATTATAGCTGAATATGAAGGTGTATAAGGAAATGCCTTAAAATTAACCCTGATTCTGCTGAACTATTCATCACTATTCAATAGTAAATAAATATTTGACATTTACTTGCTACAAAAAGAAAACTACTCATCTAATGTGATCATTCCATAGAAATATATTTTTATAATACCTATTTTAAATGGTCAGAAAAAAATTGCAATGGAACCTCTCATTAGGAGACCTGCTATAGAATAAACCAAAAGAAGCTACATTTTTTAATTGTCAGCAAACATTAAAATGTAAAGATTAATAGCCATATTCCCACATTCTTAGATCATATATATATATATATATATATATATATATATATGAGTTCACAAAGACATTAAGGTAATTTACTAGACTTTCTATAGCTATACTCAAAGAGTTATTGAAGAGTAGTAATTAATTTATTGAACACACAGAAAGCATATGTAAATACTTTAAACAGGTTTTAACCTGTATTCATTGCACTTTAAAATTTGTAATAATCAAGCATATTTTGCTGATGGAGGGACATACCAAACCACAACACAAGATAGTGACTTTTATAAAGATAAGAGCAGCATCTTATCTTTAACTTAAATTTCCACTTATGTAGGCAAAGGTCCCTCTATCAGCAAAATATGCTTGATTATTATGAATTTTAAAGTGCATTGAATACAGGTTAAAGCCTGTTTAAAGTATTCAGAGAGTTATTGTAAGATACAAAGATGATTTCTCTCATGCATAATCACCATATAATTTTTTTAATTGTAAATATGTAAAATACATTTTTTTTATTATCATATAATTCTATTCTTTAATTAGAAGTTATTGTTAATAATTTTGTTGTGTGATTGTTTTTATTTTGTTAATGTAATAAAGTGATTAGATGGATGGGGTAATAATGAGGGAATATAATTTTATCTGCATGGAAGCTTGTTTCTGTGTGGGGTAAATTTGATTATTGCTTGTGACTAGTATCAAGTTGTCAATTAAAAATAATTTGTATGTAGTCACTCCACCATGTACACAGTCACCTGTTAGTTATCTTAAATTTCCCTAGACAAAAATTAATTTGCAATTATTGTACTTTTTTTATAATTTTATTGTTAACTTAATTATTATCAATTGTCAAAAGGGTGGTTCCCATTACATTTCGAGGGCTGGTTCTAGGATTATCTTGATTAAATCAAACAGGAGTTAATCCAAGTTTAATTTTAAAATATTTTTATTTTATAATTAGTATTCAGAAAAATATGAATAGTCATTGAAATATAGAATATAAATACTTGATTGGATGAGAAATATAATCCTTTATTTTATTATAAATAAAAAATCAATAAAAAAACTCATGAATGTCTTAGGTAAAAATAATGATAGCAATAGATTGGTAAAGATAATAGTAATATGCAAATAAATAAAATAAGACATTAAATTTAAAGTAACTTGCAGTTTAAAAAGGTTACATAATAGAAAGAGGCATGAGCATTCTAGTTATTAAATAAATAAAAGAAATATTAATAGTTTTATATACCTTTTTTCTTTTTTTAAATTTATAGAAAAGTAGTAGCTAATTTTGTTTAAACTATAAATTATATATATGATTGCCTGAGCTAAAGCAAAAATGGAAGTTCAGGAAAGTAAAACTGGCACTCATGATTGAACATGATAATGAACATGTTCACAGGATTGAATAAAAAAATTGAACACATAAAATAAAAAAAATTAAAGAGAACATAGAAAGCATGTTTAAACAAACAAAAAATAATAATAAAGAGAATATGAAAAGCATGGTCACAAAATATAGAAACCAAATGAAAAAAACAGAATGAAGAACTGGGAGAACAAATGAAAAATTTGTTTATAGAAATAAAAGATGATAGAACTCAGCTTATAGAGGAAATTAAAGAAAGTAATAAAATTACTTGTGATATAATTTTAGAATCACCACAAATAGAAATATCTAAGTTAGATGATACAGATAAAGATAGTGATAAATGCCCAACTTCATTAGTTAAAAGTGTTCAGTATATTGATAATCTAAATATTTTTAAGACAGAAGCTTTGGAGGATGATACTAGCATTATAGTTGATTGTATATCTGAATTCACACACAATAAAGGTAGGAATATAAGAAATGTATGATTTGAAAAACGAATTAAATTATTTAAATATTTAAAAAAATGAATGATCAAAAAGATCACTTTAATAGAGTCAAATAAAATACTATGTAAATGTGGAATTGGTGAAACCAGTTGTCCCATTGAAAAGCACTTTAAGGAATGTAAACTGATGATTAAAAGGGGGGAAACAGATGTGTCTAAGATAACAGACCATGTCTGTACCAATGAACATATGTTCAATTGAGAAAATACAAAAATATACAAAGAAGAATATTTAAAGAAGCTGCTCACATGACATTGGTAAACAATCCCATAAGTGAATCCAGTGTGACTATATGTAATATATGGAAATTACTAATCAACTTTGCTCTTAGAAAAAAGTGGAGAAATCAGGAGGAAACTCATAGATATATGAAATTTCTATTGACTGTTGTCTTTGACAGGAATACTCAGTTGGTTAGAGCATTACCTTAAAATTCAGTACTCAAGAATCTAAGGGTCCAGGTTCAATTCTCATGCTAGTATTGTCACTAGTCAGGCCAGAAACACCTGAAAAAGAGGGAAGAATAATACCTTTCAAAACATTGTATATATATTTTAACTCGTGTGCTATTACTACTAGTTGAATATATTTGGAATATTTAAATAAAGTTAAATTTTTCTAAAGACATTCAACACTCTTATTAGATGATGGAAATAATTCAACATATAAATACAAATAAGAGTATTTTGTTTGGTAAGGTGTGTAATAAAAGTACTAGGGAACCACTCAGATTAAAATTTAGAGAACTAGAAAAGAGAGATCAATGAATGTTAATTATGTTGGTTAGGAATATTTTTGGTTGTAATGATAGAATCTTTATAGATGTTATACGTATAGAAAGAGAAAAAAATTTAAATGAATTTAAATATAATTGGGCTAATAAGTTTTTTTGATCAAAAAATGTTGACCAAAAGAATAGTAGAATTTATTAAAACAATAAAGAGCATTTAAAATAATTTAAAATGTTTTAAAAATGCTAAACAATATATAATTATAAGACAAAAAAATCATTGTGATATATATATAAATAAAAAACCTCAATATATATGCAATAAATATCATAGTATATTATTCTTTTCTGTTGCAGAAATGAGTTTTCTATTAACTGAAAGAAGACCCTTTGATTCCTCTTGGAGGCCTTAAAGGAACCGTGCAGGGCAAATTCCTAATGTCCACTCCATACGTTTTTGTCGTTGCAGCTGTTATTACTATGTGATTATTCACATAGTATACGAACATGGATGGGCTCCTCACCAACACACATTAGCCAGCATAGTGAGTTTATTGGCTTTTTACCTCCGAGTTTAAGGGTCAGATTAGGAAACACAATGGATAAAATTAATCATAGAATTAAACTTGGTTGGAGTGCTTTTGGTAGAAATAACTTCATACTAAAAGGAAATATATCTATGTGTTTGAAAAGGAAGGTGTGTTTTGCCAGTTCTTACTTATGGATCTGAGACTTGGATACTTAATAGAAGAGCAATACAGAGACTTCAGACCACTCAAAGGAGTATGGAGAGATGCATGTTGGGAGTAACAAGAAGAGATCGAAAACGTAATGTATGGGTAAGAGAATAAACAGGTGTTACTGACCTCATTGAAAAAATTAAAAGACTGAAGTGGGGTTGGGCTGGACATATTGCTAGAAGAGATGATAATAGATGGACAATTGAAATTTTAAACTGGATTCCAAGAGATTTTAAAAGACCCAGAAAGAGACCACATGTGAGATGGATGGATGAAATAAGGAAGTATGCAGGGGTGATGTTGAGAAGAGAAGCTAAAGATAGGAAAAGATGGATTGAACTTGGAGAGACCTTCATCCTGCAGTGGATTGATAATGGTTGATGATGATGATGATTATTCTTTTAATTTTTATTATTTTATTTTTTAGAATCAAGAAAATATTATTTATATGATTTTTTTTAAAGTAGGGAAAACAAATAATTTATTATACAAACATTAAGTAATATTAAAGCAGACTAAATTATAGCAATTAATAAACAATCATGTCTAAGCAATAAAAAAAAAAAAATTAATTAAATATATAACATATGTGTGCTTTTTAACTTTGGAAATTTTTTTTCCTAATAAATGTTAGCTTAGTGCTTTCATTTAAATACATGCTGAATGACTTTTACTATCAGATGATAAATTGTACATAGATTTTGAAAGGGGTTATGAGGAAGTCAAACACCAACCAAAGTATATAAACTGTGATAGAAATAGATATAACACTGTAAAAATATAAATAGGTTACTTAGACTTACATTTATGATAAATCAATATTTGTTATTCTTCATTGTTTGAATGTTATAGATAATTGGTGTCATCAACGTGGATTTCTATCTAGGAATTATGGATGTAGTAATATAAACTTGTTACATTAAGGATATGATAGAAGTTCAATATTGACTTCAATATTACAATTTTTTTTATATTTTGTATATGTATTGTTGAAATATTTCAAGCTTATAATTTTTATGTTTGTTCTATAATAAATGTTAGTGAATTTATTAATTTCGATTTGGTCTCTAATTTATTAAATCGATTTTGTATTTACTCATTAATCTATAGCCTCAAATGTTCACACATACATATGGTATAATATATAATAGAATCGAAATTTTGTTAGTTGATTAACAGATGCATTATTCTAATTGTGACCTATATAGAGGTACAGCAGTCATTAGCTGACATTGGTGCATCTCTGTTAAGAGAGTCAAATTCAAATTCTCCCTGGATTTGAATCATGGGAATAATGAAACCGAAAAAGGGGTTAAGGTATGAATGAACTGACCCAAATTGCATTTTAGTTTAACAGATGAATATTGAGTTGGGTAGGTGCAATCATAGATCTATTGTCTACTTCATCACATTATCTCCAACATCCTACCTGAAGACCCAAAGTCTGAGAGTAGTCAGAGGTGAATCTCTCTTTCTACGTCATCAATCAGACCATTACAATACTATCTCATTATGAAATAAGATTTCATAATATTATAACAAATTGTAAACTATAACAAGATTGAGAAAAACAATTTTAAGGTTTTTTCCTTCATCAGCTGTACCAAACATTAAATAGAATAGGGTTTCTTATTTACATTTAATACATTTTACTTGTTTATTTTTAAAGAATCAATGACGAAATACATCTATAAGATGTGATAATCTTTTTGATCAATAAGTATACAAATGATTATATTCTGGAAAGAAATTGCAATCAATTTCATTTTTAGCTGTGACCACATTGAATCAAGCTACAGCTTTGTGTACCATTTTATGTAATAATTTATACATTAATAAATTAATATATGAATACAATACTAAACAAAACATCACATGATCTCTTCTTGTTTGCTATTTTTAAGTAGCAAATCTACTTGTCCTATTCCACTTCCACCACTTATGTAATCTTGGGTAGTCAATTCATGATAGATGGCAGTATTTAATAAATCATATCCAATGCTGCCTTGATAATATTCTCAATTCAAAAACTCTTTAATGAAAATTATAAATTAAAAACTAGACTATGGATGTAAATAGTACTACACTAAATAGGCATTTATTAGGAATCACCATATGGCATCTATCGATGACTCATACCTACAAAGGTCTACAAAGGTGATAGAACTGGAACAGGAAAAATAGAATATAGGGAATGTAATAAAGATCTCTAATACAAATCACTTAATATTGAAATCTTATGATTATGATATAATATTATTGGTTTAAGTCCTTAATCACCATTTTTATTTAATTTTATTTTTATAAAGTTGCCATAATATAATGTAATGGACTAGTGTATGATAAAGTTATAGGCCAGCACAAGGATAGCATTCATAACCTAGGAGCCAGATCAGAACAAGCATCAAACCCTAAGTGATCAAGAAGATTGAATAAAAAACATTAACAAAATTTTGATTAGTAAAAAAAAATATAAAGTTCTTAAAAGATACATAGTAAATAGTATGCCCTGTGTGGTTTGGCACAGTTGGTTGAGTGTTGGACTTGGGATCAAGAGGTCCCAGGATCGATTCTGGTCTTCACAGTTCTGGCACTCAAACTTCTTTATAAATTCCCAAGTAGTAAAGTCATATGTGTGGGTTTTTTAATGGATAGTTATTAAGATAAATATGAAATTAAGGCAACTTTATTCAAGTCACCAACCAAGGCAGTGGTTGGTGGCCGAAGGCGGAGGGTGCTAAGAATCCCCTGATTGTGGACCCAGGCTGCCATTTGATGACGACTTTTTATTTAAGTACTTACAACTGCAGATCACTTTCAAGTGAAGGAAGATTGCAAGAATTAGAAGAAGAATTGTCTTATATTAAATGGGACATTATTGGACTTTGTGAAGTTAGAAGAAAAGGTGAAGAAACAATTGATTTAAAAAGTGGAAATATACTCTATTATAAAGGCACACATATTGGAAATACAAATGGAGTAGGATTCATTATAAATAAAAAGTGGAAGAACAATATTGTGGAGATTGATGGTGTATTGGACAGAGTTGCAAGATTAGTTATACAACTTAATAGCAGATACCAAATGCAGATAATTCAGGTTTATGCCCCAACAAGTTCTCATAGTGATGAAGTAGTAGAAGATTTTTATATGGATGTACAAAAGACTTTTGATCAGAGTAAACAACATTTTAAAATTGTTATGGGAGACTTTAATGCTAGAATTGGTAGACAAATGAAAGATGAAATTTCTGTAGGTAATTTTGGTTATGGTAATAGAAATGAGAGAGGACATAGACTTGTGGAGTTTGCAGAAAAAGAAAAACTTTATATTATGAATTCATTTTTTGAGAAAAATGTTAAAAGGAAATGGACATGGAAGCATCCAAATGAAGGTACAGCAGAATTGGATTATATTTTGACTAACAGGAAATACATATTTCAAGATTGTAATGTTCTTAATAAATTTAACACAGGAAGTCATCATCGATTAGGAAGGTGTAAGTTACGTGTTAATGTAAAGCTAGAGAGACAAAAATTATTTAAAAAAACAATATTTACAGTTGATATTCCTAATCTTCAGAAACATTCTAATGAATTTAAATTAGAACTTACAAATAGGTTTCAAGTGTTAGGAGATTTTGAACATGATTCAGATTTGAATGAAATTAATATGAAAATAACTGATACACTTTTAAAAACTGCAATAAAGATAGCTGGTAGAAAATAGCAGCAATTGACTAATAAAATTTCTACTGAGACTAGAGAATTTATGAAGAAAAAAAGGAATATGAAGATATACAAAAATGATGTATTAAAAAGAATTGAATATCTCGAATTTTGTAAAATGGTACGGAAAAGAGTTGAAAATGATATAAGAAAGTATAACTGTGAAATAGCAAGGAAAGCTGTAGAAGAAAATAAAAGTCTCAAGAATGTTAAACAACATTTTGGTATTGGTAGGAAATTTATATCTGCAATAAGAAAAAAAGATGGAATTATTACTAAAAAGAGAGATGACATCATGAAATTGGTAGAAGATTTTTATCAAGAATTATATAGTAATAAAGAACAAGTACCTCCTATATCTATTACATCTTCCGAATTGCCCAGAATTTTAAATGAAGAAGTGAGACATGCAATTAAATGTATGAAGAAAGGAAAGGCTCCAGGAAATGATGGAATTATAATTGACATATTAAAAGAAGCAGGTGAAGAAATAGAAATAATTTTAGCAAAGTTATATACCAAATGTCTAAATGATAAAGATGTACCGGAAGATTGGGAGAATGCAGTAATAATATTAATATTTAAAAAAGGTGATAAAGAAGATATTAGAAATTACAGACCTATCAGCCTTTTATCAGTTTTATATAAAATTTTTACCAAGATAATTACAACTCGTCTACAGAGAACTTTGGATTTCCACCAACCAAGAGAACAAGCTGGATTTAAAAATGGTTTTAGTACAATAGATCATATCCAGGAATTGAGAGAAGTCATAGAAAGGACAAATGAATATGAGTTGTCATTATGTTTTGGATTTGTAGATTATGAAAAGGCATTCGATTCTATACACATTTCTTCAGTGATTAAAGCATTGGATCATCAAGGTATAGATCCAGGATATTGTCATATTTTAAAGAATATTTATAAAAATGCAACAGCAACAATTAGATTACATAATGATACTGGAAAAATCAACATTGAGAAAGGTGTAAGACAAGGTGACTCCATATCTCCAAAACTTTTTACAGCAGTGCTGCAAGAAGTATTTTGTGGATTAAAATGGGAAACTAAAGGAATGAAAGTAAATGGAGAGTATTTAAGTCATTTAGATTTTGCAGATGATGTAGTTGTTTTTGCAAATAATGCTTCAGAGCTGCAGGAAATGTTGCAGGAGTTAGCAGATGAAAGTAGAAAAGTAGGACTAAAGATAAATGTTAAAAAGACTAAAGTATTGTTTAATCGATTTGCTCAAAGTATGAAAATAAAGATTGATTATGAAGAATTAGAAGAAGTTAACAGTTACAAATACCTTGGTCAGATTATTAATGCAAATGGAAACATAATGGAGGAAATTAATCATAGAATTAAACTTGGTTGGAGTGCTTTTGGTAGAAATAACTTGATACTAAAAGGAAATATGCCTATGTGTTTGAAAAGAATGGTTTTTAACAAATGTGTTTTACCAGTTCTTACTTATGGATCTGAGACTTGGACACTTAATAGAAGAGCAATACAGAGACTTCAGACCACTCAAAGGAATATGGAGAGATGTATGTTGGGAGTAACAAGAAGAGATCGAAAATGCAATGTATGGGTAAGACAACAAACAGGTGTTACTGACTTTATTGAAAAAATTAAAAGATTGAAATGGAGTTGGGCTGGACATATTGCTAGAAGAAATGATAATAGATGGACAATTGAAATTTTAAACTGGATTCCAAGAAAGAGACCACATGTGAGATGGATGGATGAAATAAGAAAATGTGCAGGGGTGTTGTGGAAAAGAGAAGCTAAAGATCAGAGAAGATGGATTAAACTTGGAGAGACCTTCATCTTGCAGTGGATTGATAATGGTTGATGATGATGATGAATAAAGCAAAGGAAAGATTCACTGTCACAATTCACATGATATAATGGAATCAATATAGACTTTAATTACAAAATAATTGTACTCACTAGTAAAACTATCTCTAAAATAGTGAATTAGTTTAACCTGTTCAATAATATTAGCTTAACTTTCTTCAAATTTAGTGTTAATTTTTATTATTGGGTTTGGAGAGGAAATCTAGCAAATTTATCATAAGTCTATGCATATTGTACCACTATTGAACAGCTGTACATGTCTGTAATTTTTATTAAAAAATTAAGATAAAATAAATTACAAGCGGCTTAAAGATTTTTATTTTAAACAAAAATTTAAAACATAAAAATACTGCATCATACTTTTTCTCATAGAAAACTTTTTCTAAGGGGGGGGGGAGATATGTATATAATAGAGTTAAAGAAAAGTTAAAACTTTTTTCTCTCTCTTTTTTTAAAGAAAACAGCTTTTATAAAGTGAAACCAAAATAAATATGTAAAATCAGACTGAAAATTATTAGTCTGTAAAAATAAAATGTAAAACTTTCATTATGTAATTAGTTTATAAGATTTTAATTAATAATAGAATTAAAATCAATAGTTGTATTAAAAAAAAAACCTGTAAACTATCTTATTGAGAATGTTTAGATGATTCTGCACAAGGAATTAAGATAACCAGAAATGGAAAATTAATTAAAAAGATATTTCAAGTTAAGATCTAAATTAAAAAACAACGATAAGAAATTGAAATAATAGGAGATAAAAAGAGTATATAAAGTTGCTCTCTCTATTATTCATCAGTCTGGATTGTGATATTGTCTAGCTTGTGATATACAGTTGGCCCTGCAATTTGTTAGATCATTCATCAGTTCGAACAGAATGCAAAATCCAAATAACCAGAGATCAAGATATTTGGAATGCAGTAGTAAGCCAGTCAATTACTGCTATAATCAACATTAATGGAGAAGCTGCATAAGCCAAGGATGTGTCTGACAGGGCTTCATGCCCCAAACCTCTGCAATTCAATTATTCCGCTTGGAACAAGTACTGGAAACTGATGCCATAATCATAAAATAAATGCTACCACTATTCTCTCTCTCCCCCATTACTGAGTCACAGAATGGAAACAAACCATGAAGTCATTGATGGAGAACCAAAAAGCCAACTGGTTGGAAAATATGCACAAATAAAAACCTAGGTAAAGGCACTTTATCACTGTCTATAGACACTTTATATTTAAATGAATAAACTTTAATTAACGAAGGACTATCATAATTTAGCCCGAGTAATTACTTATATAATTTTATATGTAAATTTCAATTTTATTGTATTATGTTAGATATGTGTGTGTTTAATTAAATATTAATGTTTGCCTTAATTATTTTGTCTATATTCTCTTTCTCTCTTGTCACAGCATCACCAGTCAATTATTGTATAAGTTACTTTATGTGTTAAGTAAATATGCTGGACCCTGAGACAGAGTTTGAGCTAGTCATGGGATATTTTAAGCGCTAGATTATGGACCTACTGTCCAGGCATGTTAATTACTTCGTGTAATTAGCTAGTGCCTGAGGTTTACTTCTAAACAAATAAAATGCTTTGGATGGTAGGGGTTTGAATCTAGCAGTCGAGGTGGGCCACAGTTTGGAAATGTGATTGTGTTATGCTTTGCATAGCTTGGTCTGATTGTGGGTATCATTGTTAGCTCTGCTATCGATGGTATTCTCCCCTCTGCATGAAGGGCCAGCTCATTTATATAATGTTGAAAACATAAAATTTTAGAATTATGTTAAAAAAGATTAAAACCCAATTAAAACAATTCTATTTAAACGAACCGATTTTAATGTGTACCTGCAATATATCAAAATAAATTGAATCAATTCATTTTAGTGCTAATATAAAAGATTTCTATTAGATATTATTAACAATAAAATTAATTATGAATATAATTATTTAAATGTTTGCATAAGTATTTAAAAATTATATTTAAGTACTTTTTGTTAATTTAAAAGAAAAAAAAATTGTATAAACAAAAGTTCTATTTATTATTTTTTGTGATTACGGCCTTTTAATGCAATTTTACAACAAACATTCTTTTTTTTTTTTTTTTTGCAAAATTAACATCTGTATAATAAATACAAATATATACAACAGACACTAGAATAGCAGACTTTTTTTTTCATGTAAAGTTTAGTTATTAATTTCATTCATATGCTGTTCTATTTCTACTAATAAAAATATTGTGCAAAAATTGTAATATTTTAGCCATGTGCCATAAATATAAAATTTGAAAGCTCTTTAGGTGTTAGCATAAAAAAAGAATAATTTTGAAATGAATATATGGTAAAAATGGTGAAAATCTAAGCGCTAACATAGAATGGCTGAATCAAAAAATGCCATTGGCTGAAATTGAAATGTTATAACATGCATAGCTTGCAGATACAACAATCACATTCATAAGATTTTTCAAAATATTTTAGTTTTAAGTAAAATATGATATAACTTTATTATGTTTATGAATTTACTAATGTTAAATGTTCTATAATTTGATAATCTTTACTAGTTTTTTAATGACTCCTTTATATGTAAACTGTGTAAATATTAATTTTAGTATTAGAGGGAATTTGAACACAGATTTTCAAGCTTTCTTCAGCCATTCACTCCATCTTATATAACCAATACACATGACCACATACATGCGAAAAAGATAGATGATCTCCAATATACATATTTCATACTAAACAAACATTCATTACTTGGTCCAGATTATCATTTCCCACACATATATACAATCAATGCTCAGTTTATATTAAGATAGCAAATTTTCAAACTTTAGTGGACAGTCTTCAATTTTCTTCATCTTCTAATGCTTCAGCTATCCATATTATTAAAAATCTGGTGATGGAATGATCCAAACTCTTGCTTATGCCAATATTGTTGTTATACCCATGTTGACTTTTAATCACTTTATTTCCTCATACATAGGATCTTCAATATGTCCATTTAAATACACAGATGGGGTATGGGAAGGCTTTAGACTGAATTCTGATCATCCCTTTTCTTTGCATTTAAATGAACATTTGACCATCCCTCTTCTATGTATTTAAAACTCATATTAAGGTCCTATATATGAAGAATCAAAGTGACTTAAAACAACATCGATATTATAACAGTATTGGTATCAACAAGGGCTTTGAGTATTCCATCATCAGATTTTCAATAATATGGATGGCTGAAGAATTAGAGGGTGAAGAAGATTGAAGTCTGTCCATTAAAGTGTGAAGATTTGCTATCTTAATATAAACTGAGTATTGATTTTATATATGTGTGGGAGATGATGATCTGGACCAATTAGTGAGTGATGATTCAGCATGAAATTTGCATACTGGGGATCATTTATCATTTTCACATGCTTGTGGTCAGGTATATCGGTTATATATAGCTGAAGAGAGCTTGAAAGTCTGTATTAAAATCTTCGCTAATTTTATCTAAAGTTCAGTACAACAGGGGTCTCGTTTTATGTGATAGATAGGTTCCTCAGAAAACATGCACAAACGAAATCGTGCAAAAATAGATGTAACTTACATTGAAAAAGGGGGGATGCGGTCTGTGATTTTTCAAAATTCGCGTAAAAGCAAAGCACCAACGTAAAATTACTTTAAAATTTGCGCAAAAAAAATAAGGAAATAAAATATGACTAATAAAAAATTTCAAATTTAAAAAAAATTGATACAAGACAAACTTTTTTTAACTATAATATTTAATTTTATTCAAAATAATATATTTTTATGCATAATTTACAGTACAGTAATTTATATTTTTTTATACACGTTTTAATTATTATCGCTATTTGCCCCAAAACACGTTCGTTTGCAAATTAGTAAAAAATCAGATTCTCATGTGATATGATGTATTTGGCTTCTCCTTAATAAACAAAGTCAAGAATATCTCAGCAATTATTCTCACAAGAGGAAATACAACTAGGCCAAGTTCACAATCATGTTGTGTTAATGGTTTTCTGTTGATGACGACGATGATTTTATTAATTGTTTATGAACTTAGACTTATGATAATAAAAAGACATTTATTCACCACTGCTGGGAAAAATTTAATTGAAACTAACAACTAAAAATTAAATTCTTATTTTTGTCTTTAATTTTCAATTCCATTTAAAAATCAAATTTCGATTTACATCACATTAATTTCAAGTCACTCGTAAGTAATTTTTAAATTGTTAATTACAATTAAAAATCAGATTTTAATTTTTAATTGTGCCCACTGCTATTATTGACCTTTTAAAAATAAACTTGTGGACACTAAATGATTAATAATTGATTACATTCTTTTTTAAAAAGTGAAAACAGAATGTGATTTAAAATGCAAAATTAACACGCACAATGTTTGAACAAATTTATATTATAATCTTGTAAAATTTAATGTGTGTATACATAAAATGTGGAAATCATGATTTTAATTTCATTATTGCATAAAATCTTACTATTATAAAGCACTGAAAATATTGAAATTACTAAGATGAAAGTAGAATTCCAATAATGTGCTATTACTTTCAATATAATGTAAGTGTACAAAATTTATTATTTAAAGTAATAGCGCATTATCGGAGGTCGACTTCCGGTGAAACACGAATCGCATAACTTCAAAATCATGTTAAATAAGTCCACGTAAAAAGAGACCCAGGTGTATATAGATTATACTTGTATTCAAATAATTTTGATGTTATATATTTTTATTACAATTCAAGACATTTCTAAAGTGAGTTTAGTCATAGATATAAATAAATTCCAACAAATAAAGGTCTCCATATCACTTTACTAAATTCTCACAGCAGAAACTGCTATAGGAACATTAAAATTACAGTATTCTATCAATAAAACAAATTCAAACTTTAGATAACATACACAATAAAATCATTATTTTACATTATTAAGAATACCAGATCTATAATATCTTCCTTGTAATTCCCTATTTATTATGTGATCTGTGTACTGAACAGCACATCTAGTTATTGTTTGGATAACTTCAATGTAGCTATTCACATTCAATGCCTTTCCTTTTTTCAGGTGGTTAAATTTTGTGTCCCTCAAATTGTTTTGTTTTACTATCTGAATTAACTATTTATGACTATCCAATAACTTTCATTTCAAACTTTTATCACTATTTTATATTTTTTAAAGAGTTTGTACTTAGCCTACTGGGATTTATTTAAGTTAAATCTCCAAATTTTTAATTTTTTTTATATGATTAAACTTGGTAACTTGCATTTTAAAATGTTGCAGCCAGTGCAAAGAGCTATAAAAGATTTTCAGAAATATATACTCTAATAATCATATTTGAAATTTTTTTTAAAGTTTCACTTGCAAATAGTTCTAATTTTTTTTATAATCAAATATAGATTTCATATGCAAGTAATATAATATATGTAAAATATAAAATATGGACTCTTTTTATTAATTTATAATATTTTTCATAAAGTAGGCAAAATATTTTGGAAAATCACTATCCCCTTAAAAAAAAAAAATTAAACCTATGGGATAAATATTGAAATAGCATGTTTTTACATGTAAAACCAATAATTCTTTTTGGAAAACAGACTTTATTTTATGATGATTCTCTATTTTATTTAATATAACCCCATAATTATAAACTTTGTTTCTTACATTACTAGAATACTTGCTGAGTGGATGTGGTATAGAAAAAAATTTATTGATGAAATCTGAAGTATGCTGTATGTAAATATATCTCATTTGAAATTCCACACCTGTTACAAAATTTAATAAATGGTTATAATTTTTTAAAAATTATGTTTTTAGGCTTATTTTTCTTTCAATCTGATATTATGATGAAAAAAAAAGAAGATAATATTAACTGATTCGACCTTGTTCTGTGTTGCATTTAAGCTCCAGAGTTTGCCACTCGACTATTGTACCAAATAACGCAGGGCTACTTTCTGATGGTATTCTTTTTTTAATAAAAAATGCTATAAGCTTGCTGAACAATTAAATTATATTTTAACACACACACACACCTTGCCACCATCCACTTGTAAATAATATTGTATATATTAAATATTTATTGTTAAAATGCATTAATTATGCACATAATGCAATATGATCATTATTGTTTAGTGGTAATGCTTTCTATTGCCAAAGCCTGGATTTGAACCTAAGCAAGATAAAACAGTTTTAGATTGTAATCAAACTTAGAACTTTTTTCCTTATGTATTCTGCCCATAATGATCCAGTGTTGGTCGATAAATGATAATCTATTATTCCTAGATAGACTGTAAAAATAGGAAAAACATTTGTCTTGCAGATGATTATTTAAAAGCTGTATTACATTTACATATTGCAATAAGTGTTTAACCTCAAAATAATATATTTTTAAAAAGATAGGAAAATAGTGAGAACCCCCCCCCCCGTCTTTTAATAAGCTTATTTATTTAGTGTGTGGTCTGTTATTCAAGAGTGGGAGATTGGACACAATTCTTTTATTATATTGCATAAGATTAAGATTTTCTTTCTTTCTTCTTTTTTAGTTGAAAATCAATCTAGAAAACATTTAGCTTGTTAAGTTTGTTATTAATTTTCACTATTCGGTTAAACTTCTCAAAAAACAGAATTGGAAGAAACAAACATTTTTTCCCTCCTAATATTTAGCATCTGCCAAAAAGTCTAAGTAAATTATATATTGCTAAAGAAATAGGTTTACTTTAAAATATTTTTTAAATGGTAGTGATGGAAAGGATGCTGGAAACCACGAGGGGGGAAACACATTTTTCATTGCAGAGATCATTTTTTAATATTGTTGTATAATTTTTAGTCTGATTTGATACAGATTAACATATATTTATTGGTTAAAACACACGTTTTTTTTTTTTAAAGAGTTTCTAAAGATAATTATATAACTTAATAATAATTACTAAAATATTACTCACTCCATTGGATCGTTAACGAAACTAGTGTTCCTCCAAACGCCATTATATTGGGGCAACGAAAATTAATTACAAATAAGCTAATGTAAAAGCATCATAATAGAGAGAGAAAGTCGAAAAAAGCAAAGAGAAGAAAATGCTGCCCCAATAATAATTCATGCTTATCGAACAATATTTCTCGAGATTAAAAGCATTCAATGCGCGAAAAATTGTTATTTCCTTGTTAAAAATATCTTAAAATTATTTTTTCATTTTACACTGTAAGTAACTAATAATATTTGAGTATAATGTGCTTCAGAATCACGTAAACTTTAATGAAATTGTATATATCTTTGGCCGAATTATTTTGCTACAGTAATGAGGATTTTGTAGTATAAATGAACGCGGACGACTAACCAATAGTGAAAAAAAATCTTAATAGTTTTTGCAGTTATAATAGTAATAACAGCAAAGACAAAATATTATGTTTGGTATGGAAAATATTTTTACCCCTAATTCATCCCTTAACTTATTCTAAAATTTAATTTTTCTTTCTCCTACTCCTTAATGTAAAGCTTAAATCATTTAATAAATATATGATTCATTAATTCTAGTATTTGAAATATTTTCATTATAAACTTTATTTATTTATTTACAGGATTATCATATGTCATTTTAAAAGCTTTGAAAAAAAGAAATTAGCGATTAGTCTTTCCTAGTAATTTCCCCCCACAACTTGGAAAATCTTGAAATTTTATTAAACGTTGTGGTGTTGCTTAATTTAATTGGAGTATTACTTTTGCGATGTATTTGGATTTAATATTAATATTTTTATAAAGCAATTACAAAATTATTTTAATGCATCATTTTAATATACTTAATGCTCAGAACAAGGATATTTAAAAAACGCTGGGTTCTAGGGATAATTTTTGGTTTATCCTTTATTTACTTTATCGTTAATATCCTTAGAGAGGTAGGTATATTAACTACTACTGCCTAATTCACATCACTTCAAACATTTATTTCTTATTCCTATAAAATACTGCTTGCCTTTTTTTTTTTTTAGATAGAGCTATTTGTATACAAAGTATTCGTTGTTAGGATTAAAAACAAACACAACATGCTTGGTTTAATCTTTTAAGATCTTTTGTACTATATACTCATATACAAAATGAATTTTAAAAATTAAGTATAATATTGTGTCAAATATATTTATGTACATGTTGATTTACAACAAAAGTCTTAAACATAACCCCTCAAAATATATACTTATATAAATGTAGACTCGTATGTGAATGTATAGATAAGAGTATACTGTTTATGTACAAATTATTATTTTTTAACTCAGTTGACACTTGGATAAGAGTAAATAAGTGTAGGTAACAATATTTTTTCGCTTAATGGTCGGCTGAAAAATTGTTTCGTAATATGTAGCATTTTATATATAGACTTGGATATATGCCGAAACTTGTAACCAAAGAGTCAAGGAATTCATAAAAGCACATACATTTGTTATGGTTAAGATATAGATATGTGTTTTTTGAAAATCTTGTGACCAGTAATCGATGGTGACACTTTTTCTTAAACACGACTTACAGAAAGTTGTGTATGGATGGAGAGGGGAGTGTCACAAGCAAAATGAAGATAATAGTTATCAGGTTCAACAAAAAAGTAGTTTGATTTACTCTGTAATTAAAAATAGATAATCATTTATTTGCCAATAATTATATGGCTAGCTATGTCTCATAAGACCATCTATTTGAAAGAAAAAATCCTAAACTTGCTTGGAACAGGAACATAATTAGATTTAAATTCTAGATCATAGACAACATAAATTATGCTGACTGCTCTCATATATATATATATATATTAATCCATAAGTACCATTAGTTAACTTGTTATGTGGACATTACATCAGCACAGTTCTTGTGTTTAAACAAATCTAGATTGTCAACAATCTGTTGTCATGATAACTTTATACTTAGATAGTAAATGAAATTCTTTTATTGCCTAATTGTAATGTTGCCTTGACAATAATGCTGATATTCTATTAGTTAATTTAAACATGAAGACTCTAGAGATGCATTTTACATGTGCATATGTAATAGTTTTTCATTTGGAGAATTTTGTTGTTAGGATCAGAAATTGTATAATAAAGCTGTTCACAATTCTATAACATGACTTAAGATGAAGATAAGAATATTTTTAAATGTTGCAAAAGTATAAATGAAATAAGGTGTGAGTATGAATTAATCATACTTTCTGAAAATAATTCTTTTTAAATTTAAAAATGTAAATCAGAAAGGAATTTCGATGTGTCTGAAAGATATAATCAAAATTTTTTATTCTGTGAATACATATCTATATTTTACAAAACATATTTATTTATAGTAGAATGAATGATTTCTCAAGCTTAAGTTTAATCTGCATTGGATAATAGTAAAAATATAATTTATATTAAAGCTAATAGTCACGTAATTATTTTGATGACTGCAGCTAGCGTTTAACTAGATTGTGTCATACTTGTATACTGTTTAAGCATGTTGATTTAGATTCAAAAATTTTAAGCTGTTAAAATATGTAGGCCATATAAATACAAACAAATTATTATATGGTTAGTTGCTTAAGAGGTCATGTGACTTTCACATTGTAATCTGATATGTATTCTATTTTAATTATCTGAGAATCTATCAAGGAACTTTTAAGTTTGGCAGTGTATTATTGCATTAAGCTGCATATATCAAGTCATTTGATTGAAAGGCTTGTTAAATCTATATTAAAATCTTAAATGTCATTTTGTAATAATTCCAAAGAACATGAATTTCCATTAACTTGGAATTGTGGAAATATTTTTTGTCAGTTAATTTTCATCTTTAAAAATAAAATTTACTTAATATTACAATACAAACAACTGTTTTGATTTCGTGAGTTCTTTTTATTCACTTAGATTTTTTTTTTTTGGGAGAGGGAAACTGCTACATTTCAATAACCATTAGCAGCAATTTAGACTTCTAAAAGCAAGATTGGGTGCTAGTGCTGGGAGGGGAATTAATAGTTTTTATTTTTATGGGGATTTTGTACTTCATATGCTTATTAAAATAATTCTATATGTAAGATTTAAACAAATATAAAAATGATAAATATTTATTAGTATGACTTATTTGAAATTCTGCAGACTAATATAACCAATCATTTAATAAATTAATCACTTCAGGTCTATTTAACTACACTCATTAAGAAATTTTATCATTATAACAAGCTTTATATAAAAGACTATACAAATATGCTTTTCATAAATGTTGGCACAAGTGTTAAATGTAATTTATTGGTAGGCACACAAAAAATTCTGATTAAGTAAAATGTGTTAGTGAGGACAATTTCTAATGAGAAGAGCATAGCCCCTCTCCCAGCATCTTCAGTGCCCAACCTCCCAAGACTCAATCTGCTAACCTACATTCTTTCAGAGGGACTTGTGGAAAAATTATTTTATTTCTAATTCTTCTTTTCATACCATATGTATAGGGTGTTTTGAAATTTCTAACAATATTACAACAAAGTTGGATAAAATTACAAAAGCATAATATCAAACACTTATATGTAGGATTTAAAAATTCCCCAATTTAACACTGTACATAAAATCACCACTTATGATTTTTTGCAAAATTGATTAAAATAGACATGCATTTCTAAATTTTATTTTTGAAGGTAGATTATTTGTTGTCAAAGAAAAGAAAGATTTAAAAAATGCATTAAGAAATACTATTAACAATGGTTTCATATTATTTTTTTCCCAAGACAAAAAAAAAAAACCTTTGAAAGATTAAAATATCTTATGCTTTTTCTAACATTCAACCATAATATAATACATTAAATAAAATTGTGACTTTCATTATTTACATAAAACTCTGGACAAACATTATTTAATTTAAATAAATTAAAAAATAAAACTCCAAGTTAGATTTATATATTTTAACAAAAACTATAAAATTATTTATAAAAGTAAGTTCTACTTTTCCCTTGATTAATAAGTCCACATTAACTATTTCATAAAATGCGACTTTATTCTTTTTTTCTTGTTTTTTAAACATATATTTAATTGGTCCAGAACAATATTGTTAAATAAATAACAATTCTTTATCAGAGTAATGCATTTTTTATTACAGTTGTCTTGTTTCTGCAAGATTTTTAATAACAGTTTTTTGTTTTTTTTTATAGGAGTAGCCAGATAGAAGAAATTTTAACAGATTTTAATCTGGGATTTTTAATATCATTTACTTTCAGTTATATATTTATATAGGGTAGATTAAATAAAATTTATCATAAGGAAATTTTAAACATTTCATAGTAATTATTTAAATATCAAACCTTTATTATCAATTTATCTATATTTCTGTATTTAATTAATCCTCTTTAATATATTCAAGGATGAGTAACTTATAAATTATCTTATAAATTTTTCTTCTTAAAAATCTTCTAGTATTATTTTTTTAGACTACTTTTTCTAATCTTTCCATTTTATTCTCAAAACATTATGCACTCTTTTGAGTGTCTAAATTTGATCTGTCATACGTCTTATTTCAATTTTTCTTTTAATTATTCTCATCATATCATTATTTTTATACATCTTATTTTAAGAGTGGAATTTTAGTCTTTCAGCTTTCTTCAGAATGCATATCTTAAATGCTAATTCTTTTCTTAATGTTATAGAGCTTCATTTTATAAATAATTGGATTTTGTGTTTTTATTGTTAAATGCCTTTGGTACTCTGAAATCCCATCTTTATCATATTTTCTATTAAATGTAATAATAATAACCATGATTTATTTTTTTTCAGTTTTTCTTTTTCCAGCTATAATTAACCATTTTCTTTTCTTTATGTTTTATATGTTTCACAATTTTTATCTTCTTTTTGTTGATCTTCATATTATATCTTTTTAAGTGTCTGTTCATTTTTTCTAGGGAGTTCTATAATTCTTTTTTTTTTTTTGTAAAATATCATCAGCAAGGCAAATTGTACTGCTAATTTTACATTCATTTTTATACAATGCCTTTTTTTTCTATAACCTTTTTATCGCATTTTGAACTTACATGTTAAAAAAAAGAGATGTTCCAATGTCTTACTATTTTGTAATATTTGTTTCTGCTCAATGTTTAATTTAGTAATTTTTTTTTCTAGTTTCAAATTCTTTAAGTAATGTAACACAATGTCCTTGTCAAATGCTTCTTTATATGTGTGAATGCAGTATAAATATATTTATTGAGTTACAGTGTCTTTTTTTATTAAATTTTTTAAATTTATCCTGCATGTTAGATAATCTGATTTTCCTGAAACAAATTGAAGCTTTAGTAGGCTTAATGTTTTCTGATTTCTTTTGTTTCTTTCTTCTTAGATACAGTTATATATATATATATTCAAAATCTTTCTTAATTATTCTTATGTATTTGATATACCACCTTAAATAAGATTTGTTTAATTTTTTTACTTCTAATACATTTAAAATTTTTCTTTGCAAATTCACTATATAGAATTGATGGCTACAATTCTTATCAATTAGATCCCCACTTATTAGTTTAAAAGGTTTTAATTATGTGTTTTTATATAATTCTCTCTTTGTTGAAATGCCCTGCATGGTTTAGCACAATAACAGAGTGTCGGACACTAAAGCATAAGCATTCGGATTGATTCCAGTTCCAGTGGCTTTCAGCTTTCAAACTTTTTATGAATTCCCAAGCAAAAAATCATTTGATTATTTATAGTATTCCAAAAGTCACATCTTTATTACAAGTAAAGATCATTATGCTTTCATGTCTTTCCATCTTAATGATATCACTTTACTTTCTTTGTCTAATATAGAATTTGTTCTATGACAAATATTTGTTGTCTGAACACTTTTATAATTATCATTATTTTCTTTTGTGATATTTTTATCTGTTTTTTATATATATATATATTTTTACTCTGGTTTCTTTATTTTTTTTTATCATCTCCTCTTACACACTTTAATGCAATCTTTTTTTATAATTCCTTCTTTATTTTGCTTACAGTTTCGAGAAGGAATTATAAAAAAGGATTAAAGTGTATAAGAGAAGATAATAAAAAAATTTTAAATTTTAATATATAAAAATATATGAAGAGAAATGCAAATAAGTAAAGGAGAAGATATAAGAATAATAGTTTCTTTATTTTCTGATACTATTTTTATAAATCTGTAGTCTGCTAATTTTTTCTTCTCCATTATATTTAAAATCTCTCTTATTATCAATGATTTGAATAGTATTTTCTTAAAGCATTGTAATACTACTGGTATTATTAGTTTTTAATTACTTAACATTATTTTTTTGTGTGTGGGTGTTATAATTTTTTTTGTAATTCTTTTAAACTTATGCTGGACTTATTGTATACAGTATTTAATTTAAGTTCCGTTTTTATAATATTTAATTCCTTTTATCAAAGATTTTAGTTATCCCTGAGCTATTTTTTATATTTTAACTAGTTTGATCCTTTTTTTTAATTATCTAGTCTATTTAGTGTGTTTTCATTTCCATGTGTAATCCTCATATATGTTTTTTTTTTTTTTATTATTGTAAATTATTGTAGATTACATAGTATTGTAATTTGTATAAAGCTAATAGTCTTTTTTTCCATGGTTTTTGCATCCCATTTCAAAATTTTAATTTTTAACTTCCATAACATTGTTATATTCATTGATTTTCTTTCTGTACTTTCTCTATTTTCTTATACAGTTTTCACCTGAATTTTTGGATAGTTTGAGGTGGCATGTAAATCAGAATCCAAGCTATGTTTTTTAGGCCAGTTCTATTTTATTATTATTGTTATATATAAATTAATAAATAAACATACAGTTTATTGCTTGAGGATTTATAAGAAGTTAGAGCACCATAACTGATAGAACTGAACTGTGACCCAGCTCCAAAATCTTTCTCTACTATTGCACCAAACTGTACAGGTCCAAAAGCCTATTACTATCTATCATCTTCTTTTTTCCACTGCAAATCCATTTCCATTTCTGCAATCAGTATTTATAATAGATTATAAGTTGCAGTTAATGTGCTCTTTCCATTCTAATTCATCTTTTTTATATATATTTTATATTTTTGATTTTCACTTTTGGATATTTCTGGATGATTACTGAAAAGTCTCTTCTGCTTTTTACTTTGCTAATGATGACTTGTTTTTCAAAAAATAGCTCATTTTGTAAAAACTTTTCTGCTTTTTGGTACTTCTTTGCAGAATTTTTTGCGAAAATGAGATGTTGGGTTTCTGTAACTGCATTTTAATACAGAGTTTATTAATTAAAGAAGTTGTATATATATTTTTCTGATGTTGACTCTTTTTAATACCATTATATATTCAAACTCAGAAATTCTCACGTTTGTTTAGACTACTGCCTATTTTCAAAGTTCTTGTTCAATCTTTAGTTATCAAAGCCCTTTCTATATTATATTGGTGTAAGTAATCTACTGCTCATAAATGTCTCTCTTTGGATAAGTTTGAAATCTTTTTTTTTTATTTTAGTGCTGGATCTTGATATGGGGCTTTGGAATTAAGAGTTTATACTTTTTTTTCTTCTAATATCGTGAGATCGTGAGATAAAAGTAATGGCCACATTTCTATAAAATTAACATTTTCCAATCAAAATGTGCACATGCATATTTTAAATTAATTTAAATTTCTGAAATAAATAGGATTTAATTGAAAAATAACAAAGTGTTTTTACTAAATCTGTGTATGTACAACATAGATGTATCACTAATCCAGAATTCTGTGTTCCTAGTTTTTTGAATTTAAGAGTAATTCACTACTAATTACACTTCTTGCATTCCTTTCCTCTTTATAAACCTTCTGAATCTTTAAAGCACATGTTTGCTGTTCGAATCTTAAATATTAAATGTAATTTATATATACAAATGCATTAATTTAAATTTTTTTTACATACATTTTATATATTTATATAATCGGGGGGGGGGGGGATTACAAATTAGTTATCCATCATTTTTTTCCCATTATTAAAATTTTTTTAAAAACGGTTGCAAACTTTGTCAATCAACTTGGAGATACCCCCCCCCCCCCCTTCTGAAGGTCTTTTTTTTTTTTTTTTTTAAAGAAAGAAAAATTTATTGACTGTTTATACATGAACTACATTTTTAACAACAGCTTGAGAAAATTTACTCTGTATTACTGTATCTTGGAGTCTTGAGGTGACACGTAAGTTCTATGATTCTTCTTCTATTAGGATGACTTTGGACCATGTTCTCTTAATCAATGTTTTGAAGGTATCCAGCATATTGGTTGTTGTACTACTGATTACATGTTTGCATCTAGTTAGCCAGATTGCAAAGGAGAGAAAGATTGAGAGTCTGATGTTTGAGAAATTTCTGTTTTTGATTGAATGTTGAATCGAAAACAAGTCTACATTTTGTTTTTTGGCTTTATCATTGATAAATGTTTTTAGTGAGCTGAGTATTGGACAGTTATGAAAGATGTGTTGGATCGTTTCATCCTCCATAGTACATAATTGACATCGCGAGTTAATTTTGGTAAATCCCCTTTTCCACACTAGAAAATGGCTGGTGGGTAATGAGCCCAGATTTAATTTTATAATAAAGTCTATATATTTCGGTTCTAAGAACCAATATTTTGCTTTCTTAATCATGATTCTATTGTTGAAGCCAAGAGCACTTGGGAGTACAGGAGGAGTGTTGATCTTGAGTTTGTACACATCTCAATATGGCTTTTTGCTGTCAAGTGTGTTTTGCGTTGGGCTAATGCAGTTGTTGACATGATTCCATATTTGTGTCATCCATCTGCTACTTTTAGGTGGTGGAGTGTCCGTGGGTGGAATAGTTAGTGTTATATTCAGGTGGGCAGATTTCAGGGAGAAGGCATGCAGTGCTGTTAATGATTTTTGCAGGTATATTGTGGAAACTGAGTGAAGGCCAAGGCCATTAAGTTCTTTGGGCATTTATGTTTTTGCAATGCTTATGGCGACAACCTTTCCTTTCCATAGTAATTTAGAGCATAGTGAGTTGACTGCCTTTTCAAAGGTTTTGGTGGGTTTAATAATTGGTAGGTGACCGTTTAGTCTGGAGAACACTAGCATATTGAGCAATGTAGCTTTGCCTGGAAGCGACAGTGAGATCCCAGAAAGTGATTTCGCTATTTTCTTGTTTTTTTTCGAGGATTGTGTTTTAGATTTCTTTGGTCATGGCGAATTTAGTTTTGGCTATAGGAAAACCTAAGTAATGTTGAGGTTTTGATGTGAATATTGATTGAATTATAGTTCCAGATTTAATTTTCTATATTGATGATTTACTGTTGTTGATTTGAAAGTTTAATTTTTTTTTATGTTTATTGATGATTTTCAGTAGTGTTTGCAAAGGTGATTTATCAGGAAGGAAGATAGTGACATCATCAACGTATGAGATGTGATTAATTTGTTGTTTTAATGCCGGCACGTATATGCCAGGCATGTTGTGTTCAATATCCTTTAGCATTGGATTTATATATGTTATGAAACAGAGTGTAGCCAGAGGCGAGCCCTGGAGGATTGAAAGATGTGGTCTGAACCCAGTAGACAACTTTCCATCTAGAGAGATAAATATCGATCTATTTAAAAACAAGTTGGCAATTATTCTGATATACACTTCAGGCACTTGGTACTCTTGTAGTATTTGAAAGAGGACTGAAGGAATTACTGTGTTGAATGCTGAGAATAAATCTAATTGGATAGCTAGGGGCCTTGATTTTCTGCTTTCTCTAACATGTTCAATTATCAGGAGGAAGCATTGCACGGCTTCGATGGTTGATGAGCCTTTGCATGCATATTGATGTGTTGATATGTATGTGTAAAGCTGGTCTTGTATTTGATCCTTGACTAAGGGATTTGATTGTTTTTATGAGCACAGGTATCATTGAAATGGGACATAGGTTAGTAAAACAGGATGGGTTTGCTTGTTTTTTCAAAAATGGGACCAATGTACTGGATACAAATCTGGAATATTTTGGAATTCACCAGCAAGCACGTCAATCATCATCCTCAGTATTGGTATGGTGAAGTGGCTGAGGTGGAGAAGTACAAATCTGGGTATTCCATGGAGTCCGGGATGTGTGCTTTCTGGGTATGCAAGTAGCTTTTGGAGTATTTGATTTTCTGTAATGTTGTGGTTGGAAAAGTTGCCTGTATCTTTCCAGATGTTACCTGTTTTAAAATTATGATTTTGTAATTTTTGTTTAAAGTGATTATGGATTTTGGAGAGGATCGCTGGACCACTGTAACAGTTTTGATCTACTGAGATCAGTGGTGTAGACCGCCTCGTTGCTTCCAGTGCCCATCTGATATAACTGCGAGTCCAATGGTGCTTGTTTGCTAAAAAATCTTGGATCTTTTTGTGGCTGTATATTGAGCAAGTATATTTTGAGTGTTGTGGTAATGGATTTTTAGATCCAAGATGTCTTGTATGTTGGTGTCTGTGGGGGAGAGTATACTCAACCTATGATTGATGGAGTCCAATTCTTTTAATAGCTGATTAGGCCCTTTAGTCTTCTTAGTATGGTGGTTGTTGACCATACTTGAAGAGGTGGAAGTGTGAGAATTTTGATTTTATTGAAAAGGGTGTAAGCCTCAGAGAAAATCCATTCTGGAGTTGCTACTTTATTTAAGAGTCTTATGGTGCTATTATGATTTGATTGTGTTATGGTAGAGGAATCTAAGTGTAGTGAGATTAACATGGCCAGGAGGTCAGAGAAAGGTACTAATTGAAGTTTTGCATTTAGATTAAAGTGGAGTTCAGATGAGTAGTAGAGCAGATCTATTAGGGATTTTTTATGTTTTGTGTAGAAGGAGAAAGAGTCAGGTGGAAAGCAACCCTCCCCACAAAGCAAGACTCTGCTAAAGAGATGGTGTTTCTTTGTAAATTGGTGATACAACATATTAAAATCACCAAAGCAAATGATAGGTGAGGCATCAGACGAAAGTATAGAATTGATTTTGGTTATTACTGAGTGTATTAAGTCATTATCTTTCCTGAGGTAGAGATAGATGATGTTAATTGTGTTATTGGCAATGTGTATATTGATTATTAGTAGCTCTTTGCTGAGGTACAGAATTTTAAGTTTTTGATAAGACAAATTTTTGTTGATTAATATAGCAACTCCAGATGAGGCCATAGTTGAGGGCGGATATTGAAACAGGCCATATTGTTGATGATTTGTTGAATTTGGTAATCAGATTGTAAGTGTAATTTTGTCTCGGATAGACATACTATGTGGAAGTTTGTTTTTCCGAGCCATCTTCTTATTGCATGGACACGCTCAAGGGAGTTGAGACATCTCACATTAATTCCCCCTATTTTTAGTTGCATATTTGAGTGATAAATGATGTGATATGAGTTGAGGTTATTCATCTGTAAGAAGCTTATCCTTTAGGATAGGTTGTTCATTCGGATCTTGAGTTTCTTGAGGAAAGCTATCAGAGGCCGGAGACTTTGTATTTGACTGTGTTTGGTCTGGTGCACTGGTTATCTTGCTTTGATTTGAGGTAGTGTTTTTTTTAAATTGGCATTTTGTGAATAATGTATCCTCTGGTGTGCTTTGTTCTCGGTTGACCTGAGTTTCAGTTGGTCTGGATCTTTTCCTTCTCTGAATGGATGCTTTGTTTGTGGTATGTTGAGAGTAATTTGATTTGTAATCTGATTCAGCGGTTAAATTATTTAATTCGTCTCACTGCGATCTGGAAGAGTCTTGAGTTTTCCCTTTATTGTTTGGAATTTGAAATTCTATTTGTGTTGTAAGCATGGAGGGTGTTTGTTTAGACTCCTGTTGTTTATTTGTTATATGTTGTGATTGCTGTGTTTCCATCCCTGATGTTCCAACAGTGGTTTTGGAGAGCTGGGTTAGCATGAGTGATGAAGTTTGTTGAATTACACACCTCCTTGGAAACTTCTGTGGATTCAGCAGTAATATCTTGTTCTGTTGTTTGTAAAGTGCCCATCTCAACTTCAATAGACAGATCTTTCTCCTCCTCTAGAACTTCATGTGCTGATGAATATGAAGAATGTGGTAAGTTTTGAGAGCTTTGATTGCATTTGTGGTTTATAGTTTTCCTTGTGTTGCAAACTTTACACATCCATTTCGGACATGATTTCATAAGGTGGTTAAAATCTCCACAGGAGAAGCATTGTGGCTGTACTCCTCTGATTGAGATGTAGATACGACTTTTTTTCATCAAGTGTTAACGGTATATCCAGTGGAGAGTAATCTTTATTAAGTTTGAGAGTGAAGGCTGCATTATTTGATGGTAATTCAAGGACTCCCCTTTTTTCTTTGAGATACTTGAAGATTGTGATGGTACCATACTTGGCAAGGAGTCTTTGGAGATCTAATTCATTGAAATTTAAGTAGCAATTGCATGCTAGGCCATGGATAATTCTGGGTCTATTCATTTCTATTTTGATAAGGTATCTATTCTTTAAGAAGAGTTGATTTCGTTTGAATATCTCTTTTTGTAATATATTGTTAAATTCTATTATGAAATACCTTCTGTTTGGATGATGGTAAATTCTTTTTATTGCATCTCCTAATTGGTGATTTTTTAGAAGCTCAAAGAGATCATCCATAGGGAATGTAAACAGATCACAGTTGCAGTTGGTGGTAGTAAGTATTAAGGTGTGTTCACTATGGTAATTTAGAAAGGAGTTAAATAGAAATGGGGGTATACGTGAGTTGAATTCATTGCTAATTGTTTCATAGTTATTTAAGCATGTTTGAATGTCTTGAGATATCAGTTCTTCATTGGTATATGTGTAGTTTTCTTCATCTACAAAATCAAGTGATTTGTACTTGAGATGTCTGTTCAACTGGTTTTATATTTTTTGTTTTGACTCTATTCTTGCAGAGTGCAGTAGCATAAGTTTGATTATTTGTTTTGGTTTTTAAAATGTGTTCATTTGCTATATACTAAACACGGAGAGAATGATTAAAAAGTAAATACAATACACAACACTCATGTCATTTAATCTTAAATTTACAACTATTACTTAAATATATATATTTTTCTATCATTCTATTTTAAACTATATTTGTATTCAGGATTAAATAAAAGTATTTACTTAAATAAATCACAACTTTTGCTAAAATAAAGTATGATGATTGTGAAAATTTAAAACTTCCCAATGAAATTTTGTCTCAAAGCAAAAATTTCTGAATTATAGAGAGCTGACTAAATGATATTTCATCTTGAATACATTGAAACCTCAATCTATTATTTTTTCCAGTAATTGAAGAAAATAAAACATAGATATGGAGAAAAAACGATAGTACTAGAAAGCTATTAAAATTTTTAGATAATAATTTATTTTTCTTTAAAATGTATTTAAATACATTTCAGATTTTAAATCTATGAAGAAGGGGAAAACTCCAGAAAATGATGGAATTATATTTGATATTTTAAAAAAAGCAAGTGAAAAAATAGAAAATTGTTGGCAAGGTTAGATAACAAGTATCTAAATGAGAAAGCTGCACCAAACTATTGAAAGAATGCAATAGTAATATTGTTATTTACGAAAGATGATATTAGAAATTATAGACTTATTAGTCTTCTGTCATTTCTATTCAAAATCTTTAGGAAGATATTTACAATTTATCTACAACAAAGTTTGGATTATAAATAACCAAAAAAACACATTGGATTTAAAAGTGATTTTAACATAGTGGGTTTATATTCAAGTATTGAGATAAATTGTAAAAGGACTAATGTTGAATTCTAAACAATAAAGAGAACAAACTGGATTTATAAGTGATTTTAATGTATTTCCAAATATTGAGAGAAATTATAAAAAGGACCAATGAATATGAGTTATCATCACATTTTGTATTATAGATCTAGGATATTGTTATATCCTGAAGAATATGAAAATATAACAGCAGTGATTAGATATATGCTTGTACTAAGAAGATTAATATTGAAAAGGATGTATGTCAAGGTGTTTTCAATCTCCAAAACTTTTTATAGCATTTTATTAAAATATTTTGCTATTAAAATGGAAAACTGCAGGAGTAAAAATAAATGGAGATTACTTAAGTCATCCAGATTTTGCAAATAGTGAGATTTATTTTTGCAAACAATGCTTCATTTCAGGAAATGTTGCAAGAGATATCAGATGTAAATAAGAAAATAGAATAAATGTTAAAAAGAGTAAAGCAATGTTCAATAGATTTTTTTCAAAAGAAGAAAATAAAGAATGCTTGTGATGAATTAGATGTTAGCAACTTCAAGTACCTTAGATTATTAATATAGGTGGAAACACAATATAGGAAATTAATTGTAGAATTAATTTGTATGAAGTACTTTTTATAGCATTCATTCAGCATTAAAATCAAATATGTATATGTGTTTGAAAATAAAAGTTTCTTAATATTTGTGCTACCATTTTTTTACTTATAAATCGGAGATTTAGACGTGTAAAAAAAGAGCAGTACAGATATTTCAAATTATTCAACTAAGTATGGAGGGATGTATGTTGGAATAACAAAAAAAGTTAGAAAATAAAGTACTTAGATAACAGAACAGATAGTTATTATTGATGAATAACAAGAAAAGTTAGAAAATGAAGTACTTGGATGTCAGAACAAATAGATATCATTGATGATTGAAAGAATTAATAAAGTGAAATGAAGCTAGGCTGGATATACTGCTAGGAGAGATTGGATTCCAAGAAATTGTAGGATACTAGAAAAAGACCTCATGAGATGAATGAATGAAATAAAAAAAATTTGGTGATGTGATATGGAAAAGAAAGACTATTCTTCATCCTATTGTGAATTAATAATGATTGAAAATAAATGAATTTTATATATTTAATAAAAACAGACAAAGTTCTTTGTAGTGATTAGGTATTTGCTCTTTTTTTTATAGTTCTGCAATTAATAAAATATAAATGAAAAAATAATTATGATTTAAGATTTAGTAACTCTTAAAAAATTTTAAATAGTATTTAATTACTAAAATGCTTCATTGATATTTTGTTTAATGTCAATTTTATGTGACACTTTGAAATGTGATTTTTCTAAAATTAAAATATTTCTACAATTATTGTCACGTTGTGCTTATATTCATCTCACTGTAGTTTTAGCAATGTTTGGCATAACTTACTTTCATCTTTTGTTTAATAAAATAAATGTTGTATTTTAACAGAAATTAAATATAATTAACCAAAGTAATGAGTGTATGAGAATGCTTAGAAGTGCTTGCAGTAAAATAAATGTAAAATTGAGCATATAACTATTTTCAAAGAAACATTATTCTTACAAAAGCATTTTCAAAGAATAATGGACATTATTTGAATTTTGTTTTAAAAAAACCAATTTTTGTGGGAGTGTAGTATATCAGAATTGTGATTGGTCAACAATCAATATAAGATGACAGTTTAAGATATGATGAACCTGAACAAAAATGTTATTTAAATGGAATGTAAAGTGGTTCACATGTATTGTAACAATAAATAATACAAATGGCAGTTTTAATGAATTACATAATGAGTATATTTGTAAATGTAAATGCCAAATGGATAGAGGTTTTATTGTATATATTGTGACGGTTCGGGTTTTCCACCAGAAGAGAGGGAACGCATCTAACTATGGTCAGACCTATGGTTTTTGGGTAGGATGACAAGAATGACGCGATGAAGTAACTAACCAATGATCATGCCTACTTCCAATGGGCTAGCTCTTGGTTTACACATTAAATCCAGACACAATTTATGCTAGTTTATCCATACCTCACCCTTCTTTTGGATTCCACACATGCCCCAGAATTCAAACCCAGGGAGAATGTTGCAATCAGCTCTCTTCAATGATGAATTTACTTTGGTACTTATCGTTTAGACAGGCCAGCCACTTGGTGGTGTTATTTCTCTGCAAAAGCACAGAAATATGCTGTTTAGGTGTCTGCCTCTGGCTATTTTATACCCAGGATGTAGCATTATTTCTCTGCAAAAGCACAGAAATATGCCATTATTCATTTGATTTCCATGTGAGTTGAGGGTAGCTGTACTTTAAATTACTATAACTCTTTAAATATTGTGTTTGAAATAATCATCTTACAAGATAACTGATGCAGTAGTGTGGCCTAAAACTTGGTATCCTGTCCACATGCTTCCCTACTACACATTTTTGAAGGGTGAAAAAATTCGGAAAGTGTATCCCAAGAATAAACTTGATGTGCAATAACATGTTAATGCATGTTTTATGTGAGAATGTCTGCGATACTCAATACATTCAGCCGCATTTAAAGTTTTGGCAATTGTCTGCAATCGAAAACATTCTGACACATTGCAAAATCTGTGTTTCTAGAACAAGGATGAAACAGGAGGGTTCGCAGTTCCATTGCAAGTCTGCCTCATGTAGACATGAATGTTTGATCCGCAAGCAAATGTGGTTCGATGGCTCAAGAATACCATTACCAAATAATGTTCTATTGGAATTAGTTTTCTGGTTTGAAAATAAGTTTAAAAGTAATTTAAAAACAAAATGATCCCATTTTACCAAATAATGTTCGATCGTTATATTTTTTTAAATTAGTTTTCAAAATGTAAAAGAATTTCAATCTGAAAAAATGGTTTGAAAATGAATTTAATACTATTACCAAATAATGTTCGATCAAAATTAGTTTCAAAATGTAAAAGAATAGCAATCCAAAAAAAATGGACCAAATAATCTTCCACTGTAATTAGTTTCAAATTGTGTTAAATTAGTTTGCAAAATGACAAACTGGAATAGTTATAATAGTATGTTTTTAACAGATAATGCCACCAAGTGGCTGGCCTGTTTAAACAATTACTTTATATAGAAATCAAGTAGAAGACTCATTTAATCATATTACTGAATTATAATGTGCAAGAATATGTGTGGGCGCACATATGTATGGTGATCAATTGATGAGTGGGTGGAAAAATAACTTTGATAAACTAGAGACGATTTAATGAGAATCAAATTGACAATGTTTATTTACAAACGAGATAAAAAAATTGAAAATCCATTTAACAAAGAATTAAAAACAATTATATATGTGTGTGCATGTCAAATATGTATTACTATCATATTAACGATTAAATATATTCCTTACACCAACCCTTCCCATGATAGGCATACATGAATAAACACTCATTATATACAAAGTAACTAAAGGAAACAAGAAAAAATTATCAATCTAATGTTGCATTGATTGTGAAGCTAATTGGCTATTTAACAAAGATATGTGAAGAGGTATTCAGTAGCTTCTTGATTTAATTCCAGCTGTAGTGGTTTTTTTCTCTTTTAAAGACCCCCCCCCTTAACTATGTACAAATTTAATAGAAAAGACTTCACACAAGAGTGTTAGTCATCATACTGAATAAACAAATATAAACAATGGTTAGTCAATAATAAAAAAATATATAAACTAATTCTGTCTTGAAGCAAGTGTACGTTCTTTAATATGGAATAGTGATAAATAGAAATCTTACCTTTATTCCATATTTTAATAAGGGTTCAGCTAGTAATCATACTGAATATCATGTCACTATGGTGGGAGGGTTACCTAAACCTTATTTAAGAAACCAAAAAAAAAAAAAAAATTTCACCTAACAACTTTAACTGCTATGGACTTTTTCAAGTTATTGAAATTTCACTTTCCGAATACGGAAGTGAAATAAAATGAAAATACATAATTCTATCAATGTACATATAAATAAAAAAAAAATTACACACCTAGTTAATATTTTTTCATGATAATTGGTGTGAGGTTTGTGAATTAGGCAATTAATGTCTCTGGTAAATACAATCCATTGTCGTTTCGGTCAGGCTGCTACGGAAGATCATGCATTCCTCGCGGAGACTATGCTGTTTTTTCTGCATCCACCTGGATGTATTTGACATTTTGAAAGGTGTTACACACTTGAGTACTGAACCGTCACGCTTCCTCTGGTCAGGGCTGACAACACTAGCCCTACAACACTATTGAATTAGCCAACTAACATCATTGCTTCAGCAAATAAACAATTGAAATCTTTCGATGTTTGTTGTTAAATGATTTTTATAAAAATGGAGTTACTCCATTGTTAATGTATATGAATACTCTGCTTATGGTTTTATTTGTTGTTTTATTTGCATCAGAAGAATAGTGTGGTACTTTGTTTTAAATGTCTATTTAAATCAACTATTACTTTACACAAATGCTTGAATTTATTAGAATTGTTTTTGGTTAAATATCAATTGCAGTTTCTTGCAATTTACTCTACAACAATGTAGCAAATAATTTGAAGTGTTCAAATGAGTCGCCATTTTCTTTAGGATTCGAACATTCGATTTCCCAGCATTGTATTGTATAGCTTATGCTTTATTTGAAAATAGTAGAAAGAAGACAGAAATGAATTGTTTTTATAGTGCCCTCGGCTTGCATTGTCTGGCATGCTTGCATTTTATTTTATTTTTCACTATATATATGCCTATTGTTACATGTATTATCTTGATTATAAGCAAAACAAAATCATGTAGTAGAATTATATTTTTCATTTTTTATATTTGGTTACCTAGTGACTGGTTTTACATTAAGTTGTTACCACGCTTACTAAGTCCAAGTCAATAAACATCACATGACCACCTCCTCTTATGCTTGTGGACAACTGTTGTTAAAACAGGCAAAACTCACTATATATATTGAAAACATTAAGGTATTTTCAGTTTAAGACTCATAGTTTTGTAGTTAAATGGAGATAAAAGTGGTTTCTGGAGGGTTGCATTAGATCCTAAGATCTAGATGCAGTGCTCTCAGATCCAAGGCTCCTCACTGACGAAGGCCATAAGCCAGAAACTTGTCTGGGGATATTGGATGAGTAGGCATTAGATGGGGATTTTATGCACAAGTCTTTTGGCATCCATTGATTACTCTAGCTTGCTGTGTGTGGCAATATATGTAGTGAGTTTTGCCTGTTTTAACAACAATTGTACACAAACATAAGAGGAGGTGGGCATGTAATGTTTATTGGCTTAAAACCAATCCTGCCTAATAGGATAGTAGTGGCTGTGGTTATTAAAGAACCAAAGACACCAAAATGTATAGGGACTGAACTGGGTTCTGACCCATATGACTATATAAGCTAATGGGCTTAGATTTTAAACATTAAGGTGTTTTCAGTTTAAGACTCATAGTTTTGTAGTTAAATGGAGATAAAAGATGGTTGCTGGAGGGTTGCATTAGATCCTAAGATCTAGATGCAGTGCTCTCAGATCCAAGGCTCCTCACTGACGAAGGCCATAAGCCAGAAACTAGTCTGGGGATATTGGATGAGTAGGCATTAGATGGGGATTTTATGCACAAGTCATCCATTGATTACTCTAGCTTGCTGTGTGTGGCAATATATGTAGTGAGTTTTGCCTGTTTTAACAATTGTACACAAACATAAGAAGAGGTGGGCATGTAATGTTTATTGGCTTAAAACCAATCCTGCCTAATAGGATAGTAGTGGCTGTGGTTATTAAAGAACCAAAGACACCAAAATGTATGGGGTCTGAACTGGGTTCAGACCCATATGACTATAGAAGCTGATGGGCTTAGATTGAAAACGTTAAGGTGTTTTCAGTTTAAGACTCATAGTTTTGTAGTTAAATGGTGAGAAAAGGTGGTTTCTGGAGGGTTGCATTAGATCCTAAGATCTAGATGCAGTGCTCTCAGATTCATGGCTCCTCACTGATGAATGCCATAAGCCAGAAACTTGTCTGGGGATATTGGATGAGTAGGCACTAGATGGGGATTTTATGCACAAGCTTTCTGGCATCCATTGATTACTGTAGCTTGCTGTGTGTGGCAATATATATATAGTGAGTTTTGCCTGTTTTAACAACAGTTATACACAAGCATAAGAGGAAGTGATCATGTGATGTTTATTGGCTTAAAACCAATCCTGCCTAATAGGATAGTAGTGCCTATGGTTATTAAAGAACCAAAGGCACCAAAATGTATGGGGACTGAACTGGGTTCAGACCTATATGACTATATAAGCTGATGGGCTTAGATTGAAAACATTAAGGTATTTTCAGTTTAAGACTCATAGTTTTGTAGTTAAATGGAGATAAAAGATGGTTGCTGGAGGGTTGCATTAGATCCTAAGATCTAGATGCAGTGCTCTCAGATCCCAGGCTCCTCGCTCACGAAGGCCATAAGCCAGAAACTAGTCTGGGGATATTGGATGAGTAGGCACTAGATGGGGATTTTATGCACAAGCCTTCAGGCATCCATTAATTACTCTAGCTTGCTGTGTGTGGCAATATATATAGTGAGTTTTGCCTGTTTTAAGTTAAAGTCTTTTAAAATGATATAAAATATACTGATATTAAATTTATCGTTTACATACATATATATTAGTCTGATTATTATTATTATTTTTTAATTGGGGTTTTCATTTTTCTAGCTGATAAGCAAAATTAATTAATTTTGATACTTCCTCAATAGTTAAAAATATGCTTTGTTGTGATCATATATATCTAGGTGTGGGTTTAGTTAATCTAGGTGTGGGTTTAGTTACTTCATGAGTGAAAATATATGCTTAATCATTTATTAATTAAAGTTATAAAAAAATGAACTGGATTTGGTGGTGATAGTGACAAAAGTTAGATTGCAAACTATCTTTACAATTCCCCTACCCTTACAAGTTTAAATTTTAGGTTACTAAAATTTTTATACTCATTCAGAGTGCATGCCTTAGGTGTAGAATTGGAATGTTGGTGTAAAAATAAAGGTTATAAAATCTATTTATTCTAATTTATATCTTTTCTTGACTATACCACTACTGCCATTCAATTTCTTGCTTCAGAACTGTGTTTTAGTGAAATGAGATCTATATGGGTCTTCTTTTTTTATTATGATTATTATTATTATGATGGTTGTATGTTATGAGATCAACCGGTAATGTGTCCCTATTGTAGATGGCACATAGTCAAACTTGTTAGCCTTTTACCCTACTCCTTTTTGAGACTTATTGGGTTTCCATAAGGACTAACTAAATGTTGGAATGTTCATCATTCTGTATGAATCAGCTCCTAAGTCTTGGTTGACTCTAAAGCATCCCAGTACCTGCCTTTACAATTATCTGGGTCTATTCTCAACATATGTTAACTGACCCTACATTTAAAGATTTATATCATTGTTATTGATCGTAAGACGTTTAACCTATTACTTAGTTTTTTTTTTTAATTATTAATATTTCATTGAAAGTAAAGTGTTAAAACTAATTCTAATAAATATGTTTTAAAATTATAACTTATATTTTATTTCTCACTTTTTACAGAGGTTTATAAGAAATAATTTGTGGATTTAAATGGAAGCTAAGGAAGTAAAAGTAAATGATTATTTAAGTTATCTAGATTCTGTAGATAATGTGATCATTTTTGAAAATAATGTTTCCGAGTTTCAAGAAATGTTGCAATAGTTATCAGATTTCTCAAAAGAGAAAAATAAAGATTGATAATCATTATAATTACAAAGGTCTTGATCAGATCTATTAATACAGGTGGAAACATAATAGACTTGGATGAAGTACTTTTGTTAAAAATAATGTAAAATATGCCAATATATTTGAAAAGGAAAATTTTTATGGATGAGCTTTATCAGTTCTTACATAAAAAACTTAGATTTGGACATTCAATAGAACAGCAATACAGAAATTTCAGACTTCATTGAAGTATGGAGAGATATATGTTAGGAGTATCAAGAAGAGATCAGAAATAAAATACATGAGTAAGAAAATGAATAGGTATTATCACTGACATCATTGGGAGAGATTGAAATGAAGTTGGCTGAATAAATTGTTAGAGGAGTTAATAATTGTTGGAAGAGTTAATAATAGAGGGGAAGTTTTGAAATGAATCCAAGAAAATGTAAAAAACCAAGAAAGAAGTTACATGTGATATGGATTAATAAAATAATGAAGTTTGCTGGTGTGTTATGGAAAAGAGACTTCTCTTTTAAAGGATTACAGAAACTGGATTAAACTCGGAGAGTCTTTTTGCTGCAGTGGATTGACAATGGATAAAAATAATGATGTATATTATATATTGTACTGTATTTTATCCTAGTACAAATAGCGTTGGCAATTTAAAAGTTGAATTGATAAATTCGTAACGAAAAATATATTTATATAAATATATTTGATGTATTCATTTAAACAACGTGAGTGTATATGTTTTTTTTATGTGTGTTTAATGAAATTAAAAAGAGAGAATGAATGTGGAAAGTATAATAAAAAATCAAAGAGAAACTTACTTTGTATTTGTTAAATTTAAAATAAACCATTATCGCAAGGTCATCAGCAGCATGGAAACAAAGTGATAATATTCTTTAGGTAATTAAAGATGGCGATCAAGAAAAGAAAAAGAAAACTGTGAGCTGAATTCTTTTAAATTTGGTACACATTAGCAGGTGTCAATAGGAGTTGTGCAGAAAGAAAAAAAAATAAACAGGACAAAAGGAATAACAGTTGGTGCAGAGGGTTCTTCTTAGATCGTCCTTCCTGCAGAGATCAGTAAAATAAAAATGAATGTGAAGAAATTATGAGTGAGCCAAACTACTGTTACTAATAGACTGAAATATTAAAATGTGCGAGTAGTAGCAGTTCATTTGCTGGAGTTGCCTTGTACCTGTGTCGCGAACTACCTGAGTGAAGAAGCCATCTCCTACTAGATTTTAACCACAAAAACTTAAAGATTGCCAGAATACTGGACCGCAGATCCATTCTAAAGAAATCCATGCATGGTCAACATTAGAAATCCTGCACGCTAACATTCAAACTTACCGGTAAGTAACTTTATTAAATCAAAAAAAATTAGTGATCACTTTCTTGAACTCTTAAGCCTGATGAACTGTCACCACGAGTCATATGAATAAAAGAAACAAATGTTAGCTGTAGTTTTATATTTTTTGATTGTCTTTTTATATTTTATTCTCTCGATTATATTAATGTTTTCATTTCGTATTAATAAAGTAAAATATAACTTACGTTGTTATTAAGTCTTATAGTTCTAAGCTCATTACAATTCAGACATTTTTATAATTCAAATAAATTGCCAACGTTGTACTGAAACACAATCTTCCGGAGATTCCAAAATGTCATCGTAGCTAAATAAATAAAAAAGGGATGTTTGCCAGTGAATTCTAATATAGAATTCTGGCGCCTTTCAAATAAATTAAAAGCTGGCTTACTTTATCCCATTATTTTAGTAGCTACATTAGTTAAAAGAGTGTTGTGTGACCAGGAAAAATAATTGCGTCCATTAAATCTTACTGAATTGTATGACAAAACAAATTTAATAGATAGGACATAATTTGGTCACCGAGTACGAGTAGTTAACTCGTTTAAAAACACTAAATAATGTAGTGGATGTTACAATGGCACCCAACGTGGGGCTTCGACGAGAACCACATCCTGAGATAAGAGTAAATAATAAAAGTTAAATATAAAAGAGTTTTGTGGGGTTTTTTTTTGTTTTTGTTTCACGTATGTAGGTTAAAAAAAAGAGTAGGCAAAATGATGGAAATAAAGTCGCTCGTAAGGTAAAGTGACAGCAGGGTGGAGCAGCTTCGGCAAATGTATTAATAAAAGAAACAATAGAAAAGAAATCAAGCAAAGTATACGAAGTACAGAGATATTGAAGCAATGATAGGTGAAACGAAAGGAATAAATAATCTGATTTGCGAATGGGATAAGGAGAACATAAAGTTTGCACCCCAAGAATGCCTGAAAATTACAATATGTGTTAATAATATTGAAGTACGTGCGTTCTTTGATACTGGTAGTCAAATATCAGTCATGTCTGATACCGTATATGCACGGATGATACAACAAACCCATGACATTCAAACTCTACCAGTGAGGAAGTCCCTAGTAACCTTGGCCAATAATAAAAAGGCCCAACTAGAGACAAAACAAGTATGGGTACTAATAAGAGTGGGAAAGAGAGTCATACAACATACTTTGTTGATATTGAAGGGACTCATACACAATGTGATAGTAGGGTCGGATTTTTTGCATAAAACAGGGTGCTTAATTAACTATAAAGAAGGCAGTATTCCATGTGAAGGGGAAATAGTAGAATTTAAATCAAAAGAAAAGACACTGCCAAAAGAAATATGTAATATACGAAGTGAGACAGAGAGGGAGCAAGGCGAAGGATGGGAAAAGACAGTGAAGAAATTATTAGACAAGTATAATGAAAATTTTTCAGATAGACTGGGGATAATTAAGGGGTATGAACATCGAATTAGGATCCTAGATGGCATGCCATATCAGGCACGATCGTATTCAGTGCTTTATCAATATCGAATGGAAGTGGAAAAACAATTGTTGCAGATGGAAGAGTGGGGAATTATAACAAAGGGATAATCGCCATATAACAACCCATTGGTAATAGTAAAAAAAAAGATGGGTCAGTTAGGTTATGCTTAGATGCGAGACAGCTTAAAACAATTACCTGGCCTGACCAAAATGTGCCTCCACTGATGAACAAATTATTGAACAAGTTCCGTGGTAAAGAAATCTTTTCGACATTAGATCTGATGGTCAGTTATTGGCAGATTAAACTACACCCAGCAGACTGCCAATATACAGCCTTCAGATATAACAGCATATCTTACCAATTTAATAGAATTGCATTTGTATTAAGGAACAGCGGAGCAGGATTGCTAAAGTGCCTAGACAGAGTATTATCACCCAAAATCAAGAGTTTCGTGACTTTATATGGATGATGTCATAATTGCATCTAAAAATCCAAGAGAGCATTTAAGACATTTGGAAATGTTTTTGCAAGAATGCCAAGACAAAGGTATCCACATTAATTTGCCAAAGAGTTATATAGCCGCTGCAGAAGTCAGTTTCTGAACATACTTGATCAGTAAAACAGGGATTAAGCCTCATCCTGATAAGTCAGTGAAACAGGTAAAGTCCTTCTTAGGACTGTAATTTTTATAATAAATTTTACAGAAACTTTGCAGCAGATATGGAACCTTTATTACAGTTATTACGAAAAAATGTCCCATGGGAATGGACAGATAAACGTAATGAAGTGTTCAAAGGCATCAAAGAGAAATTTTTGGGACAAGTCATGCTGATATACCCTGATTTTAAGAAAACTTTTATAGTACAAGTGGATAGCAGTGGATACAGACTAGGTGCGGCTTTGATGCAGATGCAGGAAGATGGTAATCAAGGAGTAATATACTTCATTAGTAGACCATTAAGGGGACCAGAAGTCAATTATTCCATAACGGAAAAGGAAGAGTTGGCTGTGGTATGGGCGTTTTAGAGATTCCGACAATTTCTGATAGGGTTAGAGGTGATAGTCAGAACTGACCATAAGAGTCTGGAGTTCATTAACCACAATTATCTATCTAATAGTAGATTGATTCATTGGAGTCTGTTTCTCCAAGAATTCAACTATTCTGTAGAATATTGTAAAGGTTCGGAGAATGTAGTGGCAGATGCTTTGAGTCGAAACCCAGGTTTGGAGCCCACAGGGCATTTGCCAATGGAAGATATGTCTGACGGCATTAAGCACAGAAATTGACATTTCTGTGGAAGATGAATTGAACCACTTAGGTGATAAGCAGAGGTTAGATCCCAGATATCAGGTGATTATAGATAATTTAGAAAAAAATAAAGATGGGGAAAAGGGAAGGTGTTCCGAAAAATATGGAAGATATCGGTTGAGCAAGGGAGTGTTATAGTATTTGGTAGACGTAAAGTAGGGAATGTGGAGAATGGTAATGCCCAAGATGCTCCAAGAGAGACTAACTATGTATACACACTGCTTATATGGCCATTATGGAGTCCACAAGACCAAGAGATTGTTGAAAACTTGGTTTTACTGGCCGCACATGAGATACCAAATAACTAAAACGTTGAAAGGGTGTGAACTGTGCCAGAGAACTAAACCAGTCAACAAATCATATGCAGAAATGGTAAACCCGATAATAAAAAAAAGACCGAATGATCTGATAGCGATTGATTTTTACGGGCCACTACCTAGGTTCCGGAAGATGAGGTACATATTAGTGGTATATGATGTTTTTTCGAAATGGGTATGTGCGTACCCTATGCCGCAGGCTAATACAAGGAACATCATATGCATATTAGAAACACAACCCTTTCCCAAAATGGGCAAACCAAAGACAATATTATCTGACCATGGAACTCCTTTCATGGCCAATGAATGGAAGAAGTGGACAGTGAAAATGAAAGTACAACACACATTGTCATCTATCCGTAATCCTCATTCGAACTCTTGCGAAAGGGTGATGAGGAATTGGGAAGACTTTTTAGAGTGTACACATCTTCAAACTATAAAGAGTGGATGAAACAGTTGCCCAGAGTAGTGAATTATATCAACTGGATGGAGAATGGTCTACAAGGTTTGCACCTATTCGGCTACAGTTCCGTCAACCCGTACCAAGGCTATACAAGGCCAAGTTGCCAACCATTCCTGAACATATCGATGGAAATATAGATCAGAGAAAGGCAGCATCCAATATGAGACATGCCACAGTTGCAAGGGTAGACAGGAGGGTATAAGACCCAAAGATTTCAAAAAAGGGGACAGGGTATGGGTCCGGACAAATCCCATTAGCCAAACAGAGAAAGGTATATGCAAAAAGTTTCAGGAATTATATGAAGTCCTGTATCAAATAGTTAGAGAGAATAGTCCAGATGCATTTACTCTCGCAAATGAAAAAAGAAAAAAGGGGATTTTCAATGCGAGAGCCTTAAGGCCATATAAAACGAATCCTGACAGATAGCATTAGGAGAAAACTGGATAGATTTAGACCCTGAAGACCATGGATGTACCAAAATAAGGTTGGAGAATAAAAGAAGAGTGTAAATACCGTATTTTATTCTTGTCATTGACCACGGAGGTATTGTACTGTATTTTATCCTAGTACAAATAGCGTTGGCAATTTAAAAGTTGAATTGATAAATTCGTAACGAAAAATATATTTATATAAATATATTTGATGTATTCATTTAAACAACGTGAGTGTATATGTTTTTTTTATGTGTGTTTAATGAAATTAAAAAGAGAGAATGAATGTGGAAAGTATAATAAAAATCAAAGAGAAACTTACTTTGTATTTGTTATATTTAAAATAAACCATTATCGCAAGGTCATCAGCAGCATGGAAACAAAGTGATAACATTCTTTAGGTAATTAAAGATGGCGATCAAGAAAAGAAAAAGAAAACTTTGTGAGCTGAATTCTTTTAAATTTGGTACACATTGGCAGGTGTCAATAGGAGTTGCGCAGAAAGAAAAAAAAATAAACAGGACAAAAGGAATAACAGTTGGTGCAGAGGGTTCTTCTTAGATTGTCCTTCCTGCAGAGATCAGTAAAATAAAAATAAACGTGAAGAAATTATGAAAGTGAGCCAAACTAGTTACTAATAGACTGAAATATTAAGATGTGCGAGTAGTAGCAGTTCATTTGCTGGAGTTGCCTTGTACCTGTGTCGCGAACTACCTGAGTGAAGAAGCCATCTCCTACTAGATTTTAACCACAAAAACTTAAAGATTGCCGGAATACTGGACCGCAGATCCATTCTAAAGAAATCCATGCATGGTCAACATTAGAAATCCTGCACGCTAACATTCAAACTTACCGGTAAGTAACTTTATTAAATCAAAAAAAATTAGTGATCACTTTCTTGAACTCTTAAGCGTGATGAACTGTCGCCACGAGTCATATGAATAAAAGAAACAAATGTTAGCTGTAGTTTTATATTTTTTGATTGTCTTTTTATATTTTATTCTCTTGATCATATTAATGTTTTTATTTCATATTAATAAAGTAAAATATAACTTACGTTGTTTTTAAAGTCTTATAGTTCTAAGCTCATTACAATTTAGAAATTTTTATAATTCAAATAAATTGCCAACGTTGTACTGAAACACAATCTTCCGGAGATTCCAAAATGTCATTGTAGCTAAATAAATAAAAAAGGGATGTTTGCCAGTGAATTCTAATATAGAATTCTGGTGCCTTTCAAATAAATTAAAAGCTGGCTTACTTTATCCCATTATTTTAGTAGCTACATTAGTTAAAAGAGTGTTGTGTGACCAGGAAAAATAATTGCGTCCATTAAATCTTACTGAATTGTATGACAAAACAAATTTAATAGATGGGACGTAATTTGGTCACCGAGTACGAATAGTTAACTCATTTAAAAACACTAAATAACATAGTGGACGTTACAATATATATACTGTATATTGTAATAATTGAAGAACTACTAATGGTAAACTTCTCCAAGTATGATCAATGATATTGCTTTTTTAAATAACTTAAAATTTTAATGGATGGAATGAAAATATAAATATTATTTTTATTTTTATGCATCTTAATAATGAAAGGACTAAATAAATATATATATATATCTGAGATTCTACAATAATTTATATTAAGAAGATGGAAAATAAGGACAAATTACTTTTGATTATGATCAAATGTTACATCTTGGTCATAGTTTTCCATTCCTTAGTTACTTGGTCTACTTTTGGGCAAAAAACTTAAAACATATGCTTGCAAATTATATCAATTATAATTAAAACATTTTTTAAATGAATTTATTATCTCTTCACTACAAGTAATGAGAACATGAATATTATAATGTACAGGTTAGAGGTTAAAGTTTTTGTTAGGTGACATCAGTAGTTTGTTTGAAATAAAAAAATACTAGCAACAAACATCTCATTTCCATTTATTAATTTATCTACTATAAAAAGAGTGTTTGCAATTTGTTATCATTTTAATAAAATAATCAAACAGCTTCATTGCTCCGGAGTTCATAAGTTCAACTGGTGAAAGTACTAGAACTGGAATTGTTTCAGGGATCATAAACTGCAGAATCTGACATTCGACCACTGAATGAAACTACACAGGGCATCATTTTAATGTATTCGTAAGTGTAAAGTATTATTAGAAATGTAAGATTTTTATTATATGTGTAGTAATGTAGTGCTAACTCATTTGTTGCTATGTTTGTGATCTGGGTTCAAATCAAATATAGGATGTTTTTTTTAGATTTTCTTTCAGATTTAGGATTTTTTTCAGGTATAAGTTCTATGGGCAACTCAGCTATGGATTCATTATTAGCAGTGAGTATTCATAAAAACAAGGATAGAAAATTGCCCAAATTCTCAACATCTAGCAATTGATGAGAGTGCATTTTTTGCTGTGTCCTCTATAAGATCATTTTGGAGAGATCTAACTATTGTTGTTTTTTTTTTCATGCTACAATTTATGATTTCTGAATCTAAATCAAGACATTTGTTGAATGAAAAATAGGTTGACTTGCTTATTTATAATGAATAGTGCATCTATCTATTGCACTCACATCTTAGAATACAAATTTGGTGAAGGCTATTCAGGTGCAAAATCATTAGCCATTTTATTAATCATCAGATAAACATATCTGGCAAATTTTAGTTAGAAAATATAAATATGGAACAAAAACTCCCATAGTCTGCCATTTGACTAGCCTGATAGAGATTGTTTTTTTTTCTTCATGAATTCTCTATAGAGGATTACTGGAAGGTTTACAGTGAGCTAGTTAAAGATATATATTTTTAACTTATAACATTTTATCTATGTTTTTATCCTATCTCTATTTCTCTGTCTGTCTGACTATTATATTTGTCTGTTCACCTACCTATCTGCCTGTTGACTTGTCTCAATTTATCTATTTATATATGTAGACTTGTTGTTTTTAATGAATATATTTAAAACTTAAGTATACTGGGAGATAGTCAAGAATTTAATAAAAATTGGCATGAATTAGAAATTTCAAAATGTTAAAAAAAACTTAACAAAATATTAAATCTATTTTTAGCTTAGAAAAACATTAAATTGTTTCATTTAACATATTAGAAAGACTACCTCAAACTTTTATATTTTTTTTAAATCTATAATCTTTCCAAAAATTTATAATTTATATAATGGTAGTGAACAATTCTCAGAAAATTTAAAAATATTTATTAGGCTACTCTTTAAACTGAAAGCAATAACCATATGTTATTCTGGGTTGATGAATTAGTCATTTTATTACCTTTCATTGAATTAAATAACTTACCTAGAAAAAAACAGCATATTTTCAATAAAACTTAATTTGAAATTTACTTTAGTCATTTGAGGAAATTTATCATCCATAATATCTGTTTTTCAAAGGGTGTAGTTGAAATGGTAGAAATATTGAAAGATCTGGGGACTGAACATTGATCTTACTGAAACAAAAGTTATGCCATATAGTTTATTAGTGACATAAATATATATTTACATTCATAATAAATAAATAAATGGTTTATTGATCAGGATTTTCTTAAAGATTTGGTTATTGGAATGTCAGAGATGGAACCACAATCTATGAACCTTGAGCTCCAAAATCCACCACTCTATTATTGCACTAAACTATTTAATAATTGGAGTAACCACAAATTGATGTGAGATTCAGAGGAAATCAGAAAAAACTAAAACCTATAGAATTATGTTAAAAATAATTTTCATTAAAAAAATAAAATGCTAATTTGTGCATGAATTTGATGCCATGTGTTGCAGTTAATAGGATGCTTATACAAAAACATGAAAAAAAAAGTTTGGCAATATGGTAAAGGCAGTAGAAAAGAAGCCATTTTGAGTATGAGTGAAGAAAATAAAAATATTGATTTTCTTGAAAGATTAAGATTGGACAATATTCTGAAAGAAGCAGAAGATCTAAAATACAAATGGATGGGACATATAAGATAGTAAGTAATAGTTATTACCCTAATTAAGTTATTGAATCATAAGAGAAGAGTCTAATAACTAAAATATAGCATGATGGTTTAAAAAAACTTACATGGCATTTTTGGCCAACAATAGTTGGAGACAGAAATCAAGAAAAACATTCGAGAGAGGTTTTTGCCTAACACTGGATCTTTGATTGCAAGAAACTACAATTTATTGAAATTGAGAAATGAGTGATATTAGTTGAACAGTAATCATAAATGTTTGCAATAAAGCAAATTATATGAACATTAGTAGCAATGTGATACTGTTATTCTAGTTAACAATTTTATTGAAATGAGAATAATTTATCAATACTTCTTAAATTTTCTCATCCTCAATGTAAACCTCTTCTATCTATAAAATTAATTTATACTACTGATATTAAATGCAACATCTGGGGAAAAAATGTTTGGAAAACTTTGGACCAATAAAAAGACAAAAGAGAAACATGACACTAGTCATATTTAGGTTTATTAATTTGCAAGTATTTAGTTACATGTAATTTTTTTTTAATATTTTGTTTGAAAGTATGTTTAAATTATTTTATTATTGCACTATGTTGCTATTTTTTAATGTCTGTATATTCAGGGTCAAATAAAACAGTTTATTTAAGTAAATCCTAACTCATTGTAAAATAATAAATCCTGGCCAATCATGAGAAAGTAAATTAGCTCTTTTATAATTTTGTATAGTTGGTAGAAAATGTTGACTTACATCAAGATGCTGGATTAATGGTATTATATAAAAATTTCCAACTGAATTTTAAAGTAGTTCTTTTAATAAAGTAAACAAATTTTACTGAATTTTTTAAAAAATGGGAATCATTTGCTCAAAGATAATTAGCTTGTAAGTAAGAATAAAATTATTTTAATTCCAAATAAAACAAAATAATATATTTATTGTTTAGACAGAAGAATTAGCAATGCTGGATAAAAGACCTACATTACTGGTCATTAAAAAGAGATACTACTACTATTGAGACACAGGTTACTTATGAGATTGTTGAAGTGTAAGACTGTAAAGTGACAAGCATGGACATATTTAAAAAAATTTTCCATGGAACAAAAACCAAGAATTTTTATGAATTCCTGTTTTGTGTCATTAGAATTGAGAAAATAGTGCTATCATTTCTTTATTTAATAAATGAATTTTGCAATTTTTCTCTATATGCTAATTTTAATTGAGGGTTATAAGCTTAAATGAACAATGTATTAAACTTATAACTCAAGTATCTATAAATAGATGTCTATCAATATGTCCATTAAAAAGGTTGGGAGTTGGGTCTATATGTAATTGTTTGAAATGCAACACTATGTCATCAGTTGAGTTCCTCTCTTTGACTTCGGTTTTATAAGAATAGAATTATTTGAATTTTTTTTTTTGTCTATGGTCTGTTAAAATATATATTAATTCCATGATATTGGATTTATGAGTGCTTAGCATATTTTTCCATTATGTGTAAGGACAGAAGATATTTATTTTTTAAATTTTCTCTATTAATATATTACAGTTTTGCTTCATTTTATTTTCATTGCTAATATATTGTATGGTTTCCCAGCTTCACTTATGTACATAGTACTTCTCATTGACGGGGAAAAAAAATGAATAAAAAAGAGTGTTTGTGTTTATTTTTGAATTCACAGTTGCAAGAGTATAATAAATAAAATCAAGAAATAATATATTTTGTAGTAAAAATATTTTATCAAAACAATATCAATTATTTAATAATAAAAAAAAAGATTATGACAAAGCCAGTGTACACAGAAATGCAAATCCATAATGTCACATTCATTTTTGAATTTACTACAAATGTATATTAAATATTGATTTTATTATATATATTGTGTATGGGCTATATTGTACTTTCTTTTGTTTAATATATATATACATTATTGCAATATATATATATTGTTTTTTATAATATATACTTGTAAAAGTAATTTCAAATATAAATGCAGTCATTATAAATTGAAAAATAAGTGAGACATTTCTTGTAGATTTTCATTTCTGCAAACATTTTATTTATCATCAGTCTATTTCTTGTTACATAATTAATATTGTTAAATAAATTGTTTTTATTGCAAAATATATTATTAAATGCTTTATTTTACTTAAAAATTCTGATTGTTATTTGGGTCAAATCTTTAATTCATTTTTAACTTATTTTTATCAAATAGATTTTTTGCAAATTTTGTACATTTGTTAGTTATTGTTGACAATGCTATATGAAAATGTAGTAGTTCAGCGTTGTTCAGCACTAAAGAATTGGCAAGCCAAATTTTAAACTATTGATATTGGTTCAGTATGTTTCAATAATGCATAATAAATGGCAGTATATATTTTTTAAATATGTTTTCATTGAATTTCATGATTCACTAAAAAGCATTTAAAGGTAACACTCAATAGCTGCGAGTGTTGTTTTATAGTGTTATCAATTTTTAATGTCTTAATTTTATATTATTTTTAAAATTGAACAGTTGTCCATCTCAGCACGCGTCTCTATTTTCCAAAAATCAAATTAGTTGAATCTAGTATGCATAATATAAATTTTATGCTATCCCTTTTCTGACTGAGTGGTATCTCATACTGCTTATAGTCTAAATGCCTGTAATTTTTTTTTTTATCTTTTTCAAATGACAATTTTTTTATTCTATTTAAGACAAATATTATAAAAGTTATTGTTATGGATGGCACATTTTTTAAACATATACTTGCATACTATAATCAAATAAATAAATTTAACATATTTTACATCTTACATATACATACAAGTTTATGTTTGAAGAAAGTGCAATTTAATGTAAATAATATCCAGTAGATGGCTATGTGAATTAATACCTACCTATTAATGCATTGAGAAAGTCTCAATAGAGATGAAAGCTGGTTCATTAAATATAATATAAATATTAATAGTTGTTAATTTCAATCTTATTTTGATTAATTATTTATTTATGTATTTGTGACAACATTATGGACAAATAAATTGTATTGGATATTTGACCATTATAGTAATGTAGTAAGAACATCTATGTTTAATTATTTGAGTCAAGCCTATATGTGTCAACAAGTGTATATTTATTTTAAGATTTTCAAATATTATTTTGGGGTTAGTTTTATTTATTATTAAAGCAAGATAAAATGCACTTAATTTTTATTTATTAATTTATAATTATATTTTGTAATAAACAAAAAAAAAACAATAATAAAAATAATGTTACTATTTGTATTATACCTTTTTTTTTATATATTTTTCTGCTGATCTGATATTTTCTTTCTTCAGGACCTTTTAGATTTGAGAATGATGCTTAAATTTTATTTTTAATATAGTAGTTGTTGCTATAACCTTTTAATATTTTACATTATTTCTGTAGCTGAATAGTTGATAAATCCATGATGAGATAACTTTGAATTTTAAATTGATTTTTCCAGTTCTTAAGAAATATGTGTATTGAAAAGGAAGACCATCTCTTTCCTTTCTTCATTGTTTTTTAGAAATATCCCAAATAAATAAAAATATTTTCTTATCAAAAATTTGTAAAAATAATTTTTTGTTTTTACTAGCAAGTCTTACAAATGTAATACATTTGTTTTCATCATGTTTTTGTATTTGATAAAATTAATTATCATAAATAAAATGACAATATAATTTATAGGTTAATATTTTATATATATTTAATTTTTTTTAATGTCATAGTTATCTTAGAGAACAACTTATTTATTATTACTATATATATATTGGTCTAGTGAATAAATATATTAATTTGAGATTACTATATATATATATATTGGTCTAGTGAATAAATATATTAATTTGAGTGTGCATGTTTACATTCATTCAACGTTGACATATGTATCTTCTTCTATAGTTTTATCATTTATGATTAAAATAAAGCTGTGTCATCTACAGAGTCATTATTCAATTATATTGCTAATAAGATTTATTAAATTAATTATCTTAACTGAATAGTGTTGATATTTATTTTTGTTTTTTATATTATTTTCTCTCTCCTTCAAAGTGTTTTTTTGAAGCTAGCTATTTCTGTATATATTGTACTGCTAGTGAATAGCTACATGTTTCATATTAAATACTCAGACTAAAATTCATAAAAGAAACCAATACAGTTTTAAGAAATAGAAATATAATTTAGAAAGTTTTAAGAAAGAGAAATATAAGTTAGAAAGTGTTTAAAGAGGTTTTTTAAGAAACACCAATTGCCAAAAGACAAAGCGTTGCATCATCTTGTCATTTAAATATATATATATATGTGTTTTAATAGTTCAAGAGAGAATAGGAAAAGGAAGGGAGAAATTTAACTAAGTAAAAGGTTAAAAAATAGAATTCTCTTTTTTTATAAACTTAAAGAAAAAAAATGTGTGTATGTAAAAATGAAAATAGAATTAAAATGTCAAAATATAAAACTTAAATCCACTTAAAGATTGCTTGGCCGATAAACAGAAGAAAGAGAATAATAACTATAAAATGCAGTAAATGGAAACAATGGAAAATAATTCAAGACTGTAGCCAAAGATCAGATTAATCTACACAAGTATGCAGATTAAAACACAATGGGAATTTAATTAATAAAATTTATAAATTAAATAAACTAGATCAGAGTGATAAGTAGAGAGACAATAAAGACGAATCATATAAAAGGACTAAAAATCCATTCATCATTATTCTTGATTATTGATTTGTGATTAGTCTTCAGCTTCATTCATAGCGATCATTAAGATTAAGATTGTACTTGCATTACTACTGAGGAAGAGCTCCAGAGAAGAGAAGACAGGAAAAGCTACTAGCATCCTCAGCATGTGAGTAGGTGTCTTCATACTTACTGAAGAACCATTTAATATTATGCAATGCTAGTCAGTCCCCAGAGTATGCAGTTAGCCTCCAGTCCCAGTCCTACAGAACATCAGAAATCCTCCATCTGGAAGTCATACCCATGTAATAATCTGAACAGTCAAGAAATGTCTATTTCAGAAGTGCAGAAAGTCAGCCTGGAGTCAAAACCATTAGTGAAGTTCAAAAATCAAACTGATTGGTGACCAGTACAATAGAAGAAAGAGAGGAGTCATATTCCCAGAAGTATAAAGTGGAAAAATGCTAGGTAATTATGGATTTCCTTATTCCCATTCATGAACTGATCATGTTTGAATAAGAGACTTTGTTAGACTTTGATAGTCATAACAATCTTTAAGTGCCTCCCATAATTATCATATAAAATAAACCCTAGTATGTGCATGCATATTTAATTTTATCATAATATATTTTAATTAATATATGCAAAGCTTTCCTTTGAGTAGTGAATTTATATTTCAAGGTATGTGTGCATATGCAGATCTATAATATTTAATTGTATTATTTTTTATTATCATGTATTTTACTAAAAGTGTGCTTACATGAATTTATAATTTTCATTATTATATTATTCTTTAATATCATGTTTTAATTAGAAGTGTTTTAAAATAAATTGTTTGTTTGCTAAGTTATTGTTTGATCGGTTCTCTTTAATAATTATGCCACTAAAGCACTAAGCGGTCTACTATAGTTTGTCATCCTACAAATAAATAAAAGAGCTAGTTAGGAATTGATCAAGCACTAAATTGTATACCTGTCTTCTAAGCATGCTAATTATAACTTATGATTAGCTGGCACCTGAGCATTTACCTCAAAACAAATAAAAAATGCTTTGGATGGCACGGGTTTGAATTTAGCAGCCGAGAAGTTCTATGGCCTGGAAATGTGGCCACAGGTTATACTCTGTATAGCCTTGGCCTAGTTATAGGTGCTGTTGATCTTATCCACCTTCTGTATTAGATTTCTTCACTTGAAGGTCTGGTTTGCTGCAGTAGTGAAAGTGCAGCCGGAGTTGATTGAGATTTTTTTTTTAAATTTATTTAATCAGAGCAATCTTCTCCCACCCAGTTCAATGTATAATGACAAGAAAGACAGTAGGAAGAATAGAAAAAACAATGACATTTTTCCCTTGATGAATTTCTTTATCAGATGGTCATGTCAAATGTGTGGAAGTCAAATATATTGAGGGTGGGGGTTGAAATATATATATAGAAATTAGAGTCTAATAAATGGTAACAAATAATCTTATGTTGGTTTGCCAAACATAACAGAATAAGTCTTGAATAACATTATTTTTTTAATTATTAACTCTGCATATTCTAAATTTATTGTTGTTGATGTGAATCATCGTGACCTGGTCAATCTTTAGATCTTAAAATTTTATACATTAATAAGGACACTTTGTACTTTGCAAACTTACTTATAACAAGTCATCATACATCTGACTTTTAAATTACCAATGATGATTAAACTGAGTATTTTGCACGTTTAAGACTTCATTAAAATGTTTTTTTTTTATATCATTGGTAATATTTCTAGATATATCACTTAATTCTAAAATGCTTGGGAAAACATAATTTGTAACAGATAGCTTTTATTTTTTGACTGCAGTACAGGACTTGATAATGAGTGTCATCTCCTGATAAAGAGCTATCCTTTAGATTTTGGTTCAAACCCTTGCATATTTATACTAGTGTTTTTCTCATTACAGTTCTGGTTGTAACTCTCAGAAAGCATAGACACTGGGAATGACATCACAAACAGTAACAAATCTTAATATATATATATATGGATGAAAATGAAATAAATGAAAATAGTCTGGGTTAATTAATCAAATCACATTTACTAAAGTAAATAAAGAATAATGATATAAACTTGTCATGGTTATGTCTATAAATGTAATGATGGTTGAACTAGAACATATAACATATTTTTGATTTATTATTACTAGACTGAATTTTAATTAATTTATTGTCCAACAATCAATATAGAATGATTGTCTATCATATTACAGTCTTGGCAATATTTTATAAATGAGTCCAATTCTGCTACAGCTTAAATAATAATATATGAACAATTTCAAAGAAGAATAACAAAAAAACTATATAGAATATTTCAACACAAACTCACACAAAATGCACATATTTAAACTTTCATTAAGAGATCTTTTATAAATTGAAATATATTATACCGGACAAAAGCTTTAGACTCGCATATACTGACCGCCAGGGCGCCACTAGTCTGAAATTTGGAACGACATTTATTTTTAAGGAGTTACAGGATATGCGAATCGAATGCGCCGGACTAGCTCAATCAAGCAAATGATATTTATGTTTTGTTCAGTGAGTTGGAAAGGTAGCAACAGAAAACAAAATCAACTAAGTAAATGAATAAATAAATAATTTTATTAAAAGTATGATTAAATAAACATAAATCTAAGTAATAATCTTTAAAGCACACTTAAAATATGTACTACACGTACATTCGTCAAAATTGAACTAAAATATTTATATGGCTTTGAGAGCGATTTTCTGTGTGTGAAAGAGTGCAAAATACTGGCAGTAGCAGAAGTATTAGTAAGTATAGTGATCTCATGCCAGACAAGGGAGGCTAGCTTCCTGCTTATAACCCATAGTTAGGAAAAGAGATTTATGTCGAAACAAGAAATACGAAGGTAGTTTCCAAAACATTAATAATAATAAAAAGAGTGTTGAAAGTTATTACTTTCAATCGATTGACCTCCCTCTGAGTGAGACAGGCTAGGAGCTCACGATCTACCTATTGAGAGGGTTAAAACGATCATACGTGCCCCTAATAAACGAATTGGAAGCTTGAAGAAATAAAACTAAGAACTATTATATTTCTTAATAGTCTATTATAAATAAAGTTTCACGACATAAGTAGAACTAATAATAAAATGAGTCACGAGCCAGAAGTCAATTAAAATAGTCTGTAATATCCAGACAGTTTTCTATAATGAAAGGGATGTGAGATTATAAATAAACTACTATCTTACTTACTGAGACTTAAATAGGACGGACAGTAATAGGTTTGAAACTAGCACTCGTTAAAAAAAAAAAAAGAAAGAAAAAAATGAAGTACACAGAAATCGAATTACATAAGATACAACTTAAAAACATTTATATTTTTTTAAAAAAAAGGAATACATATAAGACAACATTATTTAAATTGCAAAACTGTAAGGTACCTTTATAATTTATTTAAATGCTAGTGCACTAGACTTCTTAAGTATAGTCCGTTGCTCTGGATTCACTGACGGTAGGCTTGGGTGAGTTGGTTAGTGGTTTCTTTGGAGCCGGTTCTTATGGCATTATAGGCAGTTAATGGAGACACAGGACGTCTGAACCTGTCCTGGCGAGAAACTTAGCATATCATGGTAAAGAAAATATTCTTGCTGTAGGTTTAATGTTCATTCTAGGTAGAATAATTACCGGATCAGCTTTCAGAACATGCAAGAATAGTTAGTGCAAGTATCTCTCGGAGTTGGTGGAAGTGTCTCAGAGTTTGTGCAATTCTCCTGTCAGAGTTGGTGTCTGTCTCTTTGCGCTGGTGCAAGTATACTAGCTGATGCAAGTATTGAAAACTAGTCAAAGATAATCCAATGGCCTGATTCAGCCTGTTATATCTGAATCATATCTCTTAAACCAATTACCAACTTTTTCTTTTTAATTAAAATTTAAAAATTCTCTATCTAGATAACAATAGTTATCTAATTAATGAAATAAATTGCCCTTTACAGATCTAGGAACCAACTAATGAAAAATTCTTTTCTCTTTGTTTTCTTTCTTTTTTAATTATTCTTATCAATATAAATCTCAAATCTGTAAAGCAATCTATTTGTACACTTTACTTTTACATAAATTTAACAAAAAAGTAATCTTAGTTTTCTTTTTTTTTTTAAAATCAAAATTAAAAACCAAATATAACTGTGGTATTAAAATATAATTCCCACGCACATACATATATATCTGTACAAGCATTAAAAAAAAAACTTTCAATCAAGTTTTACAAACGAAATCTTATATAAAAATTTATTTTATTTTCTTCACCTCTATAAAACTATAATTTTTTGTAATGGTGTCTTAAACATCCATTACAATATAAATTTCATATGACATTTTAATATTTAATACATATCTATATGGCTGTCAGGTATTTGAAATATAATTTGAAGTAGACCTAGTTTTGCAATTCTTTAGTTAGTCTGCATTTTGAATGTTCATTATAGGTTTCCAATTTAGATATTTCCAAAATATAATCATCTTTGTAGTTGATTAATAGCTTAATTTGATGGTTTTCAACATAGGTACAACTCTTAATTTTTGAAAGCAAATTATTTCAGGATCAAGCAAATATAATCTTCGGTATGACTGATAACAGGTTACATTTCAACTCTATGCTCGATTCAAACAGGTCATTCCATTTCTGAGCATTGTATGACTGGTAAATGATTGCAAGTGCACAGTTAGTGACCTTTAGCAGACATTTTGAAACAAAATTTGACTTCATTGTTGTATTGAGAATAGACTGTTATATCTCACCATGTCTTTAAATAATGGATTAATTCAGATTCTCATCTTATTTAAGTCAAATTGAGCATTCATTGCCTCAAATCAGTGCTTAGATAAATAGATAATGCATACCCAAAGGCTACAGTGGGCCAATAGGTGATGATGCTCATTGTATCTGAATGTTTCCAGTAGGGATGGAAATCTGACAAATAGTCAAGCTTTTTGAAGGCAAGGTCAGAGAACTACTGTCACAGAGTGGAATAGTATACATGTTCTCCAATCTATGACTGTCATATAGTTAAATGGCAATCTACATGTCTTAGAGAGAACTACTGTCATAAAGCTGAAAGGCAGAGTACGCATTTTCTAGAGAACTACTTTTACAGAGCTGATATATATATATATTGTACCAATATCATGGTTGGTACATAAAATAATTTTGTCTAAAATTATTGAATTAAAAAATCTTTCGTTAAAAGAAAATAGTATGTAAAAGTTTAAGAGTTTTTTTTATTGCACTTTGTTTTTGAAAAACTTAAAATTAAAAGTCAGAGTTTTTTGAAATAAAAGTTACAATTAATTAATTAAGAGGGGGAGGGGGTTTGCTTTAGAAACGTCAAACTAAAAGTTTTATAAAAGAAGTAAAGAGTTCTTTTTTATTATTATTATTAGTTGAAATATAACTTAAAGTTTAAAAATATAAATTTATTTTTATTTAAGTTAAAGAAAAAAAAAGTCATCTTAAAAACTAAATAGTGAATTGATCTTAAATTATATACATACGTAAATGATGAATTAATATGAGTTTGTTACTAAAATATATACGTGCGATTGTAAATATAATAAAGGTATGTGTAGTAAATATTAAAAAAATGATATAGAAAATTATTATTAAAAAACACAGTGATGGCTATTAAGTTAAACAAAAAACAACAACACTATGTTTATGATGGCTGCTAATTAACATCTCCAACAACAGGATTAAAAGCTTATCTCGAGAAATGCAATTAAAAACTAGGAAGGAATTTCAACAACAGATATTGCTGGCGGACATCAAAATGACAACAGGCCCTTAAATATAAATAGTCCAGTTTTTCATCGGACAATCAGCTGAGATTACAATTTAGATTGTGCATTTGAGATTACAATTTAGATTGTGCAGTTGAGATTGAGCTGTTGAGAGTTAATCAGTTAATCAATCAGTGTCTCTAGCCTGAGTCCAGTGAACATTCAACTTGTCCAGAAAAGGATAATGCTTGCATAACAACTTGAAATCTGCCATCAATATTTAACTGTCTCCAAGAATAGTGCCAATGAATAATAATAAAACTCCTCAAGAAAACGTCCCAGCTGGCTGGAAATATTCTCACTAGAAGCAGCAACCAGGAAGAAAACAAAGTCCTCTATAAAAATAAATTTCACAGCAAACAGCAAGAAGAATTCCACATTCTAAAATCTTAGGCAATAACATTTTCTTATTCTCATTTCTAAAGTAGCCATCACATTAGTGAAGCCTCCCGGAGTCAAGTAATATGAACTCTACAGAACACATAGACGAACTATTGATGTGCGTGTTTTTAAATGTCAATATTTAATGCTTTGTTATATGATATTATAGTGTGTGAATTAAGAATGTGTGTGATTACTATACCAGTGTTATGTTAGTTAAATAAGATTTATAAAAGTATATAGAATTAGTATAATAAATGTTAATTAAAATAAATTGTCTTTTAAACTTAAAGTTTAATTTTGTTGGTCAATTCTTTTTACCACTAATTGAAACAATAATTTGTTATTGATTACAAGTAGCTGAGCTAGTCATGGGTGTATCTTAGGTGTTGAATTAGTGGTCATTGTTTAAAGTGCATTATTTATCCTCTGGGTAAGTAACTGGTGCCCGTGTTTCTACAAAACAAAAAAGTGCTTTGAACGTGGTGTTGAATTCAACAGTCGAGAAGAAATCTGTTTTCTTCAAATGTGGTCAGTTAGATATATTTCACAGATATGTCTGCTGGCTTGGATTCAGGTGCTCTTTGAGTACTCTTCTTTGCCTAAGGGGCTGTGGTGGAGCAATATGTAAATTGCAAGGAATAATATTGTATTATATTTTAGTCATATAATTTTGCTTTGATAAGATAAATTTATTTAAAGAGTTAAAATAAATATTGTGTTTACTCCTTCAGGGATTTATGTGCCCATTTAATAATATTCTGGTAAATCTATGTTCTCCAGACTATAGCAGTTAAGTAAAACATAAGGCAAGACCATGTGCAGGATTGGAAGCTGTTAGAAGTGAATGCTGATATGAGGCAAGATGTCAAGTACAGTTAGAAATGTCTCCAGATATACTCATGAGGCAGACTGTCACAGTACAACTGGAAGTGGTAGGAAACCTATAACGATATGTGCATCACTTGTTCCATAGTTCATTTTAGAATTAGGAGCTATACCTCACCAATGGTGGCAGGCAGAGTGTAGCCATTGTAAATATAGTATAAATGTACAAACGTATATTTTTGTGTTTCATTAATAAGTATAGTATAAAACGTATTTACATGCATTTCTGTTTATATTAATTTACGTATAAATATAACATAATGATAAGTAGTTTGGCCCCAGCTAGCTTCTTTTGCTTATCTAATAATTTGGATTTATTATAATAAGGAATACCGATAAATATTACCGAAATTCTTTACCTTTTTGTCTTTGCTATGAAAATTGAAGAGTAGTTCAGTGAGTATCTGCTGTTATCTTTCCTGCTTTGATCTGAAGTTGTTAAATGTAACTTTTTATATTGCCTTATATTGTTTCTATAACTTTGTCTCTTCTGTTTACCAAAACTATATTTTTTGGAACTCAGAAGTTTATTTGTTCATCTGCACATGACATTTTTGAGGCAACATCTGATTTTTAAAGGTTATTTTTCATATCTTAATTATCTTGTTTTTTTAAGTAAATTGCTTTCTAAATAATATTTTGTAATAGGTTTAATATTCAATCAATTCTATATACCAGATTTTAAAAAAATCTATACGTAAGTATTTTTATATTTTCAATTTTAAGATTTAGTTAAATGAATTTTTATAATAAATTTTGATCATAAATTACTACTATTCTCATATGTCTTCCGTCTTAAAAATGTATTAATCGCTTACATTTTCCAATTGACCCAACTTCTTTTTATGTAGTCGTGTGTGTTCATAAAAACAGCTCCCCCCCCCCCACCATCAAAAATATATACAATTTATATTGCATGTGTAATGGACAAATATACAAAAATATTCAAATTTCCAACTTTGAACAATGCGTTTCTTTTTAATTTTCGTGACATCGTATTGGTATGTAATATTGCAATCTTTATCTTGTATTATCTTATTATTTTAAAATCTTGCCTATTGGCATTGTGACTTAATTTATGATTGTCATATACCTGGTAAAATAAAAATACACACAGAAAAAAGTTTTTAAATAATATTTAGCTTTATTACTGCCATGAATATATTGTAAAAATATATTGAAAGCATTCTAAGCATTAATAAAGCTAAATATTATTAAAAAAAAAAAAACTACCTTTTCTGTGTGTATTTTCATTTTACCAGACATTATATTGGCTCAGAAAAGAAGAAAATATTAGTAACAATTGAATTACAAAAGATTTTCATACATATATATTGTAACGGGATGGGGTATCAGGAAGTGGAAGTAAATGGACTGAAACTGGGTGATGGCAAAACATCATCAACCCCAGTAAATACAAAATCAAATAATTTATAAAAGTATATATAAGATATATTTAAGGGAAGCATGAGACTCATGAGAAATCATTGAGAGATCAGCCAGCTAATTCAGAAACCATAAATCCAGCAGCATTATAAAGTACAAGTCAGTATAATTCAAATACCATTCATCATTATTAATGGGAGTGAATAAACAAACCAGTACAATAAATCAGAATAAAATCAACAGTCAATCTTGTGACTGGATTGGATATGGGTCTTCTGTAGACCAAACTAACTATTGAGCCTTTGCCAGCTTGGGCAGTTATATAAACATAACTTGGATGCACCAGCTTAGTGCCCATCCATTAAAATACACAACCAGAAAAATCTAAACAATAATGCTGGAATACAAAAACATTCTGATCATCAACAATGCTCAGACCACTTATAATGGCCACCTATAAACTTAACTTCTAATAAGACTAAATTAAAATAAAATATAGTGCATGGGCTTTAAAGAGTATCCTCTTTTGCACCAACCAGGATGATGATTGATCATCTCTGGATGCCCCAAAGCACTAAATATACATCACCATTCATATATTCATCCTGTGCTCGAATCTAGCTCAGAGAACACAAGCTCTGTTACTGTATGTGACCAAGAGAGGATGGAAATCATTTTTAACAATTAAATAAGTTTATTAATAACAATAAAAAAATTATATTTAAGGTCTTATAGGATAAGGCTCTGATTTTGAATGATACACAATAATAAAATCATCACTCTAATTTACAAGATTACTACAAAATTCAAATTATTACATTAACTGCATTATTTCTTAATGAGTATCTATAAATGCATACATATATCCGTACACAGACGTGCGTTTTATAATATATGATGAAGACATTTCAGTTAAACATGAAATAATTATTACATTTGTGATTTACATAATTGCTATTCAAAATTTAAATTGTTACATGGATTTACGTATATGTGCACACAGATGCGCAATTTCCATTATAAAATTAATCTATTTCAATTGACATTCAATAACAACAAAAAATGATCAAAATTTACATATGTGTTATAATTGACAACATACGCACATATACATGTGTGTGCATGAAATAACCCATTTGACTTGCTACAAAATAATTATCAAAATCTTAAATTATATAAAAGACAATAAATGATTAAGCTTTTAAATTATATTTTAAATAATACAAATACTTATGCTAGGTTTGCTACAACACGTATATAGAATTGCACAGATTATTAGCAAATTTAATTTTGTCAAACAATAAATAACAATACTATTATAATTAATAATTCCATTTTGAATATACATAAAATTTACATATATCAATATTTGAAAAAAATCAGTTTATTAAATTTTAATACAGTTTTCTTTTATTCTCTTAAAAAAAAAGTATAGTCAATTTTCGAGAGGTTAGAAAGCTTTTTATTAGGTTATTACCTCTTAACTAATTATAAATGTTTTTAAATTTAAAAATATAGATTTAAAATGTCTATCAAATAATTATTGAAAAATAACTCACTTTTGTATGCAAGTTTATCTGTGCCCCTCTGCATACAGACACAGCAGCATATGTATAACTACTTTATTCAGCTGGTGTTTCTCTTGAGCAAGCTGTTTTTTTGGTCATTCCAGGTAATTGGCATCATCAGGTAAAAGTACATAATTCAGGTATGGTTGGCTTTTTCCTTTCTGTAGTCAGTTCCACTTATATTTGGATTTTGTAAGCTTCAGGTCAGCAAGCTGTTTTCCAGAACACTTTTAAGGCTATGAATTACAAAGAATCTTGACCCATTTCCTCCCTGTAAATTCAAACTCCTTCAGTGAAATGTAGAGCAGCCACTTTCTTGCATTCTTAAATCTTTATGGCAGTTCTCTTGATAATTATACTAGCCATCTTTGCAGCTAGCTTTACTATGGCCATTTTCTGCTACAGTTACAAACTCTTCATAAAATATGTTAGTCAACTTTACAGCTAGCTCTTCTGCTAACTCTCACAAAACTGCAAGCCAAAACTAACTGATATTTTTTTTATCAGTCTTTTATAACCTTGGTTAGGTCGTGACAAAAACACAGTGGCTGTTTTCAATCTGTCTAATCCATTTGAAAACAAGCTGGAAATATCTATCAAAGTGTGAGATTCATGTTTTTACTTTAATCTTTGGAATTTGACCAAAGGTGTGATAATCCTTTAGAATTTTTCATCTATAAAGATTTTTAACTAGATAGTAGAAATGCAAATAAGCATTAATTAAAAAAGGTATTTTATACAAGTATTAATTAAAAGATTTTTAAAAAACAAATTATGCTTTTTTTTTTACTAATTTCAAAATCAGAATTAAAAATATTATTTATCAGACCTTTTTAAAATACTTATTTCACAATGAAATTTTACTTTAAGCCCAGAGTTGTTTAACCCTTTACTTATTATATTATATTTTAAGAAATATAGAAAAATATCTACAAAAATTTATGTTTGTGTTTATTTCTAGTTTTCCTTTACTTTATATATATATATGCACACACACTATTATTATGGGTGTACCATGTAACCCAACCGGTTACAATATAATGAGAATTAAAGAGTATATTTCTGCTAGAGATAATCTCTAGTTTAATGACTGATCAGTAATAATCATTAATATAATTCTATATTTTGTGGAAAATTGTGAGAGCAGAAAGTTTGACACTTGTAATCATAGTATAATAAATTGCTATCTATAAACTTCTAAACAAAGAGATTGTTATTTGGGCCAATTGATGTGTATTGATTCAGCATAAAATGCCCATCTTGGGGATCATTTATTTTTTTTTGGTCGTATATTTCAGAAAATTGTAATGAAATAGAAGTTTGAAATATGTATATTAAGTTAAAAGTATATCTAAAAAAAAAAAAGTGTATTTGAAGTTAAAATTACAATATGAGCTGTTATGTCTTACTTGAAAAAAGTGAACATTGTGTTTCAAAAATGCATCTAGAGTGAGAGAGATTGGTCTGATTAAAATTACAATATGAGTTATGTATATCTTATTCACTTGGAAAAAGTGAACTGGGTATTTCAAAAATGCATTCAGAGTGAAAGGTTGATATGATTTCTGGTTCCATGGATATGATTGAGTTAAGATGAAAGATGCATTGAGGTATAATATTTAAATACAAATATAGTATATATACTTTTAAGCAAGAAGAAGTTAGAGGGATTTGAATCCAGATCTTCAAGTTCACTTCGGTCATCCACTCCATCTTATATGACCAATATACATAACCACTCATATATAAATTATATATCACAACAATGTACGGACAATTAATAAATAATACAGTAATAAACTTTAAAGAAAATACTAAGGCAGGCTTTTGATTCAGAGTTATTTTCTGATATGTATCAAAAGTCTGGTTTAGCAAATTTTTAAAGTTGATTACCATATTATGTATTAATCATTCATGCATTGTTCTCATGGAAAATAATTTTTACTTTTTACCATAGTTTAAGTGTTTTTAATTTATCTATATTTATTAAACATTGATACACTAAATAATTGTATCAAGATATGTATAAATAGTAGACAGTTTTTTTGACTTATAATCAGCATAGGTAAAACTTAAACTCAGTATAATATCTATTTATGCCACCCAAAACTATGTAGAGATATAGAGTTCAATTCAGTTATTATAGGAGCAAAAAGCTGAAACAAAATACTTATATATATTGAATTTGTTTAATGTAGTCATAATTACTTTCAATAAAAAATTTAGATTGTTTGATCCAGTCCGTATTCAATAAAATGATGCCAGAAATAATAATATTGAATTTTACGATAATGCATCATCATATATGGTTAGCATTCCACTTTTTTTCTGCATTTATATGTATAGTCATAAAATTTAATCTGTCCATTTATATGAATGGCAGTTATGAGACTTAAAATGCTACTTTTTGATTATCCTGTTTCGACAGACATTTAGTGAAGAGGTATTTTAGGATACCTATTATCACAGACAATTAGTGATCAAAACATTTTGGTATACTAATGTCCAAAGGTAGTAGTCAACATATTACTATTGTTTAAGGATTACTGTGTAGTTTACCTTATATGAATTTCTGTTCTTTTAAACTTTGCAACAAGTCTGTCAATACAAATATTGGTGACTTATCATCTGGATATAATTTGTTATAACAGCTTTCTTTTGATTTCAATTTCCTGGGAATAGAGTTACAATCTTTGAATTTTTAATATTTAAATACAAATATTCTTTATATACCTGGGAAAAGCTTAGATGTAATATAGTGGATTTGAACACAAATTTTCAAACTCCCTTCAGCTATCCCACTTTATCTCATATAAATGATACACATGACCACATATATGTGAAAAAGATAAATGATCTCCAATAGGCATATTTCATGCAGAACCAGCACTCATCAGTTAGTCCAGATCATTATCCCCTACACACATATATAATCAGTGCTCCGTTTATATTGAGATGGCAATTTTTCACACTTTGATGGACAGGCTTCAATCTACTCTGCTTTCCAACTCTTTAGCCATCTTCTTCACACTTTAATAGACGGACATTAACAAGGGATTTGGGCATTCCATTATCAGATTTTCAATGGTATGGATGGCTGAAGAGTTGGAGGGTGGAGTAGATTGAAGCCTGTCCATTAAAGTATGAAGATTTGCCATCTTAATATAAATTGAGCACTGATTATATATATACGTGGGAGATGATCTAGACCAAGTCATAAGTGTTGGTTCTGTATGAAATATGTATACTGGAGATCATTTACCTTTTTCTCATGTATATCATGTGTATCGGTTGTATGAGATAGAATGGGTAGTTGAATCTTTGAATTTGTTTGTTCTTGTTTAGACATATTTTGGTTTTTAAAAGTATTAAAATGTGTATTAATTCTATGATGTTAGCCTTTTAGAATTTACTATATATTCCTGCAATATTTGTTCCAACTAACAATTATAATCAATTTAATAATATTTTTGATATATATATTGTAATGATTCGAACATAGCCGAGTATGGTGGTGTTTTATATTGCAAGTTGCCTTAAGGCTAAATAGAAAGACAGATCAAAGAATTTTAAAACAAGAAAATAAAATTAATGAAAATAAGTCATTCTTTTGATTAATGATTTATACTTCGTTAAAACTGAGTACGTATTTAAAATAAAATAAAGTAATAATAATATTTTTATAAAAATGATTTACTGCCATGAAAATATTTGTAAAATTGCGTTTATGTTAAAAGTTATACGTGCAGTTATGAATAAATTATCCGTATTCGTTAGCGAAAGAATATTAACATAAAAGAGAGCTAGAAGTAAATCATTTATATAGAAGTCATAAAGGAGAATATGGATATATAAATAAAGATTGTTCAAATTAAATAGTTTAAACCGGAGTTTCCAAAAGTTGAAAATGAATTTTTGTATCTAAGAAAAGAAATATTTTTTTTTATTTTGTAATTCTGTTTCGTAGTTTAATCCGAATTTTATTGATAATTACTACAATTAATTTAAGTTAGAACAAAGACTGAAAAACAATCAATTATTACATGTTGAATATATTCATCTGTGTATATATCTGAGTCGTCTCAGAAAATGAGGCGCTATCCGCTTCCAGTACAATATATATATTAAAAAACTTAATAATGTCTGACATATAATTGTGAAACTTTTTATAAATTATTTTTTGATAATTTTGTTTTAAAGTTTTTGAAAGATTAGTTTTTAGAATCTTCTGTTGAATGACAATAGAAGATTCAATTAGAAAATGTGCTAAAACATAATAGGCAGTATGTTGTGAACTTTTTATGCAGGTGCAAAAAGAAAAAAAGAAAAAGCCCACTTGAGTCCAGTTTGTAGAGCCTCTGTATCATCTCTGAAGTTGAGCAGTTTAAAATAATCTAGTTAAAAACTCATTGTACAGAAATGAGTGAAATCAGTGAATCATCGCTAATTCCATTATTAGTGCAAATCTATTTTGTTACAAATTTCATTTCATATGATAATGAGGGATATATTGCTTATTATCCAACATTATTCTGTCTAAAGAAAAAAAAAAAAAAAGATTTGCAATTTTTATTTTATTTTACTTTTTTTGCTACTTTCTGAACATTTTAATTCTTTATAAAATAAATAAATAAATAAACTTTCTAATTGGTGGAAGAATTTATGTTGGAATTTCAATCATATATAATGATTGGAAGTAAATTATCAATTCAAAATTCTTTTGAAATATTTCGGATTTTATTTTATTATGCAATTTAATTTCTGCTACTTGATTATTTTAATATTTTTTCTCTCTCCCTTCCCCCTCCTTCTACATTTTTGATTACTTTTTTTTTTTTTTAAATTCTATCTTTTATGAGATAAATATTCAATTATTCAATGTTTTTTATTACTATTAAAGTAGGAAATAGAAAAAAAAATTATAAAACGTATGTAAGAATGTACTTACTATTATAAAATATAGTTTCTTTCGAGTAGAACCTTGAAATTTGAAAAAGTTATGATTGTAATTTAACCCTGGATCCATATATCATCATCATTTTCAATTGTTATCGATCGACTGTAGAACGAAGATCTCTTCAAATTTAATCCAGTCTTTTACAATCCCTTGGTATCCAATTTAAGTTTTCAACTGTCTATCATTTATTATCTCATCTAGCAATATGTTCAACCATATGTTCACTTAAAAAAGAATGATAGACTTTCGTATTGTTAAAAGCTATATATGCCAAATTATGCAATGCAAAAGCAATTATTCGGTGCATATGCACCCCTGTGTGGTTCATCCCATTGGTGGAGTGACCAACTCAAGTTCTAAAGATTTCTAAATTTATTTTCAATAAAGAAAAATAAAACAATGTGCTCGATTGAATGGAAGTTTTGAGTTGAATCTGTTATTTGAGTACTCAAATATAGACCTCCCAAACAACAACCATTCAATCACATATAAAGACACACACTTATACATGTAGATATGAAGACAAGAAAGTGTGGCCTCTTTCTCTTTTTATTTTATGTGGATGATTTAGTCAGTCTTTATTGGCATCAATAATATTGAGTTAATTTACTGTATTAGTAATCATTCAGCATTACTAACTTATATAATCATACAACATTGATTCTGTATGTGATAAATTATGCTAGTTACATAGATACCATTAAAAAGGAGAAAAGGTTCTAAAGGCCTAATTAAAATTCTAGGGATGCACTGAAAAAATTATTGCAGTCACTAGTAAAATTAGAATCATTACTGCAGTAGATAAATCAAATGTTGAAATTTAGTATATTCAACTCCAATGTGTTGCAGCTGCATTTAATAAGTTAAAAGAGCATTTTGTCATGGTGATTAGCTCTAACTAATTTGTTATATATAGACTGTTACGGCAATACACAATCCCTTTATTAATATAAAAAGTGGTAAATATGATTGATTTCTCTCATCTGGTTTGGATGTGATGAAATTGAATGTGAATTTGCAATGATATGGCTTTATCCTGTATGATTTTGATGTAATAACAAAATGGCAAACTCTGGAACCTAAAGTTCATAGAACTTGACCTGTCATTTCTAGTGCTCAAATTTTTTATAAACTTCTAAGCAGTAAGTCATTTATTATTTTTATAAAAGGTATGACTTTGTTTAGAGGCAGGCAAATCATAATTTTATGATTAACATGAGGAAAAGATATATATATATTTGGAGAAGTAAACCAAATTTATGTTATGAAGATTATGTAAAGATACTCTAAAGAAATATAATATTGAGTGCTTTTATTGATAGGCTATACTTGAGAATGAATACATTGCCGAGCTACAATTAAACAAGGTAGCTAAGTGGTCAGAAAGAAAATTGTTCTACAGAAAATATTAAAAGGCAATATACCCAAGATATCAAATAAACATGCGAAATAGCCTGCATTGATTTATGTGATTGACAGATTGGTTTTTATAGTCATCCCAAAGCTTGCCTTTAACTTTTTTCTTCCTTTTCTTATTTCTATTGTAATTAGAATGATTATACTTATTTACAAAAGGCTGCTTATAAACAAGTATTAAAGAATGTTTTACTTTAAAGATGGACAATTTATTGAAAATTATAGAAAATTCCAACAGCTTCTCAAAACAAGCCTTCATTTTTCTCTTTTATTTATTACTATTATTATTATTATTTTTAAAATTATTTAAAGGATTAAAGTTTTTGCACTGAAAAGCTATAAATTGAATGAAAATTAATATAAATATAATGGAAGAGCTTCCATTTTATATTTATATGTTTTTCATTCAATTTATAGTTTTTTTTACGAATGCGTGTCAGCACATATAACTTTAATTTACATTTGTTTAAGGAATTTAGCTTAATTTTATAATTACATTATTTAAAAGATTAAATATATGCATTTTAAAACATATTGCATATTCATCAGTGTTATATTTGTGTTGTATATATCAACTATTCATGTACACTAATATAAATTTTGAAATTAAAGTTCAATACTCATAATTTATTTGGCATATGTCAAATCAGCAATTAAATTTCATGCATCCTACCCTCTGCAGCAGCTATAATTTATGGTTCTCTCAGTACATTGATCTCTGTGACTTTTATCTTGTTGGATGTTGATCAAATTTGATTATTTTCTCATTATACATAACAATAAACCATGATTTTTTTTTTTTTTTTGCAGTTAAAACTTTCATTCTTAAACTAGCTCAGATTAATTTTAAACATTTATCATTATTACAGAATTTGTTTTAATAAATTGCCAATTACTTGTTGAGTGTTATTTTGTAACGTGAAAATCCCTCTGACAATAAGAATTGAAATACTTCCATTCTCATTTCAAAACAAATTTGGAAAATTATTTTAAGAAAAGTCTATTATAAGGATATTTATTTGATGAGATATTTATAGTGCTGTCTAGATTATAATTTTTGATTTTTTGTTTTTTAAATTTACAAATGAAAAAAAAAAATTAATAGTTCAACCTAAGTTGACTTATTCTCTATTTTAAATAAGATATATATAAATAAATAATAATGAAATAATCTGTTGCTTAGGCATGGGGTATGTGTGTCAAAGATATTCAAGAACCAAAGTGATGTATTGAGCATGATAGTCTCACTAGATTGATCAAATTGAGACTATTATTAAACTTATATATATATTGAAGTAATGTAATTATTTCACCTGATCATAATTATTCATTAGATCATAGAAAACATAGATGGTGAATGCGAGGGGGGGGGGTGTAACATAGCTTAGGTATTTACTTTTTGGAATCAAGCTAGGCAAAGCAAGGGAAATATAAATCCATTTAAATATAATAATAATAAACATATATTTAGAAAGTAATGAACTCTTAAGGACTAACAGAGATAGACCTGTATTGTTTTGTGCATGCTTGCATGTGCATATTTATCATTTATACATTATTCTATAAAAGTTTATAACCTGCTTTTCTGCACGCATTGTAATTATTTAGTAAATGTTGAACATTTAACAGCAGACCAGATGTGTTTTATAATAAATAAATTTATTTTAAAACTAAACACTTTGAAATAAATACTGAAAAGTATCATATAAACGTTTGCTAAATAATTGCATTTATACATTAATAATAACGAAAATACATTTTAAGAATTAAGAAAAATATTGTACATAGTAATTTTTAATATTGTATAAAGTGATTTTAAATGTAATTATTAAAAAGGTAATAATAATATTTGATTTATGTTTTAAAATTATAAAACAATAAAAGATTGTTAAACTATATATGCACATTAGCCAAATGTTATATTTGACATTAACCCTTACAAATACTGACATATTTTTTTGGTCCACGTGATAGAAATTTTTGAAAATGCTCAACCTTTCATTTCTATTTAAAATTTTTATATTTTGATTTCTTTTTAAATTTAATTTTATAAAGAATAATATTCTAAAAAATCACATTTGATCTTTTTAAATATTTAAAAATTGACTTGAAAATATGAATGAAGGATGTAATTACATCACACAATGGTCATATATCGATATGATAGAAAACTCAGAAAATAAATGAATTCATTTTTTTATAAGTTATTTTGGGGCATGTATATTAGACCTGCTGTGACATTTCACATAGGTATCAATCCACCAATAACTTTCTAATCATGTGATTTCTTACAATAACACATATACACCAGAACTTCTGATAAACTTAAGTGATAAATTTTTAAAAATGGACCCATATTCACATTATTTCACAATATTTTTGCAAGGTTTAGAAAGTTATTAGCAGACTGATACATATGTGAAATATCACAGCAGCTCTAATCTATAACACTACATCCCCACACTAATATGTAAACCTGAAACACACTTTTACCAATACAAAAAGTACAAATTTGCGAAGAAATAAATTTTAAATGTGCAATTTTTTTTTTTTATTAATATACATAGTATTTTTTTAAATTTTAAGTAAGATTTGGGAATTTCCACTTTTGTTTGCAACAGCAGAATGCTGAAGCTTTGTCTAGTGGAGGAGCAGGATGTTTGCAATGATATAAAGTGCTATATTAAAAACTCACAACTACCTGTTTTTATTTAATATCGTAATGTGTTTTTATTATTTTTGTATACAAATTTATACTTATTGTATTGTTAAAAATTTATAGATATTTTGGAATTTTTAAAGCAGTACTTTGTGCCAAGGGACAGCATTCTGCTGTCATAAACACGGGCAACAGTTAATCATATTTTATCTAAATTTAAAAAAGTCTACATATATTAAATCTGGCAGGAAATTATAAAATGGACACTAAAGTAAAATTTAACAGAAGAAAAATACTACACAAGCAAAATCAGAAAAAAAAAGTAAATATATTACTACATCTATTCACTCGCTTAAAATCAAACATTCTTACCATTTATGAACTATAAAATGGAAAGTAAAGCAAAGAAAAAATATTACATCTATAACTATGGCAAAAGAATTACAAAATCAACAAATCCCCATCACCACCAAAAAAAAACCTATATTTGGCTCAAGCTATAACAAAATGGAGAGTTAAAGCACACATGTTTATGCGATATAATGCCTGACTGGTGTCCTCATCAAGAAATGTGTCTAACTACATTCATTTTGTTTTTTTAAAAAAATTAGTAAACTTTTTATCAAAATGAAATCACTGTGGTGGATTGATTTTTTTTTGATAGCCAGAATGCAAAGGAAAGTGACATCTATAGTTGATACAAAAATGTTCATATTTGGCAGATCACTGTTCTTCAATTTTATACACTTTTCAGAAATCTGAATAAATTGTCAAGCCCTCTTCTACATTTTGTTTGATCGCTTCATAAGAATTGTTGCTATTCTATCAATTGCCATGATGAAACAGTCATCAGTTTCCTTACCTGTGGCTAGCTGTTTTTATTTAGTATCATAATGTGTTTGTATTATTATTATTATTTTTGTGTACAAATTTATCACTTAAGTTTGTCAGAAGTTTCTGTGTTTATATTATTTGATGATATCGCAAGGTTAGAAATTTATCAATTCTAACAGATAATAAAGGTCTTGTGCTAAATGAGGTGTAGGTGTATATCTCCCTGCATATATGAACCAACTAATAAATAAAATATTGTGAATTATTACCCTCTACAACTACTTGACAAATAGATAAAGGATTATGTACAAAAGGATAAATATAAATAAATGAATAAAGGATTATCAGTCAACAACCAAGATACAAATATTAGAGCTCTTAAATAAGTATTTATGACCAGTTTATTTAAATTGAACACCTCTGCATGTATGTTACCAATAAATTTTGTATATAAACTTTAATATAAGCTATTTGAAATTTAAACAAGAACTTTTAATATAAAGCATTATAATAGACAGGGTATGAGCACAGACTTTCACATGACCCACCACTCTCCACACTATCTCATAACACTGATACACTTGAACACACATATGTTGAAAAGATAAATAATCATCAATATACATATTTCATGCTAAACCAGCAGTCATCAGTTGGTCCAGATTACCATCTCTACACATATATGCTACAAGTGCTCAGATATATATTAAGATAGCAAATCCTCCTACTTTAATGGACAGGCTTCAATCCACTCCACACTGCAACTCTTCAACCGTCCATCCAATTGAAAATCTGATGATGGAACACTCAAAGGCCACCCTGAGGCCGAGATTATTGTCACACCCATGTTGACCTAAGGTCAATCTGACCCCACATGTACAGGACATAATCCATCAAATACATATGCAAGGGATAGGCTGACATCTCTAATATGTAATAGCTGAAATACACAGGCTTATATATACCTGTGTCTATATATGTAATAGACAGGGTACATACACAGGCTTATATATACCTGTGTCTATATATGTAATAGACAGGGTACCCTGTCTATTACATATATAGACACAGGTATATATAAGCCTGTGTATTTCAGCTATTACATATTAGAGATGTCTGCCTATCCCTTGCATATGTATTTGATGGATTATGTCCTGTACATGTGGGGTCAGATTGACCTTAGGTCAACATGGGTGTGACAATAATCTCGGCCTCAGGGTGGCCTTGAGTGTTCCCACGTTCAAGGTGGGGGGGGGGGGGGGGGGGGGGGGGGGGGGGGGGGGGGGGGGGGGGGGGGGGGGGGGGGGCCGGCCGGGGGGTGGGTGTGACAATAATCTCAGCCTCAGGGTGGCCTTTGAGTGTTCCATCATCAGATTTTCAATTGGATGGACGGTTGAAGAGTTGCAGTGTGGAGTGGATTGAAGCCTGTCCATTAAAGTAGGAGGATTTGCTATCTTAATATATATCTGAGCACTTGTAGCATATATGTGTAGAGATGGTAATCTGGACCAACTGATGATTGCTGGTTTAGCATGAAATACGTATATTGGTGATTATTTATCTTTTCAACATATGTGTGTTCAAGTGTATCAGTGTTATGAGATAGTGTGGAGAGTGGTGGGTCATGTGAAAGTCTGTGCTCATACCCTGTCAATTACATATATAGACACAGGTATATATAAGCCTGTGTATTTCAGCTATAAAGCATTATAGAAAAATTATTTATTGTCATTGATGTATTTTAAAATGTTTTATAAATAGTGCATATTTATAGTAATGATTGTATGATTTACATATTTAAGGTTTAAGTATTATTTTAGTTTTGTTTTCATAATAATAAGCTTTATTGTTGACAATAATTAGAAGAATAAGTTATTGGTTTTTTTAAGTAAAGGAATTATTAGGATTCAATTTAGAAAAAATATTTACAAACAATTTTATTTGAATATTATAAATCATCTGCAATTTTATTTTTTAAAAGACTCAAGTTAAATGTTTGACATGAAATGTATTAATCTATAACTTTTCTATTATTAAAGTCAGAGATCTCTGAATCAGTAAGCCAAAGAAATTCATTAACCATCATATTTTTCTACACTCTAATAATAAATTACTAATATGTTCCATATTGCCATGATATAATTTTCAAAACAAACCTTCAAATTATCATGTTTCTAATATATTTTCATAGCAATTTCCCTGTTCAAGCATTATTTGAATTTATTTATTATTATAAAATGTTTCAGTCTTATTTTTACATATGATGGAGCCATGTATATCTGCTTCAAATTGAATGGACTCCATGTTAAATTTTAAGCAATTGGATTGAGATACAATTTGTACAATATCTTCAGATTTAATGCAGTAAATGTTAAATGTTTTATATAAATAAAAAGAGAAAATTTAAAAAATGTCATAAAGCTGAGAAAATATGGTCATTGCTTTTAAAAATAATAAGAAAAATTAGATTTTAACATATTTACAAAGGCATATTTTTTTAATAGGTTCACAAATTCTAAATTTTGATAGCTAAATTTTAATATGATACCTTTCAAGACAGCTTAATCACATCCCTTATGAAATTTACAAAAAAAAAAAAAAAAAAGATATATAACATGACTTGCCAATTTGTAAAGCATTAGAAATTAGACATGCAGAATAGTTTCATTTTTGCTAGGTGACTCAGATTTTGTCATTCTATGCAGCTATCTGCTGCACGTATACTTCTTTCTAAGATAAAAAAGAAATTATATTTCACAATAAGTATTGTATATCAGATATTAGGCATTGTATATTAGATATGCAAACAGAACTTTAATTAATTGTAATTTATTATAAAAGAAACTAATTATGAAATAATTGCAAAAAAAAATTACTATATAATATAAAAGAGCAAAGAGAAAAAGTGACAAGATGAAAGACTAATAAGTTTTCTCAGAGTGTATGTAAATCATATTTCTACACATGGTGAGAACTAAACAGGAAAACATTTTTTTTCTTCCAATTTAATGCAAAATATTCATGAAAGTAAAAAAAAAAATACCCATAGATTGCAAAAAATGAAATTTAATTGGTTATATGAATGTACATAACAAAGATATATGATACAAATCCATACAAAACAGACATGTAGAGATACTGCTTACAGTAAGATATGACAATGAAATACATTTGATCTGTTCATTATAATCATTATTTACAATATATATATAATTTATACTACAACTGAAAGTAAATATTACTTTAATATAAAATTTCAATTGGCTAGGTTTTAGGCGTTTGGAGTTATATATGTATTGGAACACAGACATTCTACAATAAAAAAACAAATCTTTATTGTACAACATTATAAATTATTTATATAAAAATATATATATTTGAATACAAGTATAATTTATATACTCGGAGTTTAGATATAATTATAGGGGAGACTTTTAAACTCCAGCTATCCATTCTATTTTGTACAATTGGTACATATGATCACATACATACGAAAAAAGATAAATGATCTCCAATATATATATTTCATGTTGGACCAGCACTTATCAGTTGGTTCAGATCATTGCTTGGTCTGTATCAAGATAACAAATTGAAACCTGTCCATTAAAGTTTGAAGATTTTCTATCTTATGTATGTGTGGGAGATGATGATCTGGACCAACTGATGAGTGCTGGTTCAACACCAAGTATCTGTATTGGATTTATCGTTTTTATATGTGTGAACATGTGTATCGGTTGTATAAGATAGAAGGGAGAGCTGAAGGGAGCTTGACTTTGTCCAAATTTCCTATAGTTATATAAAAAATATATTAAATAGTTACAGGTGATAAAAATACTTCTGATATATATTTACAGTTAGTTAGGATGTAAACAAAGGAATTACATAAATGTGTATCAGAACACAAACATACATTCTACAACACAAAATAAACCTTTATTCTACAGCATTATAGATTATTTATATAAAAAAAAATATGAAAAATATATACTTACAATTGGTGGAAATTATTATCCCTGCAGTTTCATATAATTACGATTGCTTAAATTCTAAGCTATCTGATTTTTATGCATATGTATCAGAATAATTAATTTTCTTTATGGCAAAAAAAAAAAAAAAACATTGCTGTTAATTCTTTTCTGTGAAGTTTAAAAAAAAATTAAAAAACTTCTTTTATTAAAATGTTCATTAAAAAATGCAATTTTTAAAATACAACAACAACAACAACAAAAAAAAAGATATTGGACAGATGATCCAGTGACAAAAAAGATGAAAATACAGCAAAAAAGGTGTTAGACAGATGATATAATGACAAAAAAGATGGCATATGGCCACATATTTGTACTCCTTACTATTTCTGTGTAGTTGTGATTTAAAGTCAATGACTGGTTAAAATTCTATCCACTGAGTTGCACTTGCAGGGCTCAGTCTGAAGTCAATATAGTGTATAATAGCTTATATTTTGTTGATAAACTTTGATTAGAATTGGATACATATTGTTTATTGAACTGCAAGTGTACAGTATTTTTCAATATATGCATGTATACAATCAGGCACTTTTTGCATAGTATGCATATATAAATTAAAATAATAGTATTAACAAAATTTTTAATAAATAATAATAATATAGTTATTCATAATAAATTAAGGAGACACATTTTCATGCATTTTTTATTTACGGAAAAAATAAAAGGAAAAAAACATAATTTACTGTATTTTACTTTTTGAATAAAATAAATAGCAGAATGTCTGACTTTTATTGCAATAACATATGCTCTGGGTATTCTTTTTTTCAGTAAAATCTTTCTTTTATAGAAACACAATAGAGTAATCTTATTATCAAGAAACAATTTTTTTAATTGTTTTGATGTTTTTAAGTCAGTATTAATTTTAAGCATGTTCTAAAATGTTGTAAAATTTATAACACTATATTTAGAAAATATTTTATTATGTGAAATACTCTACATTACATTCCAAAAGAATAATAATGAATAAAATGTATATGTTTTCAACTTAAGCTGAAGAGATTTTAATAATGAGCATGATTGTGTATGGTGCTCTGAGACAAAACAACTATTGTTACAATTTAATATTTATAAATTTTATTTTATTTTTTTTAAACATAATCATATATAGTATCCAGAAAATGGCTTCTCAAATGGTTTTTTTTTTTTTTGTTTATTTACATTTTTTTTGTTTATATATACACTTTTTGGATGGTATTTAATTGAAATTGTGAATGTTGATACAGTGTAGTTTATTCACGGTTTCACTATATATTCAAATTTTTATTTTCCATATCTGTTCTGCATCATTGCAACTCTGTCTTTTGTAGAGAAGCTATTTTCTTGCCCAATTTTTATTACTACTACAATAATGTGAAATCTCCACAAGATATTCATATTACTTTTTATATAGATAAATTGAAACAAAATCTATATTTCTTTAATGTATCCTATTATTTTTACTACCAATTTATTATTTGTCTTCTTAAAACTCACCAACTGTTTTAACTTATATTGCTATACATAAAATGTTATCTATCAAACATTTCCAATTCGCTTTTTGCATGCCTCATATAAAAACTTGATCATCCCATCTTTCCTTTAAGTGCTTCATTTGTTTTCCACTTATCTACATCTAAAGCATATCTTTTTACTTTTTTTAAAAAATTCTTTCTAGAAAATTTAATATTTTATGAACACAAATATTGATTTGAATGTTACAGCAGTCTAATGGTACTAGAAAAAAAACGTTTTGTTTATAGAAGTTTTTACATATTTTAAATGTTTATAAAGTAATTTTTAAAGTTCATATACTATAACAATCAATAATCATAGTTTAATGATACATAATTGAAATGGAAATAACTGTACTTCCCATTGAGTTGTGCAAATGTCAAATCAACTATGAAAAGATGAATGATGTCAATGTATCATTTAGCTTTGTTGGCATTTAAGCTTAATTCATTGACATTTTTCTAAATCAAAGAGTGAAATGTGTCAATTTTTTTTAATTTTTGTACAGAATAAATAAGCCGAAATTACTATTTAGCTATTCAAAGAATCAAGGCAAAGCCTAGTTTTAACAACCTCCAAAAATATATGTAATTGAAATGGGAATAACTGCATCTCCCAATGACTATAAACATCAATCATTTATGAAAAGATAGAATGATACCAATCTATCCTTTAGTTTTTTTTAGCATTTAAGCTTAATTCATTGATGTTCTATTATTCTGTACATAAATTAAAATAAGAACAGATTTCATTCTCTGATTTAGAACAATATCATTGTACTAAGTTTAAATACACCTCTTGGCAGGTGCAGTTACTTCTGTTTTAATTACATATATTAAGCTCTGACTATTTATTATTACATTTATTAAAACTGATGTTTCATTTGATATTTGGAGTAAAACTGGGGTTCTGCCTTGACCCTTTGAATAGTTAAATAGTGATATCAGATTTATTCTGTACATAAATTGAACGAATCTCCAATACCAACAAAGCTAAAACAGAGATTAGTATCATTCTATATTTTCATAGTTGACTGACATTTACACAGTTCACTGGAAGATCCAATTATTTTCATTTCAAGTTCATATACTGTGAATAAGCATAATTTTGAATGAAATGGATTAGTTACTATTTTTTTTTTTTTAAAATACAGTTGTTATAAAACTAAAATAATATGCTATATATTATTTTAATTTTAGAGTAATTATGAAGCTTTAGAAGATCCAGATAATAGGTGGGCACAGTCTCCTCAAGTTTTTAACTGGCATTCTAAAGCTGATGAAAATAATTCTTCGAAAGTTAGCACATGTCGCAATTCTGTACAAGGAAAAGTGCTTTTAGCTGACGACCGAGGTAAGAATTGATTTATTGAGAATAAATTTTTAAATGTGTACAATTTTTTATTTATATATGCATATATTTTTCTTTGATTCTGAATCATAATAACATATTAACTAACTGATTCTTGGCTACTTGATAATATGGAGTATTGTGATGGCACGGCTGCACTTCGGATTGAAATCATTCTCTTGAGTTATTTTAGCATTATTTTTTCAGTTTTGTGATCATTTAATGACTAAAGGTAGAACTAAAATAATATTGACATATCAGTATTGTTAAAAGAAATTTTTTTACATATGAGTTGACAGCTAGCGTACTAACTTGTTGACTGGTAATTTGTAGTTTACTACATGAGACCATTTGCAAGAGTTTTGAATGTATTCATTCTTTTGTCAGATTTTGAAAATATTATTTTTTTAAAAGAATGATGTGATTAGATACAGATTTTATTCACAAATATTTATTTTTAGAAGAAGACAAGAAATCAATAAGTTATGGCTGCATGTTGTAATTCATTGAAAAATAACTTTTTCATATTGACTGCAGTAGATCTTTTTATTTTGTCATTATTTTAAAATTACAAATGGTATTTTAATTATTTTAAATAGAATTTTGTTAGCTTTAAGTAGTCAGAACAATAATTCTTTGGCCGTTACAAATTAAGTTGAAACAGTTTTGATATTTTTCGTTTAATATTTTTATGAATAATGTGGTAACTGTTCAATAAGAAAAAAGTTATTGTTTTTTATAAATCTTACTACATATTTTAATTTAATTTTTTTTCTATGTTTGCAAAGTTTAAATAATATTTTTAATTTTTTTTTCTATGTTTGCAAAGTTTAAATAATATTTCTAAGAATAATCTTTGTTTGCAAATATTAATTTAAAAATTCTGAAAATATAATCAAACAAAAAGTTGTAAATTTAAACTAACCTGCCATTAGGGATTTTCAAATAATATGAACATCTAAAGGATTTCTATTGATCCATCCATAAGCTTGAGTTTTTACCAAAGCAAGCTGCTTCAAACATTACAGTTGTTTAATAATTTTTATTAATCCTTCATTAGACTAGAGATTATTCACTTAATGAATATTTCTCTATGGTAATTTTCACACCAGTATCGTGAAAAATAGGGACTGGTTTTTATCCACTTTTAATACCTTGCAGACAAGTGCAATTAAAATATATGACCAAAGACATGAAAAAAATGTATGATCTCCAAGATGCATATTTCATGCTGAACCAGCACTCATCGGTTAGCCCAGACCATAATCTGTTATACATATTTTTATCATTGTTCAGCTTTATAGTCATTATTATTCCAAGTGAAATATTGAAAATGTTTACAAAAAATTATGTTTGTGTTTATTTCTACTTTTCCTTTCAACTTTATATATATTTGTGTACACACACACTATACTATTGCGTGCCGTATAATAGACTTGTTATAATATTTATATGTATATATATTTACAGTATGAAAGTTATTTTACACATTCACAAATTTATATTGGGTTATAACAAATAATGTAACATTAAACACATAAATCTAAGGAGAGACAGTGTTAAGAGTGTTATAATATCCTAACTTAAATTATACTTAATAAAAAATAACATTAAAATATTATTAACAGAAATTATAATAAACTATATAAATATATTTATAGCTCTCTTTAATACCAAATTTTGAGTAAGTGTTTAATGTTATAATATTGTAAAGGGAATACTTACAGGCTCTTGTCGGATATATGTTTCACTGTATGTGTGTACACATGTCTATGAAATACTATATACATATATTAATTATAAAGAGAATTTGTACAATAAAATAATAATTTAAAAGTTTTTTAAAAACTTCTTGAATTTATTAGCGTTTTTCTTATAAGTTAACTAATATATTCATTTATCATGTTTTCTCTATTTTCAGGGAATTTTTAGGAATTTAATGAAATGTTAATGATGTTTATGTAAATAAAATAAAAATTAGTATTGACAATCCAATATCTAACTTAAGATCAAACATGTGTAATAATAACAAGTGATAGTGATGGTTAATTGAAAAGTAAAAAAAATCCTTGATCACTTCCATTCTGGAAAAGGAAGGAAGGATTCAGTTTGTTCATTTGAATGGGAATTTTGTATTTTCCATACCACCTTGATGATAGAATATTGGTCATTACCTCCAGATAAATTAAATATGTAACATTTCCAGAATTTATGATTGAAATATAGGTTTAAATTCTGTAGTTTCTTAAAAATCTGAAGTATATATGATCTTTTCCTGAATAAAGCAATACTATTCATTTATTATTAGTATAAAGGGCTAAGAAAAAAAATGCACCAGTAGTTAATCACAAAAGTGATGATGAAAGTTTAATGAGTTATGTATGAGCATGTAAACTCAGTTTAAAAATATGAATGAGAATAATTATTACTACATTCTTGTATTTTATAGAAAGTTGAACCCTGGAAAAATTGAAAGCTTTTGTAATGTGTATTTATAAGTGCATGTTACATATTGAGTGGGTTTTCAAAATGTGTAATGATTTCTAAGAATGAAAAAGTAACAGAGATTATATTATGTGCAAAATTATATCACAAATATGATATGATGAATGTCAGAGGCATGTGATTATTGAAAAAGAAAATTATCACAAAATGATAACCAAGTAGAATTCATCATTAGATAATTTTAACTTAGTGGTTTAGGATGTCTAATGAAAAATTGTCTAGAATAATAACAAGACAGTTTGTTAATTATCATCTACATAGAAATGTAACTCCACAAAAACTATATATTTGTATTATCAAATAAGGTTTTGCTGTATCAAAATTAGCTTGTCCACTTATCTATGTTCACAACCTGAGATTTTACTCCAACTTGGAATTGAACCTTAATTAGACATTTTTTTCAGGTTACAAACAAACATATATATATATGTATTTACAAGTAGAAAGCCCATATTGACATAGTTAGCTACCCAGTAATAAATTGATAAATGGATATGTAGGTCCTCTTCATTGTTTTTTTTTTTGGAAGAAGTATGTGGGTGGTGAGACTTATAGAGAGGATTTTACATGTAGTGGATTATTTCATCTTTTTACCTTCATTTGTAACCTATTGTTATTTTTTTTTTAGCTAAGTAGAATGTTGAGATTAATTTTTTTACTTAAAAATTTTGATATACAAATATTGTTTATTATACACGTTTTTTTTTTTTTTATTTACACCATAACAGTTTTTTTTAAAAATCACTTTTTTGTGGTTTTTAAAAAAATTATGAGTGAACCTGTATTGATGTCTACATCAATTTCATAAAATAAATCACAGAAGTTGATTTGAATTATATTCAGAATGCTTTCACAAAATAATGGTTTCCCATTTTGCAATATGCTAATATTTAATTTAATGTATTAGTGGTGTACCATAAATTTCCTATCCAGTTTAGAATTGGTTTTATATCATTGATATCAAAGTAATTTGAAAGTTGATGAGTGTATTTAATGAAAAGAAAAGCTGTAGTCATTTTATTAGCTGTTAAAAAATGTAGACCAGTTAATCCACCAAGTCCACAAATGTTGATGAATCAAGAGTGTTATGTATCACAATTACCCCAGAGAACCACCTGATTTGAGTTTGATTATATAAGTTTGGTGCATAGGATTCAAGTTACTTCATATTATGTTTAACATTTTGCTGTTGAGATATGGTTACAGTGAATTAACTAATGCTAAATTAGCTGTATATACAACTGTTATTTTACCTAATTTATTGTATAAAAGTTATATTGAACATGCCATCAACATAACTTGAAGACATGAGGAAAATTTTTTTTAAGGATGCTCTGTAAAAATTTAAAAATACAACCAGTCGATTTCATCAATTTGCTGGATGTGATCTTATAAAGTCCATTATTGTAGCATCATATCTCCATTGGATTGGATATGTGAAACAAATAAAAAAATACACATTTCTCTAGTTATTTAATAATGAACTTGAGCAGTGTTTTCATGTATGATGCAGACTCTACTTACATTGTATATGTATTAAATGGATTATGTCCTGTACATGAGGAGTCAGATTGACCTTTGGTCAACATGGGTGTGACAAGAATCTCGGCCTCAGGGTAGCCTTTGAGCATTCCATCATCAGATTTTCAATTGGATGGATGGTTGAAGAGTTGGAGTGAGGAGTAGATTGAAGCCTGTCCATTAAAGTATGAGGATTGGCTATCTTAATATATATCTGAGCACTTATAGCATATATGTGTAGAGATGGTAATCTGGATCAACTAATGATTGCTGGTTTAGCATGAAATATGTATATTGGTGATTATTTATCTTTTCAGCATATATGTGTTCAAATGTATCAGTGTTATGAGATAATGTGGAGAGTGGTGGGGCAGGTGAAAGTCTGTGCTCATATTCTCTATATATTACATTATAAAGATTATCTCAGTCATTTTAAAGAAGTGCAATGTTGATTGTTTTCATTGGGAAGATAGGGTAGAGCATAGAATATATTAGAGCAGTGGTCTTCAACCTTTTCACACCTGCGGCCCGGCAAAAATAAGGATAAGATTTCGCGGACCGGCAGAAGTTTACAGATAAATTTTCTTAAAGATGTAACCTGCTTAGCCTTAGATAAGCATAATTGTTATAACTGACCAAAACAGCACACTGGTTATTGTGTATTGTAATGGTGTTGCTTACCTTCACATGCTGAACACAGAAAACAGTACAATAACAAACGTTCTCATTAATGTGCTTGCATTTCTATGTTTATTATTTCATTGTTAAAACATTCAAGAATAAAATGTTATTCACCTGAATGTTGGGAAATATCATAGCTAGTGTAATCACATGGCAATGATTATGATAAATGTATTATCTGTATTTAATGTTAAATATACAAGATGGCTATATATATATATATATGGAGGTTGTCTTTCGATAGTAGTAAGGGCAAAATAGAAATCGTGTAATTAATCACCATACAGTCAAAAAAAATTCGCCGTATTTTAAATCTGAAAATATAAAATGAAACGTGTAAAAGTCTGAAGTTTTGATGTTATTATAATTTTTTTTGTGTGTGTGCTGGTATGTTGAAAGGATCAAAAAATGTAATTAATAGGAAAAGTTTTTAAAATGGGAAAATAGATATCGCGTAATAGAAATAAAGCCAAAAAAAAAAAATCGCAAAGTTATTTTTTGTTTGTTTTTATTTTTAAAAAAAGGTTAACAGAAATTGGTGTTAAAAATAAAAGTTTTAGTATATTAACAGTATACATATAAAACCAAAAAATATCACCTTATAGGCCAAAAAAAAAAAAGGGGGTGTATTTTTTTTTTTAAAAAAAAGAAAACGAAACGTGAAAAAGTCAAAAGTTTTGATCTTGTTTTAACACATAAACAATGCTGACAAGCGACCGTGATTGGCTATCAAAAGACAACTGGAGTTTGTATAATAAAAAACCTTTTTTTTTTTAATTTTGAATTTTTTTAGAAAAATAATAAATTTAATTCTATCTCTCCATAAACATCTGTGATAAATAGAAAAACAAATTAATTTATGTATGATTGATTAGATTTCATTTTGGTTCTGTTTCTTATTTTTTAACAGGGTAAAAATGCGATGAAAAAATAAATAAAAACTGTTTATATTAATTAAAAGTTTAAAATCTTATTATTTTGTTATTACTAACTTTCTTGCCAGTCTAGCTTGGCCGGGCAGAAAACTTCTGCGGCCCGGTGGTTGAAGATCACTATTAGAGAACTACAATTAGACAGGATATTGAAATATTTCAGAAAGAAAAGTTTTCTGCAAAAGATTTGTATTACTATTGCAAAATTCGTCTCTAGTATATTATTATTTTATTTTGTCTTTTTTATCTTTTTTTTCCTCTTGGATTTGGAATGCCTATACTCATTTGGGAGAGGTTATTGCTATTGCTACTAACTTTATGAACTTTTCTAATTGACAATTGTGTCTAAGAATGAACAATTGGTGAGGAGGGGATAATTTATAGTTCAAAAATAATTTATTATTGATAAGTATTAAATAAAAAATATTGACACTGCAAAGTAATAAATTGATTGCCTGGTAATTTAAACCTTTTAGATTGAACATGTACATCCCTTTCAAAATATGCTGCGTGTGTGTGTGTTAAAATCACCTTATTTTGGCAATTTAAATATGCTACATTGTCCTATATTGAGTATATATATATATATTATCTACTGATCAAATACCTTCTTTTCAAAATTAAATAGCTATAGCAGTCATTTTTTTGAAAAACATGAGTGACATTTTGTTGTAAACGAAGTTTGAGTGATTGACAGTTCGAGTAATTATGAATTGTATATTGGGCCTATAAACTACATGATGAAATCAAATTGTCTTAAATTGCATTTGAGGAGAAACTTTGATCGAGTTAGATTTTTTAATTGACTCAACCATGGAGAGTTTTGTTCAATTACTCCATTGTTTATGTCTCCTGAGATAATTTTATAATTATGTATTCTCTGAAAAAATTTGGAGGCAAAAAAAATGAAGTAATATCGATCTTTTTTATTATTATATTCTCCCCCCCCCCTCTCACTCTCTCTTCTAAAAAAAAAAAAGTCTTTTAAAGAATTGTTTTTGTTTATTTGCATACTAGTTTTTGCATCTGTTTTTGATTCAGTACGTATTAGTGATTATATTAGTATTTCTATCTTTTTTTCTACATATGTTTATACACCACCCCCCCTGCTAGGAAAAAATAGAAAAAGATGTGAAATTTGAAAATATTGTAGCTAAAAATTTAAGAATAAACAAGGAATAAGTAACTAATATTATGGTTTTATGAGAATTTAGAAATGACAAGATTCGAATGAGATTTATTGCTCCGGAGTTCTTAAGAAGTTCGAGCTCCGGAAATAATAACTGAGTCGTAATCCATGGACTTTGAGCTCAAGAGTTTGCCATTTTATCACTGCTCTAAGCTATGCAGTGCATCAATTTTATTATTCATAATTAATAAAATTATTAATATTACTTTAATTATTATAATAAATTTGTTTAAATATTAAATGAAATATTGTTTGTCTTTTACACATTTTCAGCAGATTCTGTTGCTCTACATGAAGCTAAGCATTGGACAATAATGAAGTATTGACTCATAGGTGAATTTTTTTTTATAATTCTTCGGAAATTATGTAGATAGCGCTTTAGGATTCAGAATTACATAATGAGTAAATGTGGAAGTTCTATTGATATTTTTATTTATGTACAATTTACACATGAATCTGGGCATGATCATCATTGTGATTATTAATTCATTTTAATTCATATTTATTTAGTAAAAAAGGTCTGTCCAATGTATCATCTTCACTATAGTGATTTATTAACTATAACTCTACACATATGTTCACACATTCTGATATTTAAGGAATATTTTATTTCATTCAGGCTGCGGTATCCATTTCATGGCAACTGAATGTTTGTTTAGGATATGACTATTTTAGAAATGCATCTGAAAATAATAGAAATTGTTGTTGCAATGTTTGTTTGAAAAGTACAAATTAGTTTAGGAGATCTGCTGGTTAGATTGAAAGCTCTATTTTATGTATGTTAAATTTTCCCCAAAATCAGTTGGATAACTAGAAAATAGGACGCTATAAACAAATGGTACCACTTGATTATCATGGATGGTAGTTTGCCATTACTTACTACCTTCTTAATACAATTAGTTTTAGCCCATCATGACAATGACTAAATCTAAGATTATTCAATACTAGTCACTGCAGTAATAATGAAATTAAAATTGTAATAAGCAAATGAAGAAATTATCTGTGATAGAAAAACTGTAATGTGGAGTCACAAATTAACTATCTTTCCAGTCTGAAAACTAACAGTAATCCAGATTTATTCATTTACTGTTGGAAATTCGCATCTGAAGTAGTGAATCTTGTCAAGGATCGTGCTATCTTTCATCATAATAAAGGCCATACTTTTATCTGCAATGTAATTGCATAATATATGTCATTTTCACAAAACATGTGAATATTATTATTCTGATTTTCATACTTTTATTCATCTCAGAAAGTGAAGACAGTAGATAGAAATTTAATAAAATATTTGTGATAATGGATTATTTTTATTAAGAGATTGTGATGAATAGAATGTTTTCATTATTATCAGTATTTGTAAAAAAAAAAAAAAAGGGCATATGACTTCATTGCTTAGGAGTTCTTAAGAAGTTTCAGTGCCAGAATCGATCCTGGGACTTCCCGATCCTAAGTTGGGCACTCTACCTACTGTGCCAAACTGCACAGGGCATCAATATTTATGATATATATTGAGTAGTGTAATAAAAATAATATAGTACTAAAGTAGTCAAAAGTTTATGAATGTTATTATTATTTTTAAAAGAAAGGAGTATTAATTGCAAGAAGGAAAAAAACAGATAAATGTAAAAAAAGAAAGTTATGTTTATTATAAATAGCATTATACTGATTTTTTGAAAATAGTGAAGTTTTTGTGGTTGATGCTATAATAAAGATTTTCAGAAAAAAATGATGAAGTGTATATTAATAAGAATAGACATTAAATTAAAAACAAAAAAATCAAATAGATTATTTACTTGGAGTTTGTATGAAGTTTGAACCAGATGTGATATACTGAACTGTGTGATTCATGCCTTGAGCTCCAAAGCCTGTCACTCTACCACTGCACAAAGCTATAGATCATAAGCACATTATTTTCATTTGCATTCATTAATTGAAAGCTCATAGGATCCAAAGTTGAGAAAATAGCACAATAATAATAATAATAAAATAGAAAAAAATCGCAAAATATGTGTTGTTCATATTAAAATGAAATGACTGTATTTAAAAGTTTGAGAATGTAGATTTTTTTTTTACAAAAGTACAAGTAGGGACTTCTATTATTTAACTTTAAATATCTAAAATGAAGACAACATAATCATGTCATAAAAAAAAAAATTAGGAAAATAATGCATTGTATGTGCACGCATTTACGAAGGATGAAGAAATTGAAAAATAAAGATCATAATAATTAATAACATAAAAAGTTCACATTTCATTTAAGTGATATTGATCTGTAACTTTGTATGGTTTAGTACAGCTGTAGAGTAGCGGACTGGAATTCAAAGTCCATGGATTACAATCCAACTCTTCTCCCAATGCTCAAACTTTCTGCAAACTCTCAAGCAATAAACCAGTCAGTTATTTATATGATTTATTTTTATCAGGATATCTAAGCTATTAGTTACAAAACAGAAATAAAAGGAGAAATGATACAGGGATTTGTAATCATTTATTTCAAACTCCATTTGAAAGTGGTACTTAATAAAGACATTAATAATATTGGTTCTGTCAGGAATATTTGAGAAATTGAACCAAGTATCTGCTGCCATTATGCTGCAGATCTCTTTCTCAGAAATGTAGATTTTGATATTGATCTTTTATGCTGTTCACAATATGAAATATGCATTGTGAAATGAAAATGAATAAGAAAGATATTATGAGGCTGATTTAGAATGAGAGCATTTGACTAAAAATATGGAAATATACTTTCGTTTATTTATTTGTTGTGCAGTCATTTGTTCGGGGGGGGGGGAGTCAAATAATTATTAAGCATCACATTAAACAGATCGAGTGCAGCAGTTCAGTTGGAAATTGATTCAGAAATTTTAGCTCTCAAATCTCTTACCCGCAATAATAAACCATCTGAAGAATTTGAACAGAGTAAGAAGATTGTTAGAAATATAAGAACTTTAAATTGATAAACCTTGCTAATCTCCACAGTATTAAATTTTCCTTTGCATTCAAATGCACACATGATTATAGTCACTATATATTTAATATTACCAGCCTATACACGTTTATAATGTATACAGTTAGATTTTTATTATTCAAATATCTATTATTCAAAATTTCTATTATCCAAATAAAATTTTACAACTAATTTTTAATTTTTTAGAATAAATAAATTAGTTTGTACACACATTTACAAAAATAAAAATGAAAAACATTCGGTAAATACTTATAAATTGATAATTCTAATTGTTGTGAGCTGCACACGATTTCTGCCTGATTACTTTTTTTTTATCTTAATCTTTTTATTGCAAATAAGATTAAAGGTAAGTAAGATGAGGCTTTAAATGTTGGTTTCAATTTTTTATATATATAACCTTTAGTTTTTAAAGACATTATATCAAATTTAAAATATTTTCAGCAATGATTAATTATATAATTATTTGAAATAAATTTAAATTTTATTATGCATTTAATTTATATTTAGAAAAATAACAACTTAAGTCTTAGTCTTCAATTAACTTTTTTTTTTTAGATATAAGTTGTTTGAATCTTTAAAAAAACATTGTCATATAAAAATTTAATATATTTACAATGTATATATATATATATTTACAATGTAAAAATCAGCTTTCACATTAAATTACAACTTATCTTTTTTATTATCAAATTCAACATTGAAAATTCCAGTTACTTGTATAAGAATTGAATGAATTCATATCACTGCATATCACATGATTATACCTAATATCTATTAACACAAATGAAAACTGAAGCATAAATTTATTATTTTTATAAATAAACTTAACTAGGGGAAAAGCAGGCTGAATAAGTGATTATTACTATATTTGCAAGAGTCCAGAATAGACAGTGTGAATTAAATGGAAAGACAATGCCACTTTGCTTAGTGCATGGACCCAACAATGAAAATGTTAATTCATGTTTTTTTTTAAATAATAACTATTTAATTTATGATTGATGTTATAATTTATCTTTAGAAAAGATTATATTTAACTGCTAACTAGAGAAAAGTGGAAGAAATAATTGAAGAGAAATAATACGTTTTTCAAAATCTTAATTTTTTTTAAAAAGCTTGCATAAATTGCTAAACAAAGAATTAAAAAGCAAAAGGAGTTAGTTAATCTGTAAGAGTAAGTTATTGTTTTGCTTTATTGTTTCATTTACTGTCTCGAAAAATTTTTGTGCTGATATAAAAATAAGTATATATTGTACTTTCAAGCATTATATTATTATTAATAAAATAAATATGTCCAATATAAATTTAAGAAGTGCTTATCTATAAACAAAACTATAGTAGTAAAATTGATGTTTGTGTACATTTTTGGCAGTGAGAGGGAAAAATATATATTCTTGAAATCCAAAAGATCCTCAAATTTTAAAAAACTTACTGTATTAGTGACACCGAATAAATTTTGATTTTTTTCTTGGATAAAGATATTCAAAATAGGTAGAATATTATTTGAATTTTCAGCAAAATTATCCATAATCCTAATATAGATTCTTCCTTAAGTTATAGGCTTATTGTTCCATGAATCTGTTGCTATGCTTGATTCTCAATTTACTTTTAAGTAGATTGGGCTTGAAGATCAGGATAGCATGTTAAGCTGTCAGATAGCTAGTAGTCTATCATATCAGAGCTGTATCCTGTAGATTTTTTCAGCATAGTATTTTTCATTTCTGAAAAACTACATAATATAGGATTCATGGTCAACACGTTTTTAGGAACATCTAGCCAATCATCATGCAGGCCATAATAGCTTCGATGAGGAATTTTGTAGGTTTGGTTGAAAAATATACTAAAAAATAAATTTCCAAAGTTAATTTGTTAACTTCCCCTCATCATGATCTGTGTCTAATATTAAAATCAGCAGTAATCTTATTATTTCTACTGTAGGATTTTCTTTTACTTCTGGTTTTGATTTTTAGCTCAAAATTGTCTTGATCTTAACTACTAGTAATAACTCTAATTTCAATTGTTTAGAAATGATTTTTCTCCTATAAGTAAACCATTTGTTTACTAAAAAATTAGCCTTTTCATCTGCCAGGATATTATTAATAAACATTTTATTGCTAAACATTTTAATTCTGTTTTTAATTCTGGTTGCCTAATGAGTGAATTACTTCATTTTGTTAAAACACTATATTGATTTGTTTACAAAAGATTTATTTATTTGTGCTTAACAATTTTTATAAAAATATAAATCCAATGTTTCTTTTGGGATTTTCAATATTACAAATGAACCCTGTGATCTATATTTTTTGAAAATATTTAATTACACAAATGAAGCTTTATTTTGCTTAAGAAATCTTTTTTACTGGCAAATAATGTATTAAAGTATTGCATTTTTGATCTAGTGATAGCTTTGAATATCCATTTAAAAAAATAAACATGACCATGATTAATTTTGACAGCAACAAAGCATATCTTTTAAAAACTTGAAATATCTTTAAAAGTTTTTGTTATGTATGATAAATCCATTCATATGAAATAAATATTTCTGTCAGTGATAGACCATTTATAGCAGTGGTCTTCAACCTTTTCACACCTGCGGACCGGCAAAAATAAGGATAAGATTTCACGGACCGGCAGAAGTCTACAGATAAATTTTTTTAAAGATTTAATCTGCTTAGTCTTAGATGAGCATAATTGTTATAACTGAACAAAACAACATACTAGTTACTGTGTATTGTAATGGTGTTGTGTACCTTCACATGCTGAACACTCTTTCTCGAGTTGCGCAGTTATACTGCTATAGAAAACAATATGTTCTCATTAATATGCCTGCATTGCTGTGTTTATTATTTCATTGTTAAAACATGCAAGAATAAAATGTTATTCACCTGAATGTTGAGAAATATCAAAGCTGGTGTAATTACACGACAATGATTATGATAAATGTAATATCTGTATTTAATGTTAAATATACAAGATGAAGTTATATATATATGGAGTTTACAAGCATAAAGCTAAACTAGTCAATATAAAATCAAAACTACCCCAAATCTAAAATTAAACCAGACCAGCATAAAAATAATATTAAAACACAACCTAAGGTTTCACTGCTACAAGCAGACTTCTCAAGTGTAAAGAACTACAAAAAAACCACACATTATATATACTATTAAAAACTACCCACAAATCCATTCACTTCCCATCCACCCTTAATATTAAAAGAACTCTTAAATAAGTTAATTGCTTCAGAATAATAAATTTTCAATAATAAAGACTCTTTAATTCTTCTTTTGATTTCATTTCTCTCAAAGAAGACAACCTTAGCTTCATCAAAATCAATAGTGTGGCCTGTATCTTTTTCATGGACATACAAAGCAGAACTAAGATATCTATTTTTAACTCTACTTTTATGAACCTTTATTCTTTCATTTAAACTCAAACTACTCTGACCTATGTAAACCTTCTTACAAAATAAACAAGGAATAAAATATACCACACCAGGAATAATCTTTCTATCAAAAACTTCTTTTGTATTATTTAATAAATTATTCAATGTAACACCCCTTTTCCAAGCAATTTTCTTATTTCCAAACAATTTACTATTTCTACACACAATTCTATAAGAAGACAATTTAAATGGCAAAGAAATAAAATCAATATGATTTTATTTCTTTGCCATTTAAATTGTCTTCTTATAGAATTGTGTGTAGAAATAGTAAATTGTTTGGAAATAAGAAAATTGCTTGGAAAAGGGGTGTTACATTGAATAATTTATTAAATAATACAAAAGAAGTTTTTGATAGAAAGATTATTCCTGGTGTGGTATATTTTATTCCTTGTTTATTTTGTACGAAGGTTTACATAGGTCAGAGTAGTTTGAGTTTAAATGAAAGAATAAAGGTTCATAAAAGTAGAGTTAAAAATAGATATTATAGTTCTGCTTTGTATGTCCATGAAAAAGATACAGGCCACACTATTGATTTTGATGAAGCTAAGGTTGTCTTCTTTGAGAGAAATGAAATCAAAAGAAGAATTAAAGAGTCTTTATTATTGAAAATTTATTATTCTGAAGCAATTAACTTATTTAAGAGTTCTTTTAATATTAAGGGTGGATGGGAAGTGAATGGATTTGTGGGTAGTTTTTAATAGTATATATAATGTGTGGTTTTTTTGTAGTTCTTTACACTTGAGAAGTCTGCTTGTAGCAGTGAAACCTTAGGTTGTGTTTTAATATTATTTTTATGCTGGTCTGGTTTAATTTTAGATTTGGGGTAGTTTTGATGATATATGGAGTTTGTATAATAAAAAACTTTTTTTTTTAATTTTTAATTTTTTTTAGAAAAATAATAAAAATTTTAAATCTACCCCCCCCCCCATAAATATCTTGATAACTAGAAAAACAAATTAATTTATGTATGATTGATTAGATTTTGTTTTCATTCTGTTTTTTTTCTTTAATTGGGTAAAAATGAGATTAAATAACATGAGATTGCATTAGTTGTTTACTCTTGAAAAAATTGAGCTGAAAAGTTGTCTTGGTAAAGTGTCACATAGAAATAAAACAATCATTATAAAGATGTCATTTTGCTAAAAAAAAAAAAAAAAGAAAGATAATAGATTTATGTTCTCAATGAAGGGAAATCATCATCAGTGGTCTGTCTTCATTTTGTGAAGTTTACAATTTCAAAAAGAAATGTCACACACAAAATAAAAAGATGATACAAATGTAATAAAAAATTTTGCTATATGTGACCAATAAATGAGCTGACGCAATACAGAAATGCCTACTAGGTATAGAAATTAACATGTAAGGAGTGGTACAATTATCATGAGATTGACACTTTGTCTTTTAAAGATTGCATTTTCAGATGAATTCCTTTGATTATTATTTAGTAATTATAGTATTATCTAATAATTTAAATAAAATTTTGATTTATAATTAATTTTATTTAAGCAATTGTGATGAAAAAATAAATAAAAATTATTTATATTAATTAAAAGTTTAAAATCTTATTGTTTTGCTATTACAAACTTTCCTGCCAGTCTAGCATGGACTGGCAGAAAACTTCTGCAGACCGGCACTGATCTACGGACCAAGGGTTGAAGTCTACTGATTTATAGGATATAATAATTAGAGGTTATGGATTTAGTTCTCATTAGAAGATGATACTTCCATAACATGAATTGTGCAACAATTCCAAATTTACACAATTGTTTTCATGTCACATTTTCATTTTAAATGACATTTACTTCTTTTGTTTATGCCTTGTCTAATATCAAAAGGGATTCTAGTTTCAAATGTACTTCTAATATATTACTTTCTTAAAGAAGTTTCTTTCTAATTCATATCTTATACAATTGTCAATAATTTTTTTATAGTTTATTCTTTCATTTGCCATTATTTTTCTCACTGAATCTTTTATCATCAATCTTATATTATATTTATATGGCCCGCAGTTAAATATGCATCCATCCATCTGTATCTAAATTGCTTTACTTTTATAAATATTCACAACCTATAAACATGCTTTTACTCTAGCTATTTTTAGTTTTAGTTTCTTTTTATGATCTAGATTATTATCAATTTATTTCTAATGCATTAATTTTTTTAAATATTTGTTCTATTTATTTTTGTAAGTTTTAAGTTTCTTTTTGCCAAGTAGCATTGTTTTTATTTTGGCTCTATTTATGTATAATCCTTTTTTCCCTTGTTTTTTTTAGCCTATGCAATATTAATTTTAATATTTTTTCATATTGATTTCAACTTTCCTCAGAATTTTCTGGGATTTTATTTCTTCCCAAATGTTTGAATCTTCTGCAAATTATTCAATTTCAAATCAGCTTCCTATTTCTCCACATATTTTTATGAGTGCTTCTGAGTTATAGATATTTAGAAAAGTAATTGTTTTATTTATTTACTTCACTGCTATTTTTTATTCTACAATTACATATCTCTTTTTTATTTATTTATGTGTCATTTTGTTTTAATTCCATAAATAGGATGCTGAGTTTAAACATGCATTACGTTTCTCTGAGCTTGACTTAAAATTTGTAATTTATTTTATTCACTGACCAAAGAAACTAGCCAGAAACTAATCTTGATAATTTAGTTGGCACTGCCACCTAGTGTCCATTGATTATTCATTCTTGCATATATAGTTCCAGAGTGTTGACACTACACCTGATATAAATATTCTGCAGTTATGATTATAAGCAAGATCTTTCAACAAAAACATCATATGACTTCTCATATCCTTACTCATATGCTTCTAAGATCAGTTATCTTGTAATACACACTGCTCATGGAAACAAGATCTATTTTTAATCATATCATCATATGAAATATTGTTTATAAAATCTATTTATATATATATAATAAGTATTTAACTTCCTTTATATATTATTGAAGTACTTTTTTTGTACCTAGAATTTGAAGTTACTAATATCAGTCTAACATAATATAATTATGCCTAGAATCCCAGTAGTTTTGCATAACATGTTTTGTAAAACCTCGTCTTGGTATATATTATTTTTGATATGGTATTGTTTTATGTTATCAAAATATTCTAGCAGTAATGTTTATTAATTTAATGTTGTTGTTTTAATTGTAAACCAATTCATTTTATTTTATTTTTATTTCCTCAAAATACAAGAAAAACTAAAGTGTAAAATGGGAGCATTTGAATATTAGGAATTAGTTATATTGAATTATAGACAGAATCATTTAATAATATTTGAAATACATGCATTCTTCATACACCTGGAACTTAATTGTAAATATAGGGGATTTGAACACAGACTTTCAAGTACCCTATCCACACTATCTCATACCACTGACTGACATGACCACACACATGCAGAAAAGATAAATAATCACCAATATACGTATTTCATGCTGAACCAGCACTCATCAGTTGGTCCAGATCATCATCTCCTACACACACATATAATCAGTGCTCAGTTTATATTAAGTTAACAAATTTTTATACTTTAATGGACAGGCTTCAATCTACTCCAATCTCCAACTCTTCAGACATCCATACCATTGAAAATCTGATGATACAATGCCCAAATCACATGCTGATGCCAGTATTATTGTTATGCCCATGTGACCTCAAGTCACTCTGATTCCTCATGTGTAGGACCTTATTTATTTGAATACATAGAAGAGGGATGGGCAGGATGCAGGCTTAATGTGTAATATTTGAAATATGTCATTCTTCATACACCTGGAGCTTAATTGTAAATATAGGGGATTTGAGCACAAACTTTCAAGCACCCTATCGATACTATCTCATACTACTGTTACACATGAGCACACACATATATAAAGATAAATAATCACCAATATGCGTATTTCATGCTGAAACAGCACTCGTTAGCCCAGATCATCATCTCCCACATATATATATAATCAGTGCTGAGTTTATATTAAGATAACACATTTTCATACTTTAGTGGACAACAATAATATTGGCATCAGCATGGGATTTGGCATCAGATTTTCAATGGTATGGATGGCTGAAGAGTTGGAGGTTGGAGTAGATTGAAGCTTGTCCATTAAAGTATGAAAATTTGCTATCTTAATATTAACTGAGCACTGATTATATATGTGTGTGTGGGAGATGATAATCTGGACCAACTGATGAGTGCTGGTTCAGCACGAAATATGTATACTGGTGATTATTTATCTTTTCTATCTGTGTGTCAGTGGTATGAGATAGTGTGGATAGGGTAATTGAAAGTCTGTGTTCAAATCTCTACATTTACAGAATCATTTAATAAAAGAAATAGATTCTATATTTGGATTCACATCCATATTAGTAATAAATCTTTTAATACAATTTGCAAAGAGCTCTTGTTTTAAAATAAAAATGCATTACTTATACACTAATATTTTAAAAATTAATTATTAAATTAATTTAAAAGCTTGTTTTTAGATAATCATATTTTAAAAAAAAAAATTAGTGAAATAATATAAAACAGAACAAAAACATTTTGAAATCAAATAGTTTTGATTATAATTTAAAAATACTTGGTGTCAAAAGCTTTAAAATAAATATTTTTGTAAAATACATTTTTTTAAAAAGATAATTCCTCGCTATTGCTCTCTCTATATATATGCGTGTGTGGTTATGTTTATTGTTAATGATGTAATGAGATAATAGAATAACGATTCGAATTCTCATAAATATTGATTTTAAAGTTTATATTTGATCTATACTGATTTGTTTTCAAACTTTATTTTTTTTTTGTAATTCCACTGTCTGCAAACTAAAATCTGTAATAAATACTTTTCTACTTTACATTTTTGATTCTAAACATTCACTGAACGCAGTCCATCAGTTAAAAAAAGTTTTTCTCATTTGTTCGGCAATGGTTAAGCTGATAACAGAGTGTTGGTCAGTTTACAGCAATATCCTTTGGTGCCTGGCTGGCCAAACTATCTGCTGAGAATAAATCTTTACCAGCCACTCACAATCAGATTATATGTTCTCGATTGCCGGCAGACTGTTCATTTTCTGTAATTAATCCTTGCTATAGTTTATCTCTCATTGAAATTGGAGGTAGGATACAAAAGGGTAAAGTATTTCTTTTGTCTCACATGTTATTTTGTCTCAATTTCTAGAAAGGTTATTCAGTTTTCTAATTGCTTTCTGATAATGTGGTTTTAAATGAATGGATTTGATTGCACTTTTAATAAATATATAATGGAGATCTAGTATTACTTCATGTTACTAAATTTTTTTATAAATAATACTTTGAAATTATATTTATGCCGACATTTACATCGGTACTAAACATAAATTAAATTGTATATAAACTGTAAATTACAGAACACTCAAATATCGATGTGCTAAACAATATTATAAAATAATAATAGTCGAGCTGTACGCCAGATTCTCGGCAATCAACTATTACTATGAAAAAAAAATCAAAATTTCAGAGCGGGGTCAATTGTTCTAGAATTTTGATCGTTAATTTTTTTTTCCATTTTAATAATTGGAAGGCATAAATCTGATGTATTGCACAGAAATCTTGCCAGCTATTAATATTTTAAAGCATAATTATTGTTTAACTCATTGATGATATACATGTGTTTTGTTATTTATATACATATATGTTCATATGCACACGTATTTATACAATTATATTTTATGCATTTTTATTATATATATGTTTACATGGTTAAGAGTTTTGTGTAATCATCAGTGTATCCGTTAGCCCTGTTTCTGAGCTGCGATTTGGATTCAAGTGGAATTTTCATTTTTTTTTTCAGGTATTTAAAGATTTCGCAGGAAATCAGATTGCCCCCCCCCCCCCCATAGACAGTACAACCAGCAGCTTATTATTGATTAGTAAATAATTATATAAATATATTCTTAGCAAAAAGATAAAATATTAAAAGAAAAACAAAAATTCTCACATGTCAGTGGACTACCAAGTTAACCCTTTTTTTTTTTTTACGATTTATCTCTGGAGGCTGCACTAGGCACTTATTTGTAACCTCTATTTATTTATTTATTTTTTTGCACATTTATATAATTTGGTAATTTTTTCAAGAATTGTATTTTTTGGACTACCTGGATTATTTTTTGAAAGAAAATACATTTCTACAAAAAAGTGCTGAGATTATCTTAAATTAATAGGGGAGTTAATTATCCTGCCTGGATTGGTGCAATCATAGGGATGAAGAAGGCTCAGCTCTGGCACTTCTGATGCTCAAACGTTTTATGAAATCCTGAACAGTAAAATCATTCTATTATTATTCAGGGGGAGAGAGCAGATAATTAGTGTGAAAACAATGAATTGTTTAATGAAATTCAGAATTAATTCATTAAGGGATCATTCATTAATTGAAAGAATTAAAAAGTATCGTGCCTTTTCAATAAGAATCCATAATGTTTATGATTTAAAAAGTAAGAACTACAATCTTCCAGAATCAGATTTTTAGTTTCTCCCCAAAGGTGGAATTTTGTACTTTTTAGATTTTAAGATTTACGTAACTGACGCTGTAAATAGTTGCTGTTTTTATATATATGAAATATGAATGGATATATTGTTATTTGGGGCAAAGACAAGAAGCTTTAGAAATCAAGGAAAGAAGGTGAAAATAGCTTAAGACTTTAGACTGTAATGTTATGTGAAGATGAAAGAGTATTTAATATTTATATTTGGAGTACAGGATATTGTAAAAAGTTTAAATTGTATGGAGAGTGAGAGAGTTATAAAGGGTGAAGGAAGTCAAAGAACTATAGAAATTTTTTATTTAGTCTTTGTGCAAGTAAAATGAATATAAAAATGTGATATTGAAACTAATGAAATATTGTTTATATAAATGAAATGGGGGGGGGGGGATCAGTGCTGGTAAAATAATTTGTATTATTGCAGATTGGAAGAGCGAAATGTGGACGGGTAAGTGGAGTGGGGGTGGAATGAGAGCAAAAGTAAATAAAATTACTCAACTGAAAGGTTTCTGGATATACATAGCTTATGCTCATAAATTTTTTACTTCATCTGAAAGGAGTATTTCACAGAGCGTCAAATAAAAACTATTCGTTTATCTTTAATAAGAAAGGATATTATGGAAAAAGTAAAGGAGTATTTCACAGAGCGTCAAATAAAAACTATTCGTTTATCTTTAATAAGAAAGGATATTATGGAAAAGTTAGACTGATATTTTTTCCCCATTAAATTAAAAGGTCTTAATTGGATTCTCCAATTTATTAACCGTAAACAATCAAATAATTTATATCTGGAAGAATGCAATAAGCATGTTTTAAGAATAGTTTTGTTGTTGTTTTTTGATTGATTTTTATTCTTGCTTTTATAAAAGGCTGCATTAGACAAAATTCAATAACAATTAATAATTTTTTAAGAAGCGTGGTGAAAAAGAGTGATGTAAGTAAGTTTTTGTGTCGATTGATGGTGGTGGCGCTGAGAGATGTACTCATCATAACAAAAAAGATAGCTTAAACGTAATAGCTTGTTTTTTACATTTCCTTTTTTTATGATATGACAAATTTACATAGAATATGGAATTAAAAGACTTCATTACAATATATGAATTTAATGACATATTTAGAATCAATGCATGCATATATGTATTATTAGATTTCAAGTGTGCGTAAATACATATGAAGTCCAACTGCATAACGCTAGCTGACTAAGTATATAAAAAATTATTTTGCCCACTTATTGCTAAAATGATCTACTATAATTGTGTCATTTATCTATAGTTGCTTTGAAGTGGCTGTAGTAAATATGGTCCATCTTATTCTAATTTGTCAAAGATATATAAAGACATAGTATATTTTAAACAATTGCAAAGAAGTATGAAATTCAAATTAACTGAGATATAATTTGGAATATCAATATATTAATAATATATCAGTAAAAGAACCTGAAATAGCGATTTGCGTTATCAAATCACTTTCTTTTTTTTATGTTCTTTTAATTATGGGCTTTATTTCGTAAAATTATAAATTAAAAATAAATAGTTTTTTTTTTTTAACATGAAGGTTATAATCACATTTTATTTACAGGTGAAACTTTTATTTTATATTATTTTTAGCTTGTTTTTCCCCCCAAAAAATATAAAAATAATTGAATTTCTACTTCGATCCAACATAAAATTAATTAAATATATATTTTTATAAGTAAACGACATTTTCTTAATGCAATTTAGTAATGAATATGTTCAATTTATAGCGAGAAAACTATACATTATAAATCATAACCACATTGTTCTTCCTTATGTAAATTATGCTGTTATTCTAGTAGATAAGAATGTAAATATTTGAATACATAAGATTAAATAAGAATACTTTAAAAAGCTTTGAATAGTTTCAGACTTTACAGTTTAAAGTCCACAGATTGCATCCATTTTTATCATTTCTGCTGCCTAATTCGTGAACAGAAAAGTCATTTAATTATTTATTTTTTTAAAATACTTTAACAGCATAGTATATAATAAATTATATATATAACTTTACAAATTATAGCCCATTATAATAATCGGTAGGGGGAAGAATTTGTTATTATATATTCATTATAATCAGAGATGAAAGAGGAGGATTTGGGTAAATGTGTAGTTATTTGAAAAAATAGCTAGTACAAATAAGTTAAACAAGATAAGTGAATTAAGAATTATTTTAATTTGTAATATATTGCTGAAAGTTAAGTTAAACTCTTTACATAATTAACATTGTTACCACTTCAAACTCTCATAAAATGCAATTATTGCAAGTTATAACATCTAAAAACTACCGCGTAGTAAATCGTAGGATTTCACCTGTATGTTTGTAATTTAAACTCAGTGAGTTAAGCGTGAAGATATTTAATATTCATGCTTTCAGATCTAAATACTTTAGACTGGCTTGGATATATAGAAAGACAAGTAAAGAATAGGGTGGACCACCCTTTTCTTGTTAAATTCTCTGTCTTGTATTTACGATCTGATTGGCTGTTAGATAGTAATGAGCACAAGAGGTTTGCAGTCTCTCAATTTAATTGCAATCTGTTATTGTTTATACTTGTATATTAGTGACAAGTATTTTGCAGTTTAATGACTTCAAAACTATTCTTTAAAATATGATTCTCAGATGGACAATATTATGGAGCATTGATGGTACTTGTGTCATTTGCAGCTTTTCCTCACTGTCTTATAAAACTATTTTGCTGGATTTGCATTCATTTGATAGTAGAAACTGGAATTAAAGTATATATTGATTTATTAGTTTTTAAAAAAAACTTGAAGATGTCAGCATTCTACAAAGAAATTATTAGAGCTGACAATACTGTTGATTGGTAGATTCTTTGTTCTTGGACTTTGAGAGCATTTGCAAGACTCCTTAGGATTACCTTTTCATTATCTTAATAACCCTTTCAAATACTGACCTTTTTTATTGTTAAACATGGTGCAGTTTTGTCAATGCTTAACCTTTTATTTCTATATAAAATCTTTATTTTATACTAAAACTGATAATAGTTTACTAGACAAAGATGCTGTCTGATGGTGCCATTGTCATGCCAAAACTATAATATATGAACATTCCCAGGCTGTCTATTTGAATCATTTTGTTATGTTTTTTGTTGTCAAAAATAATCAAACAGAAATCATGTTTTTTAACATTTTTTTGTTTATTAATATAAACAAATTAATTTAAATGAAATGAAATCAACAAATGTAATAAAATAAAAGCAACAAATTTCAATTTTATTACGGTTTTTTTTGTGTTACGCTTTTTTAGTTTAAAAGGAACAAAAATAAAAGTTCTTACATTTTCATTTTTACATAGAAACAGCAACAAATACTAAGATGGTTTTAAACTTATTACACTTTTTTTTAACATGCTATTTTTTAAAAAAAAAACAATTTTCAATTTTATTAATCTTTATTTGTGTTACTTGCTTTTTTTGTTTAAAAATCAATAATCGGAACAAAAAGTAAAAGTTCTTGGTCTTTCTTTTACATTTTCATTTTTATATAGAAACAGCAACAAATACTAAAATGGCTTTAAACTTATTACGCTTTTTTTTAACATGCTTTTTTTTAAACAAAACAAATTTCCATTTTATTACTCTTTTTTTGTGTTACCCACTTTTTTTTTGTTTCAAAAATAATCGCAACAAAAAGTAAAAGTTGTTATCCTTTCTTTTTTAAACTATAAACAACAACAACAAATTAAAAAAGTCTTACAAATAACCTGCTTCTTGAGTTTTTAGAAACTAGTTTAAAACTTTTTAAGCTCTTTTAACAATAACAACAACCAAAATGAAAGAGCAACAACTTTAAAAACTATTACTCACATAACCATTGAATACTTGAAACCGGTATTGTTTGCAAAAAAGAACAACAACAAATATTAAAAATCTTCAAAATAACTTCGATTTACATGAACAACTTCAAATGCTATTTGTAAAAAGGGAATTTTTGTTAGGGTAAACATTAAAAAATGAAAATATTTGTAAAAATAAACACTAAAAATTTTCAAAATAACTTCGATTTACATGAACAACTTCAAACGCTATTTGACAAAAGGAAATTTTTGTTAGGTAAACATTACAAAAATGAAAACATTATTTGTCAAAATAAACAAGTCAATACTTTACAAAAATCCTACTGGGAGTGCGGTGTCAAAGACATCTCTGAAAGGATGTCCAGAAAAACATCTTCATCCTTGTGGAGACATTGCCACATAAATTCTGCAAGGTAGTTTGGCAGAACTTGACAGTGAGTTCCATGTTGTTTCCGATTTTTTCACTTTAAAAGACCCCAAAGATGCTCAATGGTTTGCATGTGAACACTTATGGAAGGATCCACAAAGTTGTAAGTGTGATTCACTGTCATATGATGGAATCCTGACACCTCAAGACCAACGGACTTATAACTCTTCCAACAGTCTGAGAAGATAGTCGATCCAGACTTCATGTTGTCTTTGATGGCCTGCAAAAGTGTGGATGCAGATCATGGCTTGCGGTACACACCCCCAAAAATCCACTGTTGAGGTAGTACTCTTCCCTGATGATTTTTCCTCCTGCTAAAGAGAGTTTCATCCAGCTCAACTGTCAAACCAGGCCCGCTGATTTGACAGCATGGTTGAGCTTCCAAACTCTCAGAACACAGCTCCCACAGACCATTGGTCCAATGCAAAATGGCATTTCTGCTGATCGACAGTTCTGTCTGGACAGTTTGGACACTCAACTGTTCAGGGCTCCAGTAATAAGTAACCCATACAGCTTGAACCAATGGTATTCTGGAGCCATCAAACCAACTCATCTTTTGAATGGAACACGTTCGCTTGCATGAACACAACGGCAAAATTGAGCGGAACCTTTTGTACAGAATAATTTCATTGCTGATCCACAATCGCATCTCTTTGAATGTGGAAGCACATTCATTCTTTGCAAAAATGACAGCATCTGATTCTGTTGCTGGTAAATCACAGAATCGAACAAGATGTGGGATTTCCTGTGCCATTTTGTTGGTCTCATGGAATGTTATGGACAGTACATTACTTGACACATTACCTAATTTAAACTATCTTCATACATCTATTTGGACAAGGTTTTGCTGCTTAAAACTTCAATACAGAATGCTGTAAAGTGTCAGATAATTATTATTTAAGAAAATCGCATTAGTTCAATACTAAAAAAAAAAATAAAAAAAATAAAAAAGAACGATTTTCATAGAATTCAAATACACACACCCTCACACAAAGTCATAAAAAGGTATGAAGTGTGCAAATTCACAAAAATTATTTACTGCGATGTGACAAAGCGGCTTGCAGTCTGTAACACAACACAAGTGTTGTATTATAGTAAATGTGGGTTCGAACATGCTGTCGGTCACAGAAACAGCATTTTTATGTGCTTTAGCATAACAATGGTACCATCAGGTGGCATCTTTGTCTAGTAAACTATTACTCTAAAACTCTATTTGGACTTGATTTTTTTATATTTAATTTTAGAAATGAAAAACAAATTTGAAGTTTACAAACATTGATAATAAGAACATAAAACATCAACAATCTAAAGAAAAATAGTCTTCAAAAATCTTTTTTATTTTAAATTTATTGTTAAAATGTGACAAATATTACTCTAATAAATCTAGCAAATTCTGCTTTAAAATCTTAAAATTGTTTTATAATTTTTAGAAGACCTCAAAAAATTCTAATATGGTGTCAATTCTGACAAGTGATGGCATCACATGATCAGTTTTCACATAAGTGTGGTCATATTACGCTATAATTTTTTTTTGTTAACATTGTGATTAATTTATTAACTTCTATTTTTAAAAATAAAACATTGTATGAATAAAATCAGTGTATATGCATATTTTTTTTGTTTTAAATAATTATTAAACAATTGTTGTATAAAAATAATCAGAAATATTTAATGAACCAACAAAAAAAAATATTTTTTTGTTATTCCAAAAATTTTCTTGAAGTAATCTTGTAAATGCTGTCAAACCAGATTACAAAGAATTAAAATCACCCAAGTCTTGGAAATTATACTTTTTTTTATGAACAAAAGTGTAAAGTTATTTGAAGATTTTTATTTGTCTGAAAGACACTGACCCCTTCAGATTTTTTTTAAATTAATAAATCAACAAGTGCTACACCACAGATTTGATGTTTTTTTAAAACCAAACCTATGTCAATATTAGTTATGACAGTGGTAGAAAAGTGATCTGAAGTGTAAGAACTACCATTCTATTTCTGAAGCAGACAAGCCATGTTAGTTATCAGAACAGTTATAGAAAGAGTTAAATCATGATCAGAAAAAATGTATATTTTTTATAATTTATTTAAATATTTATTCTTTTTACAGAACATTTGTATAATAATTATTTAAAAACAAAGTATACATAGTTGAAGATTTTATTTGAAAGTATTTTTTTAAAAAATACAAGTTATGAAATTTGTAGTAATGTAAAAAGAAAACTATAGTTGGTAACACTTTGAGAAACACTGTAGTACAGAAATTTTGTGATATTTTAATACTTATAAATGCAATTTAAAATTTTTGAACAGAATTACATAGCTTTAGGATAGTTTAACAATAATTCAGCTGAGTTTCAGAAATGAAATTCAATTTACAAGATTTTCTTAATTTATTATTTTTTACCAGCTTAGTGGTAATTGTCCACAAAGAAAAAAGATCTTGTTCTAAGTATTTTAGTTGATTTTTATCTTTTTTATATGTTCAAACTTCAATTATTATATTTAAGGATGGTTTTCATTTGTAAACTTATATTTCGAACAAATCATATTCAATTTATTGAATTCTAATATAAATGGGTTCATTGCTAAAATCAAATGTTTAAGAATAATTCATACAGATACTAGAGGATGAAGCAAAAAAAATGTTGAAATGTGAAAGAATAATAAATGTCAATTATTAATAATAGCAACAACATCATATGACTTCTTACGCTTAGTCATATGATTCCAGGAGCAGCTTTGTCCTATTCCAGAGCCATCTATTCTAAGCCTGTGTAGATGAAGATACCAATCGATAATAAATAATTTTAATCAAAGAAATTATTTTACTATTGAAATATAATACCCTATACTTGATGAAAATTATTTAATTGAAAATGCTGTTGATTCAAATCAATTCCAAGCATTACCAGTTATTATATATATATTAATCTTTTTTTTCACTATTTGTTGGGGATAAGTGTAATTGGTTTTAATATTACAAAATCTGTTCCTAAATATTATTTAATATTGTGTTTATTTTAATTATAAAAGAAAAATTTTTTAGGGACTGAGCTAAGGTTTTATAATATTTTAAATGTTGAAACATATTATTAACATTTGAAAAATTGCACTCATTTGACTGTTTTATAAAATTGCTAAGGAAAAGAATGATGGGTGAAACAACTTTCAAATATCTCATGATTACCATTTCATGTGTTTACACATGCTGTTAATAAGAGTACAAAACTCTCCATACAGTAATGCCACCATGTTCTTAAAATTCAAAAAGCACTAAATCTTATTTCGACTTTCTGCTTGTGAACATATATTCTCATATATGTTTTTTTAAATTCATCTCAAGAGATAATCCACTCCCAGTGATTGGCTACTGGAAAATATTACTTACTCCACTCCTTAATATCTCAAATTTTTCTTATCCTCTTTCCCCTTCCAAATGAAGTTAAGTATTGGGGATATACCCATTAATTTATTCTTCTTTTATGTTGAATTATAAAAGGCCATTTCTAAAAATTAATAACAAACAGTTAACCTGAAAATTCAAACTCTCTTCTCTGGAACCCAAATTGTATGCTTTTCTACTTAAACTAAACCTAAAAGTATTCCATATTTCACACTTTTACAGATATAAAAAAAAACAACATTATATATATTTAGAAGCCATATGTTGTAGAGAGCCTAAAATTCAAGCTTATTTCCTTTTTGTTTTTTCTATTTTTGATTATAATATTCAAGACTCTTCTTCAAACATTTGCTCAAAGTAATATACCCATACATTTGAGCAAGTACTTTCACTTTATTCATCATATGTCACATCAGATACTTGTTTATATGCTATACCAACTCAAGATGACATCCAAACACATTTTGGAATAAGATGAGAAGATTACATTTCAAAAAATGTATGCAGCTACCTGAAGCCATAATGCGACAACATCTGAACTTATAACATGACACAATATACATAATGATGAGTGAAATAAAGGAAAATAAACACTGATAGCCAAAAATTAAATAAATTTGTTCATTGTTTATATATATGTACATATATATATATTAAATATTGATTGTAAGAAAAAATGATTAAACCTTGATTATATAGACCACATGCATATCTTTCTCATTTCTTTCCACAATAATTGTTACTTATATATTTTGTTCTATCCTCTTTACTAACTATTTATTCACATATGATAAATTAATTATCAAAGTAATTACTTCTTGTTTGTCCACAATGAAGTTCTTTTGAAAGATGATGATGATAATTATATTATTACTCTATGCTTATTAATGTGCAAACATATAGTACACCAAAATAGACCAAAAAGACGAATTTACACTTAATAGTTATTGCAAGTTGTTATTTGATAAAGTACAAATATCAATGTTATATTTCTTATTAATTATGGCATTCTAATTTATGTTGATTTTTTCAAGCAGCCTGAATTCAAATAAAGTATATAAAATGCTTCTTTATTTTCATTTATTCAATTTTGGGGGTCTATATAATACTTATATTTGCAAGTTAGAAATATCTATTTCTCCTTTAACTATTTTTTTGCAACTTATCATTTACATTCTAATATTAAATAAATTATTAATTAAAAATACAGATTTTTTTTCTAAATAATATCAGCAGTAGTAGTAGTAATAGTGGTGATAGTAGCAGTTATTATTATTTAAAATAATATAACTTAAAAATTATAAAATGATGTTCTTTTTTATATGAATGAGTATAAGCCATAGATTTTTTTTTTTTCCAATTTTATATTGGATTGTTTTCATCATCTAGATAAATTTATGTTTTTTTTTAATTTTTCCCTCAAATATATAGAATAAAATACAATATTTTCTTTTTCAGCGTTGGTGGCTAGCGGTTAACATAGCTAGCTGCCTTCCAAGCAGCTGGCCTGGGTTTGATTCCTGGTCAATGCATTTGACATATGAAAAAAAAAAAGTCTGATCAATCCTAGTGCTAGCATGGGAATTGAACTGGTAATATTTAAATTTGTGAATACTGAATTTAAAATAACCTGAACTATTGATTATCTTTAGATTCATGAATCCTGAATTTAAGGTGCTTCTTTAATTAACCAGCTAACTTTTGTTTGAATCTCTAGGTTAGCATCATTATTGGTCAGATCAGTAACACCTGAAGAAGAGGAGAGAAAATTGCTCCTCAAACCATTGCATTATGCATTAAACTGTACATCATATATTGGCAGTTAAAAGTTTGAATTATTTTAAAAAAAACATTTAACAATCCAACTAAATCATAGAACTACAAACAAAATGCCATCATTACAAATCTTCAAACAAATAAAAAAAATATTTTCATATTTCTTGCTCAAAAATATTATGAGTTATGCAGAATAGTTTTGGGAAAAAGTGTAATTATGTAAAAATTATGGCAGCTAATGGCAAAATATTATGATGATGATCAGACATTATTTTTTGATTATAATAGATGATGTACAGCTGTCATTGGATTATTCATTCTAGGAATATTGTTACAAAATGATTCTTTTCATATCCATAAAAATCATCATCATCATTTTCAACTATTATCAATTCACTGCAAGATGATGGTCTCTCGAAATCCAATTTCTCTGATTTCTAACCTTCACATCACTGCAACACTCTTCCTTTTTTCATCCATTCAATGTGGTTTCTTTTTAAGTCTTTTATAATCTTTCGCAATCCAGTTTGAGTATTACCCATCTTTTTTCATTTCTTCTAGCAATATGTCCAGTCTAGTTTTTTCATTTTTTAAATTTTTTTTAATGATATCAATAACATGTTTTTCTATGTATTTCATTTTTGTTACTCTAGTATACATCTTTCCATATTTCATTGAGTGGTAGGAAGACTCTGTATTGCTCTTTTGTTAAGTGTCCACATCTCAGATCCATAGGTAATATTTTATTAAAAACCTTCCTTTTCAAACACATAAGTATATTTTCTTTTAATATTAAATTGTTTCTATAAAAACAATCCAACCAAGTTTAATTCTATGTTTAATTTCATCTGTTATGTTTCCATCTTTATTAATAATCTGACCAAGGTTTTTGTGGTTGTTAACTTCTCTTTATTTTTTCTTTTGAGAAAATCCAGTAATATTATTTTAATATTTTTAGCATTTACCTTTAATTCTATTTTCTTACTTTCATCTGATAACTCTTGCAATGGTTCCTGAAGATTTGAAGCATTATTTGCAAAAACAATTACATCATCTGCAAAACCTAGATGATTTAAATAATCTTCAATTATCTTTACTCCCTTATCTTCTCATTTAAATTCTCAAAATACATTTTGCAAACCTGCTATAAAAGGTTTTGGAGATATGGAGTCACCCTTCTGTACACCCTTCTAAATGTTAATCTCCCTAGTATCATTATGTAATCTAATAATTGCTGTTGCATCTTGATAAATATTCTTCAGAATATGACATTATCTTGGATCTAGATCTTGATGATTCAATGATTTAATCACTGAAGGAATGCTTAGGGAATCAAATGTCTTTATAATCTACAAATCCAAAGCATAATGGCAATTCATATTCATTCATTTTTTTCTATAATTTATCACAATACTTGGATGTGATCTACTGTGCTAAAACCACTTTTAAATCCAGCTTACTTTTTTGATTGGTTAAAATCCAAAGTATATTGTAGACTAATTGTAATTATCTTGGTAAAAATTTTGTACTGAAGTAATAAAAAACATATAGGTCTCTAATTTGTAATATCTTCTTTATCACCTTTTTAAAGCATTGATATTAGCACTGCATTCTTCCAATCGTGTGGTATATCTTTATCATGTAGACATTTAGTATATAACTTTGCCAACAATATTTCTATTTCTTTATGTGCTTGTTTTAAGATATTAATTATAATTCCATCATTACCCAGAGCTTTCCCTGTTTCATAGATTTAATTGCATCCCTCACTTCATTTAAAATCCTGGGCATTTCAGAAAAATATAGTCATTGTAGGGGATACTTTTTCTCATTTTTTATTGCTGTATAATTCTTTGTAGAACCTTCCCACACATTGCATAATGCCATCTTTCTTTTTAGTAATAGTTCCATTTTTCCTTCTTATTGCAAAGTGATATTTCCTACCAATACCAAGATGTTGTTTTAAGCTTTTGGTATTTTTATTCTGTTCTATAGCTTTTCTTGCTAAATCCATGAAAGTGCTGTATAAAATATAGTTAAATACATATCTAAAACAAAATTGGCAAGCTGTAGGAAAATGTGACCTCAGACACATTACAGTGGAAGCTTCTCTTTTACAATCAAAAGGTCATTTCAATCTATAGCTGGAGGGGATATTGGATGAGTCAGATGATATTTAAATTTTAAGTTTTTTAAAAGAAAATAATTTTATATTTATAGAATTTTTAAACTCTGCACCAACACAAACTTTATAAACCCATAATATGGTCTACTAAATTTATCTGTAGTTAGAAACTTAAGCAATATGGATGCCAATTTTTTGTCTTGTTTCTATTAAATATTAGTTGCTATCAAATCATCTTCTGGTGATCATATGAATAGCATTTCTTTGACTATTCCAAGTCATATTATTATTGTGATAATAGATCCAATACTTCATTATTAGTTATTTTCATTTTCTTTCACTCTAACTTTTTGAAGTTTATATATTTTTATAATGAATTATTCTATGATATGACAAAAACAAACAATTCCAATCTGGAACATTATGATTTGAACAGGAGTTCATGTTGAACAGGAGTTCATGTCTAATCTAATCAAATATCTAAGATTCCCTGCAATTTATTTAATATTAAATATGAATATATGTTAAGTGCCATATTTTAAATGTTATATGTCAAAATAGAAAAATGACTATGTGTACATACATTAATCCTACTTACTTTTTATTTTCACATTTAATTCTTCTCAATATTCTAAATAGTTGTTTCAGTTTATTATCATATATTAAAATTCATTATTTTTTAAAAACAAAATTATCTTATTTGATTTAGATTAAGGCTGACGATTAAGGGTGTTGAATAATTGACATTTTAATGTGAAAAATTTATCAAGCGTTGATGGCCCAGAGGTTAGCGTAGCTGCTTTCCAGGCATTTATCCCGGGTTCGCTCCCGGCCGACGCTTTGACATATATATATATATAATTATATTTAGTTGTACAAATTTTTAGTTATTATAAAATCAGTATTTATTTCTGGTAGAAAACATTTGATTATTTTGCTCAACTGTAGGTTTATTTTCAGTTTTAGATAAAATTTTCTTTATTATTAATTAAGTGCTATCAGATTAATATAATACTCTTGGCGATCAAATAAATGGGATTTTACTTATTCATAAAGTTTTCAACATGGTGTACCCAAATAGTTTATGATTATTTACTGTCACAGCTTGAGATGATGTTTTGATGTCGACACAACTGTGACATATTGTCACTAATATTTCTTGTCATTTTTTAAATATAGATGTTAGTAATAAGTCATTTAATTAAAAATAAAGAAACAAAACAAATGGAAGAAAGTAAATTAGAAAAACAGTATATATAAAAAAACTTTCTAACAATCTTTCTTATGAAGGATTTTTTTTTTTTTACTGGAGGGAAACGAAACTCATTATAACGTTCAACATCAGATGAGATATAAAATCAATAGATGGGGGGGGGGGGTATTTTAATTATGACATTTCTGATTTAGTCCCATATTCAACTAGGATTTTTATTAAATTATTATTTATTGATTGAAGTATTAAATTGTAATTTGATTTTTAATTACAAACATATTTTTAAAAATTAGATTATTTCCACATAATTTTCAAAATAATTAGTGAAATTTATATCAATATTTATTAATTATGAAATAAATAATGAAATTTAAAATATTCTTTTAATTCATTTCTGCTGGTTAAAAAATATTCACATGTCTATTATATGTAATAATTCTACGATTAACAATTTTTTTTTTTTTTTAGTCTTGTTGAATTATTATTATTTTTTTTTTTAAAAAAAATTAAATTTTATTAAAATTATGACCCAATTTTTAAACAAAAAGCATTTTAAAATTAGTTCAGCCTCCCCATTTATGAGAGTTCATTTCTTTTATTCATTAGTGACATCTAATGGGCAATGTTTGAATTACGTTTTAAAATTTTTAATATTTTCATGCAAATTATTTTAAGGTTAAGATTTATCATCAGATGTTTTTCTTATAGATGTTTTATGTTTTAAACGCAACTCTGATCGTTCAAAAAAAAATAGATACAAGTGAATTTAAAACAGAAATATTGGCAATAATTATATGTATGTGTGTCATAAATTTTAAATGTTCATTAGGAATTCATATGATGTCTAATTTGTTATATAGAGAGTATCAGCCTCCTGAGAAAGGTTAAACTCAAGTCATATTCTGTCTAAAGGTAGGTAGAGCAGCTAAACAACAGAATATTATGGTCAAGTAATAACACTTTATTATCCACATCAGTAGCTTTCTTTTGCTTGCCACTCTCTTAATACTTTAACATCTTAATTTTAGAACTACTTAAACTATTGTAATGTGTATTTGCATCATTAAATGCATATATTTCCCCAAAGAATTACCTTTTATATAATCTATGTATATCTAAATTTTATTCAAACTTAACATTTAATTGTCAATGATAACATACAAGCTAATGTAAAACATAATATTTTAAGTGGTATTATTCTCTTCAGATATTACTATTGTGGGAATTGAACCACCGATTTTTAGATTCATGAATACCGAATTTAAGATTGTGCTCTAACCATTTAGTCTACTCTGCTATATCTAAAGATACACCTGTCTGATTCTCATTCTAATATTTTCACTAGTTAGGCCAGCGAATGTCATACAAATTATTGTATTATATATTCATAGTTGAAGGTATTTAAAAAGTTTAAATAAAGTTTGAATTTTTCTAAAACATTTAATAATTAAAAAATTAAATGAAAATAATCCAACATATCACCACAAATTTTCAGACAAACAATATATACATATATGAATAAGAGCACATATAATTGATGTATACATATGTGTAAATTTTAAAAAAAAGCAAAAAAAATTTCTAAGACATTTTTTCAAAGAGTTTATTTCTAGTGATGACCACTAGAGTATATAAAACTGTAGAACATGCTTTATCACATGATAAATTTTAAAATTGGCATCTTAAAAAGATTCTAATTAGAACGAAAATTGATGTGATAATATTAGATCAACTTTTATATCAATGAGATGTCTATTGTTTTATTTTATTTATAGATTGATTAAGGATTTATATGTATATAAAGGCAAAGGTAAAATAGATTTTTTAAGTAGCCACCTGTAGTGTAAAGCTTCTTCACAACCCCTCAGAGAAGAACAATGAAGGGAAAAAATCAGTATTCACCATCCATTAGCAGAGAATAACCAAATATCAATTATTGATCAGTATTGGATGGTAGCTGAGTTGGCAATGGGCCAGTTTCCTGAGAAATTCTAAGCCTATTGAAAAAAATTTTGAAGTTTACTTATACTGGATCTGAACCTAGATTCATCCATATCATATATAGATTTAAAATAATTACTATTTAATGTACTCATTCATAAGACAAAATGTCAAATTGTATTTTTAAAATATTTATGAAAGTTTACAACCATTTTTTTAAATAAAAGCTTTATTTATTCTTCAATAATTCTTAAGGCAGACTAAATAATTTGATATAAATATTTTTTTTAATAAATCGTAAAGGTATGTTGTATTTATAAACCTCCCATTTAAGCAAAGAAACAGATGTACGTTACATAGCCAAATCTTATCTAAAACACAAAACCGAAACTTGTGAATTTAAATTATATTCATGGAATATATCTAATTGGTGGAGTTAAATTATTTCTAATTTTTATTTACTAATATTTGTCCTGATAGATTATATTTAAGTTTGTAAAACCAAAAGATTATACTCTCTAGTGACTATACCTTATATATCTTAATGATGTAGAGCTCATTAAAGTTTGTTGTAGCTCTAAAATTGACATGTTAGAGATTGCAAGCAGTGTCAACTTATAAGTGATGATCTAGAAGTATAGTTTAATATACTGTGTTATAGTATACTGTGCATTGCTGTAGTGGCAAAGTAATTGTATTAAAGCCCCCTCCCCCCTCACTTTGTTTCTTTTTACCTCCACCGATTCCAAATAGAAATAAATGGCACATCACCTAGGGAGGATTTTGAAATTTTTTTTTGGGGGGAGGGGTATTAGATTTAACATTTGTATGGCAGTAAAAATTAGTTGTCAGTTTAAAAAAATTAGTAAAATTGAAAAATGAGAAACCTCATCATCTCATATTTAAATAAAATACTAAAAGCCCAGCATGGTTTTAGAAAAGTGACAGTCTCTATCTAGGAATAACAGCTTCAGCTCACTTTGTGATATTCGAACTTCTTAATGAATTCCCACTAAACCATTCGGGTTTTTTCGCCTTCTAAATGTTAATTGGGATATATAATTAATTACAGGTTGCTTAGCATAAAGTAATAGTTTATTATGGTGTGATGTTTTCTAACTTTTGGAATTTTTTACCAGTTTTATAAGAAAATGAAAATAATAATAATAATTTTAAATGTGATTGTTATAAATATGATTGCGCTCGATAAATAATTAGAACTTTATGTGATTAATTTTCGTTTTATTGGCGTGTTCTTTTTAATTTTTCCTTAACTGAAATATATATGTTTACTTATCTAAGAAAGAGATCATTTTGGTATATCAGATTTAGATATTTATATATGTTCTAATTTTTGTCTAAATATTAATTTTTCTTTTCCGCTTCTCTAATTTGAGTTCCATTATTAATATTACTCCTTGTAATGTTCTATAAATAATCTTTCCACAAGGCATATTAGTATTTTTTATGTATATTAATTTATTCCTTTACTGTCTAACTTTTATGCAATATATAAACCTATCAGAAATTACTTACCCCCCCCCTCCATTCAGAGCTTCAGTCTTAGGGATTTGTTACATCATAAATGGTGCCTTTTTAAATTTGCATCTAATATTATTTTTTTCATTAAATAATTTCTTTTTTTTTTCATATGTCATAGCATCGGCCGGGGGGGCGAACCCACAACCGTCTGCAACCAGCTACTTGCTTGCAAGGCGGCTGCGATGACCTCTCAGCTAACAACGCTTGACAATAATTTATTCTTGTCATTCTCTTTTTACATTCTTTTACTTTAATTTAAAAATATATTTATTGACATTATAAAATTGTACAGATGCATAATAAATACACTTTGTTAATGTTGGCTCATCCATTGCTGGCGTTGGTCTGGAAGAAGTATGCCAGAGCCATTCTCTGCACTAGCAGGTTAATATATGAGTAAATACGTACTATTTTTTTGGTATTGCCCACCCCTTTTGAGGTTGACCCAATAATGCTAACTTATCAACTGGGATACATGTAATGTGAAATCAATGCCTCTCTAGTAGAATCCGACATGTTGCAACACAGACTACTTCTTCTACGATACACTACAATGTGGATATATCAGGTCCAAAATTCATGTTAGTCTGTGGGCCATACTAGTAGGCTCCATGTATTATTAAACAAAAATCTAGAGGATGGTATCTTATTCTTGTCTTGAAGAGCTTTGAGCTTATCGCAAAATATAGCATTGGGGTCCGGTGTTGGTAGTGTGAACTTTGTCCTGCACCTTGTGTACCAAAAAGCATATGTCAGGAAGATAGATAGCCTGATTACTGTAAAGTCTCCAGAGAATAGACAACCCCTGATGTCCAGGATATCCACTGCTATAATGCAGTGTTGAGAGATAACTCTTCGAATACTGTTATAGCCTGGACATATATTTAACAGATGATTAAAGGACTCCTCTCCTCTAGAACAGGCATGACAAATTGGGTCTATTTTATTTAGAAACCGCTTGTAGTATAAGAATGTATTAGTTGGCATGGAATCCATATTCACCTTGATCAGATAATCCAAAAGTTTGGGCTCCAGTAGCAGATATTTAAATATTGTGGTGATTTTATGATTGCTGCACCCTAGGTGAGCATAAATAACTGTATTTACAGGATTCAGCAGGCGATGTGCCTGCCAGATGTTGATTTTATTATTAAACTCTGTTGTTGAGTGCTCAATGTATAGAGATTGTTGTTTAATAATGGTGTCAAGCCATGTGTGTTTACTGGGAGGAGGTCTGTCAGTAGGTATTACAGTCTCTATAATATCTGATAGAGGGTATTTTTTTCCCAGGTTTACTAAAAGTGAATGCCCTTTTTGGAAATTGATTGTCTGTATTGAATGGAGACCCATACCGTTCTGTCTCCTGTGAAACTGAAGTCTGCGGATGCTAATTGCAGTGGTCCGACCTCTCCATAAGAGCTGACCACAGAGCCTCTGAATTACTTTTTTACCAATATAAGAAAACCACAATCCTATCTTGCCCCCTCCCCCATCCCATCTATTTTTTGATTCTCCATGTTCCATTGGATTTCGCTCTTTCCCTCTTTGTGGTAATTATCAACTAAACTAATGATAGCAGGCAAAACAAATAGAAAAACATGAATCATTCTATCTTTTTTTTTGCCTTTTTTTCTCACAAATAATAAGTTATATGTTTGATAATGCATGCAATTCTGAAATAAAACTATATATTAATGTAATTTTTTTTTTCATTGATAGAACTGTAATATTTTCTGTATAAATTAAATATAATCCATGATGTGTGTACAATGATAGTTTTAATTTAGTATTATATTGGCCATCAGGTTTTTTTTCTTTTTCAAATCTATAATAATTAATATTTTAAATATTCCGTCAACATGTTTATAAAATATAATAATTTTAAAAATTTATTTTGTTCTTTTTAATGAGAAGCAAAAAACCTTCAATTTATATTTGCTTATTGCATGGGGTTTGTTTCAATTCTTAAAACAAAAAATTTAATACATATAAAAAGTGAATATAGTTTAAATTTGTTAAGAATATAATTGAAATAAGTTAAAATGTATTTGTAATGCAAAAATAAACTTTCAAATTAAAACTTTTTTCTTGCCAAGCAGAACATGAAAAGATTGCATTTTTTTGATATATAGAGAGAAAATAATTTTTTCAGAAATTTGTCTATCATTGATTAGACCACAAAAACTAAAATGAATATTTGCAATTCTTATAAATAAACTATTCCTGATGAAATGTGGAACAAATAAGTGATAGCTATGAATATTGGAGTGATCAAACTGAAACAGAGTGTCATTCTGGTTAACATCAGGAATAAAGATGGAAAAGAGTTACTTATCCTATGAGAAGAATGATTAACCTATAGATCTCACTTACTAGACCTAACTGTGATAAGAAATATTTTAGGGGAACTTTTGGACATTATGAATAATTGTAGGCAAAAAACTTAATCTAGCAATAAAGCAAAGCACTAGAGAGGTTAATGTAGAGCTTTTCATTCTAATGTTTACCACAACAACCTATTGTGAGTTTTACAAATAGAGTGTTTATGATCAAGCTGTCATCTCATAAGCACTGATTTTTTGCACAATTGCTGCAATGCAGAAGTAGTGATGTCACAAGCGTAAGTATTGGATATCAGGTGGTTGGCAGCCTATTATATTGCCTGTCACATTTTTTTATACTTTGCTAATCATTAGAGGAGTTTTCATCCTGCACTTATCAAAAATATTTCTATTACCAGCCAAGTTTCTTCTAACTATGAGTCATAGTAGTAGAAGTATTGTGACTTGAGCATTCATAAAGTTGCACACTGAAAATTTTGGGGATCACTCCATGGTGCAAAAATTCAACAGTTTCCTTTCAAGATGACAATGCTCTAATTCCTACAATTCTCATAGTCAATATTAGTTTGAGAAATATGAAAATATCATAGCTTCTCTAATCATTCAATTTTTAGTATTTTTGACTTTCTGTAAGCCATTCTTAAATAACTTATAAAAAATCAATACCATCCACAGACCGACCTATTTCAAAAAATGTTAGGATTTTTCTAAGAGAAATAGTTTGACATTTATCTAGATTATGATCCGTTGTTATACAATTTATTGTCACATCGAATACAATATATTAATAAAAGTATCAGAAGGGTTTGCATTATTTTCTCTAACTTTCATAAGCATAGTTCCAATTTACTTTGACACTCTTAATATAAATAGCAAAATAATTATAAAAATTTTGTTGCTGAAGTTGATTGAGGTAAAGAGAACTTTACAGCCAAGATAGCAAAAGTTTGATTTAGATGACCTATTATCAGGTGTACTTCACAGAGAAATTAAGTTAAAATATTTAAAAATTAGCATTTTATATGCTAAATATTAACTGGGGGAAATTCTTCACTTAAAGCGCATCTTTAATAATTCACTTATTTTGTGCTTAATGTTTCTATTTATTTTAAAATAGAGGTATTTCTCATTTCCATTCATACTTATGATTTATTGGTTCCAGAAAAATATAATGAAGATCAAATTCATGATGAATGGAAGGCTAAATTCACATAGCAGTAATATTTTATAAGACTATAGTATTTACTTCTGTTTAATGACAATAATACATATATGAAGTATAAGCATATTAATATTTTATTGGGCTGAACATATATTTATTTTTAAATATAAAGATTTGAATTTAAGAAACATAATAATTCAAGTTTTATATTAAAAAATAATAAGAAATTATGAAATACAAAATTAATTTTGTTTTCTTCTTTGCATTTAGTTTTTTCAAAAAGGACCAATTAAATGTCATCCTACTTTTTTCTTCCGTAATTTATTTTCTTCATCAGGAAGTCTTTCTTTTTTTTTAAATTAGATTTTGTAATATTGCACTATTTTCCTGTATTTCACAATTATAAATTTAAAATGGTAATCTTTTAATATTTAAGTCTGGAAACACTTTTTTTTATTTATTTCAGTGTTGATCTGAAAATTTGTTTTGAATATAAAATGTTTGTCAGCAATCTGCAGTTTGCTTCATTTGAATAAACTTTCGATTATATTTTCGTTTCAATTATGCTGTTGCATTGAATCTTTACAATTTTAAATATAATATTCGTTTCTATTGATACTTGACTATTGTTTGTTAATAGCAATCTCAGGCAATGCCTACTTTTTAAATGGCATATAATGTCGACATTTATCGCATTCGATGGCTTCTAATTTCACATTTAAGATATAAATATTACCATTTGCAAATTTAGAATATATTAATGCTATGTTGTAAGTATAGAAAATACTCTACAGTAAATATATACCAGTCATCATCATTTTAACCATTATCGATTCACTGCAGGTTGAAAGTTTACCAGTTTAAAGCAGTTTTTCCAATCCATAATCTTCTCTACATCATCCCAACAATCTTCTTTACTTTATCCAATCATCTCACCCGTGAAGTCTTTTATAATATCTTGGAATTCTCTTTAAGACTTCAGCCGTTTACCTACTACCAATGCCTTGTATAATACTACAGAAAATAGTACTCAAATATTTTTAAAATATTAATAACTTTTTTAATTTGCTTATTACGCGATCATTCTACTCCCGAATTACCGATCTTGAGAAGCTGCCCTGAATGAAGATTCCTGAAATTGTTACGAAATGCTCCGCTTGGTTTGTTGCGGCTCTAGGATTTAAGGATCATCGATCGCAGTCTAGCACTACTTCTAGTGCTCAATCTTCTTATGAAATCCAGAGAAGTAAACTGTTCGATTCTTGTTTATGAATTGAGTCTTTAAAAAAATATTTAAAAAAAAATTATCCAATGAATGTGATATTTATGATAATGTTAGAAATAAAATCATATTTGGCATAAAATTTCACGTTAATAAGATCTCGTATTTATATTTTTAGTTATTCATAATCTTGTGAGAAAGAATTTGTAAAAGTTTTTTTTTTTTTGAAGTTTTAAATTCCCTTTTTTTTTTTTACTTTTACTCGGCTTTTTTTTTTTTTTTTTACCCTAAATTGTACACTGCTCTGGAAGCTGCTGACATCTATGGCATAAAATTGAAAGTTTTATTGTACCTTTATTCACGTAGATGGCAGTATTTAATAGTTAAAATTTAATAAAAAATAATAGGATATTAATGCTCCTCTTCCCATTCTGCATTTTTTTTATTTATTTAAAAATATATATTTTTTATTAATTTAATTGGGTGTGTTTCAGTTAAATGCGTATGAAAATTGCTGGTTTAGATTTAATTACTAGTTTTAATTATATAAATCTTAATTGATAATGTCCATCCTCGAAGGAGCAAAATTCTCTTGCATCTGTTTATAGAAAAACACCTAAGAAGAAGACTATATTCTTCATGATAGCCAAACGCTGATTGGTGAGGCTTTTTTTTTTTTTAAAAAAAAAGTTATTCATTTACAATCCAATAATTGGATCGTTACTTGGATTGGCTATGGGTTACCTGAAACAAAAATTCTAAACTTCACCTAGATTCAAACCACAGGCTATGGGAAGTTGATACATTAACCCTATACCAAGAAATCTTTTTATTTGTAATCATAATAAAGAGAAATATTTATGATAACAACAATTATAGTTATCTTTTTGCTTAGTTTTTGCGAGTCGTTGATTTTTTTTTGACAAGCTTTATTTTTTTGTGAGATTATTGAGACATTTCCTATAGTGTTCTGGGTTCAAATCTCAATAGAATAAGGAGCTGTTTTTCCCCACAATTTTCAACTAAATTTGGTCATTACATCACTTTCATCATTCTGCATGCAAATTGTTTAATGTGAATAGGATACAAATTCTTTTACATTCTAATCCAAGGCTTATGAAAATTCATGTCTGTATATAAAAAATTATAGTTATATTTGATCTTTAATAAAATTTAAAGTCTATTAAGATTTTTTTTTAATTTAATAATTTCTAATTTAAGTGATTAATAATCAATTATGAATATATTGAAGTATTGTTATTATGAATAAGAATTGGTTAAAAGTACGATGCTTGTAAAATAAACGTATAAAATTTATATAAATATATTGCAGTGGTGTTTGACTGTTTGGAAAATATGTTACTTTGCCTATTGAAAAGTCTTGGTATAAAAAAAATGCATGGTAAGGAGACATTAATATATTTTCCTCATTTCTACAATCATTATGTTTTGAAGTTAAAGAATGGTAATTCTGTCTTGCATTGTTGGTCGAGAGGTCAGCGCGACTGCCTTGCACTTTCAGGCAGTTGCCCGGGTTGCGGGTTTGCGTCCCGGCCGATGCTATGACACTTTAAAAAAAAAAAAGAATGGTAATTTTTCATGTTTTTAGGAAATATAATGAAATTTGTATGATTAGAAGTAAAATAAACATTTTTAAATTTTATTAAAAATTATTTACTTAAGCTTTCACGTTATTATATATTATCTTTTTACGCTTAAATTTAATATATTTAAGTTTTTTTTTTAAATACATATTAGGATGAATTTTTTTTATTGCAGATGAATAAATATGAATTCTGTAATCTGAATTTATTCACCTATAGTGAGCAAACATGTAAAGTTATTTTTAACAGTACTATCAAAAGTTGAACAATATATTGTAATAAATAAAATAATATTCGAGTTAAGTAATAATATATATAAATCATATTCTGCTACATGGAAATGATTGTTCAGAAACATTGAAAAAGAGGGAAGAAAACAGAAAAAAGAAACTGCAAGATAATTATTATGTTATTCCATCATTATCAGAAAACAGTTTCATATAAATCAGACTTGCTATTAACCAAATTTAATGTGAATGTATTTTAGACTGGTCAAATTATAAATAAATTTAAAATGTATATGCAGTATGTATTATAAGTGACTGTCCATTAAACATTTAGAAGCACAAGTGATTAATCTTCATTGAACTTTTTTGATTTACACTTGCTTTTTGAATGAACAAAATGAAGTGCATCTTTATCCTGGACAGCTAGCTCATTTGGTTTCGAAGAAATACCTTGTAAAGCAAAGTCTCTCATAAAATATAAACAATTATAATGAATTCCTATGAAAAAAAAAATTGATTTGTTACTTTAAGTCCAAAATAATAAAAAATCCACTTAAAAAATTAAATCTTAAATTGAAAAAAAAAAGTTAATTAATGAATAAATATTTTACTAAGTATAAAACCATCAAAACATCACAGTGACCATTTCATATGCTTACATAGGCTGTTAATAATATTTGCAAACTCTCTTTAGAGTGAAGCCATCAAGTGCAAGTTTTCGTAATCAATGGATGCAAGAAGGTTTGTGCATCTACTAAGTTTTTTTTTTTAAAAAAAATACTAATGCATAAAAAACAAAACAACAAAATCATAATTTTTTCATGAACCATCTTCCATTTTGCTTCTTATGTAGCCAGAGAATACATCTTTGATTTTTTTTTGCAATGCTGTTTTTTTTTTTTTAAAACAAGTTTAAGAATTTATTTATTTTATATAAATGCACTGAAAATTAAATAAAAAGTAGATAAATAAATGTAATATATAGTTGATTACTGTAGTTTTAATAATGCAAATGACTAATATTGGGGGGTGATACATATTTTTTATGTTTACAGTAAAGGTAATGCTATTTTAAACTTATGTTTAGGAATCTTTGATCATATAAATTTGATCATTAGCTGCATAATACATAAAATAATTTTTCACACCCAAAATAACATACAATTTCAATAAATCATTTTACAATTACAATGATCATATTTTTGTCACACGCCAAATAACAGGTGTAAGAATTTTAATCCATAAAGTTGATTAAATGAATATCTTTTAGCTAATATATACACTTTAAAATTTAATATTAGTACATTTTGTTGTTGTATATAATGAAGATTTGTTTTTGATTTCTTATTATACTGATTGAAACTAGGTTTTTTTTTTTTTTGCAGTCATTAAAGCTGAAAATATTTATTTTGGATATATCATAAATGAAAGCACTAATTGTCTTGCAATGACATGATAAAAATTAGATTAATCATATTTTAATTACATGCACTATGAACAGATTCTGCATTGTATTGTATATTTTTAACATGAATATCACCATTCATTTTCAAATGGCATAACTTTAATGAAGCCATTATCCTATGATGTCACCAATCTTACAAAATGGCTGCAATTTTGAAAAAATGGTGATTGTTTTGAAAAAAAAAATTAAAGATTGTAATAACAAATAATGTATTGTAAATCAAAATAATAGATGCAAATTTATGATGATTGCTGTAATGAATTCTTGCATAAATGCCTATTGCTAATCAAAGTAAACATTTACATTTTTTGTTTCACTACTATTTGTATGTTGATTTGACTGCTAGACTTGAATAATTTTACTCTGCATGGGAATCAAGCAGTTTTTTTTTTTTTTTTTTAAAAAAAATTAACTCTATTGAAAAAAGATTAAATATTATCACTTCATGATTTTGCTATTAGTTGATAGCCTTAATTAATACAAGAGTTCAACTTGTTGATTAGTAACTCCTACTTCCTTTTCTAATAAAATCAGATGCTTGTACTAAATTGTTACATTTTCATTTACCATTGTCAAACTTCCTCCACTCACATCTTTGATGTCATCCATTTTAGATAAATACAGTAATGATTATTACTAATCATTATCGAAACTAGAGATTATCTCTAGCACAGATATAAACTGTAAACTTCAGTTAAAGATTAATATATCTGATTTTTTAAATTTACACACATGGAGTTATTCACCTTTCTTTTTCCCAAGTGTAATATCTTATAGATATAATAAACACCTCCATACTTCTATCTAGCCATTCGATGGAACTATATCGTTCTTATTGATGATCCAAAAAATAAGTATACCTGGGTCTCGTTTTATGCGGTAGAAAGGTTCCTCAGAAAACACGCACAAAAGAAATCGCACAAAAATAGACTTAACTTACCTTGAAAAATGGGGAATAGATACTGTAATTTTCAAAAATCGCATAAAAGCAAAGCAACAACGTAAAAATACTTTGAAATTCACATAAAGAAAAATAAGGAAATAAAATATGATTAATAAAAAATTTCAAGTTTGAAAAAAAATTGATACAAGACAAACTTTTTTACTTTTTTTATTAACTACAGTATTTAATTTTATTCAAAACAATATATTTTTATGCATAATTTACAGTATTTTACATTTTTTTATACACGTACAGTATTTTAATCATTATCGCTATTGGACGATATGCAGATTTGTTTATGAATTAGTGAGACATCAGATTCATCACAAGAGGAAATATAACTAGTGCTAACTTCATTTTTTTTTAAATTGCTCTTATTGTGGATTCGCTTAAACTAAAATGTTTTCCAATAACTGTTGATCTTCCGATTTCACTAAGCGATCTAAAATTGAAATTTCTGTTTCCAAAGAAATTCATTTTCTTGGGTGTTTTTTTCCTCTCCATTAGAGTAAACTAAAAGTTTAAAATAAAACAAGAACTTAGACTTACAATAATAAAAAGATACCTACTCACCACTGTTGGGCAAAATTTAATTAAGACCAACAATTAAAAATTAAATTCTTATTTTTGTTTTTAATTTTCAATTCTGTTTAAAAATCAAATTTCACTGTTTCACATCAAATTAATTTCAGATCACATTACGTAATTTTTAAATTGTTAATTACAATTAAAAATCAGATTTTAAGTTTTAATTGTCAAATTTACTTGTGCCCACCACTGTTACTCACCTTTTAAAAATAAACTTGCAGACGCTAAATGATTAATTGATTATGTACTCTTTTTTTAAAAAGCAAAAATAGAATGTGATTTAAAATGCAAAAACAACAACGTCCATAGTATAGACATCTATAACGGAACAGATTTACATTATGATCTTGTAAAATGTAATGTGTGTATATAAAATGGGGAAATCATGATTTTAAGTGAATTAGAACTTCTTTATTGCATAAAATCCATTACTGTACTATTATAAAGCACTAAAAATATTGAAATTATTAGATGGAAGTCGAACTCTAGTAATGTGCTATTACTTTAAATATGACGTGAGTGCGCAAAATTTATAATATTTAAAGTAATAATGCATTATTAAAGCTCAACTTCTGATCTAATAATTTTTATTGCATAAAAGAAAACTGCATACAAAAATATTAAGAAGAAACATGAATTGCATAACTTCAAAATCGCATTAAATAAATCCGCATAAAACAAGACCCGGGTGTAAGTGATTTTTTTCAATCTTTTTCTAGTTGTACCACAAACATAATAGTTTGTGTGTGTGTTACAACTATTTCTTTATATACTTTGTTCATCATAATTTATTGTTCTTCGTGATTCTAATGATTTTTAATGAACACTTAAATAATTTTACTGCTTATCAAATATGCTAAGAATATTATTAACTTATTCACAAAATTAAAAAGTTCAAATACATTGCTAAAATAATTCACAAATATCATTTAAATAAACTTGCAAATAATGAATCACCTTTTGTTTTAGCATTTAAAAAATTCTTTTAGAATCTTGCATGTGAATTATTTTAGTAAAGTATTTGAACTTATTTCTTCCACGAATGAGTTTATATTCTTAGTATTACGTATTTGATAAGCCATAAAATTATTTACATGCTCATTAAAAATTATTAGAATTTCATATAAATTAATATTTGAAACTGTAGGCTGGCTTCATTAATATCAAAACAAAAATTACTACTAATAGAAAGTGTCAACCCTTCAAGTAACAATGCTTGATTTATTACTGTCAAAGGCCATTCAAAAGTAGTTATCTTTTAACTGAAAAAATAGATTTGCATCGATATAATAAAAGACATGCATTTTTTGCAAGTTCATTTAAATGTCTTTAGGAATCTTGCTTGTGAATAATTTTATTAAGTATTCGGACTTGTTTGTTTTGCGAATGGGTTTTATATAAGAAAGTAATAAAATGTTTATAAAGATATTGAATAATTTATAATTTTAATTCCATATATAATTACAATAAAATTATATATAAATAATATATTAGATGCAATATAAGAGTAATATTATATGCAATACTAGAAAAGTATACTCTCATATCTTCCTCAACTGATTTTAGTCTTTTTATTTTGCTATTTTTAATAGTTATTACAACAGAAAAACCTATTTCATACAAATAAATAGTAGAAAATTGTATTAATATGATTTTAGCACTGAATCTATTACTTGAATATCTGAATGTCATATGACATGCTGAGTAACTAAACAACATAAAAAATGAATAAGTTTAATATAAAACCAAAGTTCTATGCTATATGATTGATCATCACAGATACAAAGATTAACCAGCGTGAACCTCAGAACCAAAGAAACAAACCCAGATGAGCTCAGCAAAGAAATGAATTCTGAAATCACACTACAGATACTGTATTGGAGATTAATCAAGTCTCACAGCAGAAACAATAACCAACAAAAACGATTAAGAACTTGATGCATCTAAGATACCTCCAAGACTATATCATAATAGATAAGTTTTGTTAAGAGGAAATGCAATGGTTGAACTCAACCACTTATCTAAAAAATGATTTAATTATCAATCTGGAAACAAAGCAGCCAATAAAATAAACTGACCACAATTAAGGACTCATCTCTAGAACATTTCTTCTGTAATCAATCACAGCATATATTTAGACTTTGTACAATATGGCAACAAATGCTAAACATGTTTTATATTTATTAAACCGGAAATGTACCCAGACTATGAAAAGGCCATCGTTTTTTTAATTGATTGCTTTAACAATTTTTTTTAACGATTTAATATAAATTAGATAAAATATTTTTATATTATATAAATAAATGTGAGAAATGTACTTACCCAACAAAGTATTAATAAAGCTAAATTGATAAAGCTAAATTTTTAAATATACTTGTTATATTTCATATGTGAATTTGACAGTGTTATGGACAATTATATATAATAAGATTATTTACTGGAACATCCTCTGAACAAAAAAAATTCAAAATGTGATAAATGAACCTGGCCTGAAAGGCCATTGTTTTGTAATATTTTTTTTTAATTGGTTGCTTTAACAATTTTTTTTTAAAATCTAATGTAAATGAAACAAAAGATTTTAATATTATATAAATAAATATGAAAAATTCCCACTTGAAAAATTGAAAAAAAAAAATATTTGGAACAACTCAGCCTGTTTGGTACACTTCAGAAATGTATCCAGCAAGGTATTAATAAATTTAGCTGTATTAAAATTTAAATTTTTTAATATACCTGTTTTATTTGATATATGAATTTGACAGCATTACAGACAACTATATATAATAAAATTATTTAATGAGCATCCTCTGAGAGGACACTGCAGTAAAGCATTATGGACAAACATACATATATTCAGACAACAGGTAAAGTATGAATTTTAAATATGTAGATAGATAAAAACATCTTTAAAATTATTGAAAACCTAAAAACAATGAAAAATTAATTTTATAATCATTTCTGCTTGGCAACTAAAATGAAACACATGCTATTTTGTGCAAATTGTGTTTTGCATTTTAACCTATGAACTGTAGAGCTTTATTGCTGATACTTCTGCCATCTATTGCAAAAATAAAAACTGAAATATATCTTTACTGATCGTTAGGAAATATTTACCACAAGACTGCAATATAAGCACTAGCGTATAGACCATTCAAATGCCATCTGAGATAAATTACACCTGATGATTTTAAATAAAAATGCCATTCTAAGGCAAGATAGCATTTGTCAGGAAAAAGTTAAAGTTAGGAAGACTGAGCATAGGAAAGACTTGTAATGTATCTGTTAACATTATTTGAATTTATAAATAGAATGATTTATTCTAAAAAAATAATAATGTAAATTTAAAAAACATATTGTTAATAAGTTAACAAAACATAGTAAGATGTATCAGTCCAGAGATAACAAAGAAACTTTTAGTATATTCAGTTAACTCTTATTGGCACAATTAATTGAGATTAATTTTGTATTAATAAGAATTTAAATGAAAGGAAAAAGTGTAAAAAAATATAATTGAGCTACGATTTTCAAAATTTTTGAGTGATATAATCTTTTAGTATAAAACAAGAGATTATAAAAGACCCAGAAAGAGATCACATGTGAGACGGATGGACGAAATAAGAAAGTGTGCAGGGGTGATGTGGAGAAGCTAAAGATTGGAGAAGATGGATTGAACTTGAGAGACCATCCTGCAGTTGATTGATAATAGTTGATGATGTTGATGATAATATACAGATAAAGAGAAATGTAATTACTCAGTTCTTTTTATAGAATGATAAAAGAGAAAACATAAAAATACAATAAATACTTTTTTTTAAAAAAAAAATATTAGAGCAATTTGTTTAAATTCAGAATTTTACATTTATCCTCATTAAACAATATGAAATAAATTTTTAAATATACATTAATTAAAAATTGTTTAAAAGTATAAAATGTTGTAAATCAAAGCTATTAATAAATGCTAAAAAGATTTTTTCTTCATTTTTTTTTTCAACTGTGATTTTTATAATAAAGAAGCCAAGTTTATACTACTGCTAATAAATATAAGAAATATATTTCTTTTTTCTCTTTCATACTGTTAAATTGAATTATTATTCAGCTTTGAAGAATATAGTGTATTTAGAATATTTTGTATGCTTTTTTAAAACTTTTTTGTATAGCTACCTACGTACAGATTCATATATATATAAGGATTATTTAAAGTTGTAATTATAAATGTATTTAAAGGCACATTGATTACATAAGTAATATTTACTAAGGCTATAACCTCAAGAATATGTGCATAAAAATGCGATAGTAGGGACCTCTACAGGTCTTAACCACAAGCTTACATTTTGGAAGAAAAGAGGGGAACTCCTTCTTTACTTCATCCTACTTTCTATATAAATAAGTGAAGCTGAAGCGGTTAGATCTGAGAGCGTGAAACTATTCAATACTTCGCTGATTAAGTCCACATTTCTTATTACACATCAATACTCATGTAATAGATTTCTAACTATAAGATCTTTCCATTGACTCGTTGTAAATCAAAAGATTTTCCTAGTATTGATGTGTAATAAGAAATGTGGACTTAATCAGTGAAGTATTGAATAGCTTCACGCTCTCAGATATTACGGCTTCAGCTTGTGATTAAGACCTGTAGAGGTCCCTACTATCGCATATAAGGTTTATGAAAGTTGGAAGTTGCTTTTATTACTTTTCTCTTACTTGACTTGATTTCTTATATTTGTTACATTCAGTTTTTTAAACGTCTTATTACTAATATTTTTAAAAAGCAGCATTAGTTGGCAGCAGATAATTACTGTAACATCAGTAATAAAACAACATTAATCCCAAATTTCTGTTTCTATGCTTGTTTTGGATTTGGAAATTTTTTAGATTTTAAAATAATAAAAAAAATACTAGATTACTCATTAGACTTATAATTTATAGGCATTTAGTCGTCCTCCCCCCCCCCTCCCAAAGATTAAAGCTGGACATTAACTTTTTTTTTTTTTTTGGATAGAAGTTTTTGAATAATAGATTTTATACTTTATTGAAAGTTTTATGAATAGGCAGGGAAAAACATAATGAAGTTTAATTCATTAGATAAATTAATTGCCCAGAAAGAAAACGAATTAATAAGATATTAATAATAATAATAATAATAAGCATTAAGATCAGTGATCACTTTATAATAATAATTAAGAAAATCAAACAGAATCGTAGGTCAATCAGGAAAAATACACACATATGTAATCGTGCATATATATATAAAGAATTATTATATCTTTTAATAGAATTTTATAATAAAAAATAAAACAAATATTTAAAAACTTTAAAAAATATTTTATTTAATTTTCTTCTTAAATATATAAACTCAATTAGGAAATATATATACATTTTTTCATTCTATTCAAAAATTTCTCATTTCCCTTCTGAAAATAGAAAAAAAGAAAACATTAAAAGTATTGCTTTAAGTAAGTTTTTTTTTTTTTTCATAATTCAGGGGAAAAAATGTTTTAGAAAAAAAAAAATTTTACAGAACAAATTTCAAAACAAGTATGCTAAATTAGTTTACTTTGATTAGGTGAAATAATGAATTCAATAAAAAAGGTAAACTAAAATCAATCTCTGTTCACATTTGAAAAATAAATAATTTGTTTATATAATATTTATGTACACATATATATATAATAACATCAAAGATACATACGCGCGCGTGTGTGTAAATATATATGAAGTAGGAATTAATATTTTTTTCTGCAATAATAACGTTATAAAATGATCTTGCCGATATTCTAATTGAAATCTATTATTTATGTTATCTTTTAATTTAAGTAAAAAATATCAATATTCCATTTTAATAATTTTATTTATAAATAAAATGAAGCAATAAAATAATAAAATTTAAAAAAAAAAAAATTAATGTAATTTTAAAATATTAAACAATTTTGTTTATTATTATTACAATAGAATAAATATTGATTAAATTTGCTAATTAGTTCACTTTAATACATATATGCTTTAATAAAACCACACACACACAAAAAAAACAACACTTATTTTTGCTCTTTTAAAATTTATCTTTGCATTTGAATCAAAACATATCTTTTCCAAATGTTTCAATGACTTTTGTATGGTCATTTTCATGGATTTATCAATTATTTGCTCTTTTATTTATTTATTTATTTTTTACATGTAAATATATATATTTAAAAAAATGGTAAGCTCTTGAAAATGCCTGTATGAATTTGGTTGAAATGTCAAAAATATATTTTGCTTCAGTCAAGCATTGGTGGTCAAGAAGTCAGTGATAGCTGCTTTACAAGTAGTTGTCCCAGGTTAGCAGGTTCACTTTCTGGCTGATGCTATGACACATGGGGAAAAAATATATTTTGCTTCAAACAAAAAACAAGTTTAAAAATAAAAATAAATAAATAGCTTTTTGTGAAGTTATATGCAAGTATATATGTTTATATTGTGAATTAAATTTGGAAAAAAGCTGAAGATAAGATTAATTTATTAATATATATCATAAACACTTTTAAGTTTTTGTGTTTATTTATCTATAACGGGAAGTAATCTATTTTAATATATATCATATAAAAATGGTGCACATTGGTTTAGAAATTTGAGAATTGTTTCTGATTTTTTTTATAAATAAAAAAACATTATTCAGTAAAATAGTTTAATGGTAGCAATTAGCACATTTTCCTATCATGCCTACAAACTGGAGTTTGAGTCCATTCTGGTAAAACTAGGAAATCTTTTCAAGTAATAAGTCAGATAAGAATTTTTCTTTCAAGTAGCCAACTATAATCAATTCAGCCAGCCAGATAATGGATATCTAGTTATTCTTAGCTAGAGAGAAAAAAAACCCAGATTCATTTGGATTAGTCGGGTGGGTATCAATATGCTTATTGAAAAACAAAAGTCTATCTTGTAGTATGAAGCAACATTACTGTGTGAGCTGAGCCCATAGATTATCTTTTCCGTAATGCTATCTTGAAAAAAAATACATTTTTATTAGATATATAATAAGTTCAATTGCAGTTACATATATCAAATAAAATAATAATCAAATAGTATATTGTTCAGGAATTCATTTGAGCACTGAAGATGTTGGAGCAGAGTTGTGATCTGTGGACTTCCAGAATCTGCCACTTTATTGCTGCACTAAACCACATAGGAAATTATGCCAACACTGATGCCCACCATTCAGCTGTTGTCAGTTCTGTTGAGTAGTAATGTCTTCTTCACTGCCTTTCAGGTTTATTATCATTTTTATTAAAAATTAAAAGTTTATTTAAAATTGAACACCTGTGTTTTTTTTAAATGCTATATATTAAAACAATCCTGATGAATTGCATTTAAAACATTAATGTTTTGTACATCATTCTTTGAATATAGCAAAAATAGCATAATCATTAGCTAACTGTAAATGTAGGAACCGAAAAATTGTTTTTACTTTTAAAAAATTGAAATTGAAAACCCTATTATATGAACTGTATTATATTCTGATGTTTGCTTTATGATTGTGCTTATAAATTGTTCCAAGAGTAGCTGTCTTAAAATCAAACAAAATTGGAGCTAACACACATGGGTTTTCATTTCAAATATGTCAGATTTTTTTAACATTAATAATACTTCTTGTTATACCATCATGTAGAAATTATGTGAATAAACATCATATGACAATCGACTTATTTCACATAGGGTAATGGAATCAAATACGTAAAAGCAATATATAAATCATGCCCTTGCTTCTGACAATTTTTTTATAATTATTTGCCTGCAATAATTTTTTGGCATTTACCTTTGACCAGAAACAATCTATGCAAACAAATTTTTAGCAAGCACTTTTTCTGTGATGAATAAGCAGAATGATGATGTTTGATGGTAATTTTCATAATTTTTTCTGTCCTCTTTTATAAATTGGAACAATAAAATAAAAAAAAAAAGGACATCGGCTGATTAATTCCTTGGACAGTTATATGCCATATTTAACTTCAATCAAGGAATTTTGAGATTGAGCCTCTATTGTGTAAGATAATTTGAACAATATAAACATCCTTAAGATTGAGTGTCACATTTACAGCTAATTTATCCTCACTATTTTAAAATTTATCCAAGAACACTTTGGAATGTGCAACATTTCTATTTTTAATATTAAAAAGATTCATCATACTGAATATTTCTCTCCAAATCCAAATGATTTGGTAAGTTGGATTTATCATTAAATGCCACCTGATTTCTTGCACAAAAGGTAATATAATATTTTCTTCATCTATTCAAAATAACATTATTGGCATATAAAAGAGAACCATCTAATGATATTATTGTTAATATTATTATTGATATTATTATTATTTTTCAGTCCATAAATTATTTTTAGTGCATAAAAAGAGATTCTAAGGAGACCATGATTAACAAATAATCATATCTCCTTTGTAATTTTAATCTGCCAATTATTCTTAGATTGTGGTGTTTTTTTTTTTTTGAGAATTATTCAACTTTTATCTTCTCAAATTATTTACAAAATTTCATAATCATTTTATTATTCTGTCAAGCAGAGAACATATTCTTTTAATCACATCACTATTAATACAATCATTATTAAAGGACCAGTTATAATGAAGATTATTAATTATGGTAAATCTAAAACTGCTCTTGGCCACAATATACTTAAGAGAATTCTGTGTGTCTGTAATGTGATAATTTTTGAATATCCAAATTGATGACTTAATTGTGGAACAACTGTTAAAATTCATTATAAATAGTACATATTTTCTATGAATATATTAGAAATAGGATAGTTTTTAATGCAGTTGTCATTTTAAACTTGGACACTATTATTATATAATCTATGCAACAATCTGTACATATAAGTTATCATGAAATATTATTTTTTTTTTTACATTTTTACTTCAACCATAATGTAATTCCCCAAATGCCATCATTTGAATATAAATATAAGATTGTGCGTAGCAGTTTTTGCCCCAAACAAAGTGTTTATGATAGTCAATTTATGAGTTGTGCAGAAATATAATGTCAACAGATTATCATTATCATAATGCGACCATTTCTAGTAATTTTGAATCTTAATTTACTGGGTTTTTTTATGTCAAATATGTTGACTGGGAATCGAACCCATGCCAGCTGCTTGGAAGAGAGCTATGCTAACCATTAGCCATCAACGCTGTTTTTACCAACATGAGAATTAAAAGTTTTCAAGAAGATTTTTTGTAGTCTTAATAAAATAGCATTAATCAACAAGGAACAAAATTTTTCTTTCCCTGAACTTTTCGAATCTGTTTCATTGACTGATAAACTGGACCCATGTTAAATTGTGCAAAATAATTTATATTATTATTAGCTTCTTTTAAGCCATCTAGCTGTTTGATTAAACATCATTATTTGTAAGAGATAAGTTTAACTAATAGTAACTATATTAATCTTAAACCATGATAACTTTTTAGCTTCAAGCACAGATATGTTCAAGTCTTGAAGAGTTCATATTTAGAAAAGTTTACACATTCTATATATATATTTGTATTTAGTAAAATAAAATGCCGAGTTTTAGTACTATGTAATGCTTGCTACTACTGCTGTTATTGATATTACAACTATTTTTATTTCTTAAATGAAAATACACCAAACAGTGATATGAACATATTTTGTGAGACAAACTTTATTTCTTTTTAGATCCATATGAATAAATCCTGGATAGTTTGTTCAAATATAGAACCGTTTTTCAGGTGAAACTCCTATCCTGAATTTAATTCCAAAACAACTTTTTCATACCAGATCACAATAAGTTTTTCTGCATTTCAGTGTTTTTCTAATGACAAGTTAATTTAATAGTTTACCCATTTTATTTTAGTATTAAAACCATTATTACATACTATGAATAATAAATTGTATTTGATTTATTAAAAGTATAAGTTTATAAATGAAAAAAAAAGTCCTAAAAAAGCATATTTGAACTTTCCAACTATAGAAAAAATAATAATAAAGTAAAATATGTAATGAGAACAATATTTTTTTTTTTACTGGACGATTACAGTAACTCACTAAAATATAAATAAATGAAATCTTTGTTGAGTGAATTTTATTTTTTTGAATAATAATAAATTTTTACTATGTTATGATAAAGCTATGAATTTTTGTTCTAAAATTTAAAATTGCATTTATAATTATTAAAATATCACAAAAATATGTACTATGGTGTTGGACAGAATATAAGGATCATAATTCCCTCTTTATTGTTACTTCAAATTTCTTAATTTGTAATTTTAAAAATTAAACATATTTCAAAAAAATCTAAGTGTAAACATTAATTTTTTTTAATAATTGCTATACAAATATTTTGTCAAAATAATCATTAATATTTAAATAAATTCCTGAAAATAGATTTTTTTTTTTTTTTTGCTTATTGCTAACCATAATTACAAAGTAGTTTATAAGTTTGTTTATATGCCCAAAATCAAAGAATCTACCAGTCAGCAATGCTCAAAGCTTTTGTCAGCTTGTTTGTAGTATCCCTTTATGGACTACTAATATCTTCAGATTTTTTTTTTAAACTAATGAATCAATATTTATTTTAGTTCCAGTTTTTACTGGCAAATAAATCTAAAACTGGCAAAGTAGTTCTAAAAATAACTGCAAAAGAATGATTTAAAGCCAAAGCACAGTACTCTATCATATCATGCAGTTGCAGTTAAAAATTGGTTTATTAAGGATTTTAAATCTATTCAATCTGTCACCATCATTAATTTTTCAACATGAAGGATAATTGCAAATAAAATATAGAAGAGATTAGAGTAAAAGTTTTTGTCCATGTAATTAAAGAATGGAAATGGGGTTACATAATGAACTATTCTAGTTAGGTACAATAAATCATAAATTTTCAATAGCTAACTGGTTTCCAAATGCAGTATAACAGCCAAAGCTTAATAAACTAGTACAATGAATAATACACTCTTTTGTGGACACAGCCTCTGTAAATAAAAAAAGGGACTTCATCTTTAGCTATGTTCTAAGGCAGGGTCCCCAACCCTATACCTGCGGTCACCATGGCGCCCGCAGACCATTTTACGTGTGCCCGCCACTATCCAAACACGATAAAAAATTATTTATCTGATACAAATAAATTTAATTTTTAAAATTTCTTATAAATTATTGTATTATATTGTAATCAAATTGTAGGGCATACTATACTTTTACAGCGTAAAATATAAATGTTAATTATATGTTAAAATTTTATTTTTGAAATAAATATTCTTTTGTACATTATGTGTATTATTAACAATATCCAACTATAAATTTACATTGAAAATATAAACGGTGCCCGCCACCTGGTTAAAAAAATAAATGGTGCCCGCCATCTGGCCGGTATTATAGAATGTGCTCTTAAGTGCAAAAAGGTTGGGGACCCCTGTTCTAAGGTTTTTAAATAGACAAAAAGGGAAGATATATATCTGTAACAGATTAAGATTTTAATCTATTTAGAAGTTTTATATAAACCCCATTTAACAGGCAATATTAAATTTGAAAGTAGATAATAATAATCATATGTACAACCTTTCAGACAAATTCCTATCAATATTTTAAGGATAATGTAATTCATAGTACAACAGCTTAAAGTTTAATAAACTAAGATCTTTACATAAATAAACAGTGAAAATACTGACTGTAACAGATTTAGATTTTAATCTGCCTAGAAGATTTAAATAAATCTCATTCAACAGACAAAGATAAAGTTGGTAGATTAAAATATCAATCTGTTACAGACATGTGTCATCATTCGTTGTCTGTTTAAAAATGTTAGATCTAGGTAAAAAGTAGAATTTATATTTCATTGTTAATAGTTGCCATGACAATAGATTGTAGATATTTTATTGGTTTATGAAGTTTTGACTGATGTGCTATGAATTACATTTAGTACAAAAAGGAACAATGATATGAGACATTTTGATGACTGGTGTCCAAAAACAAAGTAAAGCATATTGAGAAGTCAGAAAAGACTCTTTGTATCAGAAATGATACCTATTCTTTGATTATCTCCCATGTTATAGTATAAAGCTTCAGCAGGTTATTTACATTTATCTTCCACATATGAATAATAGTCTGAATTCAATTTTCTTGTTAGAATTTGTTGCTCTTTATATTTTATCTTATGCATATTAATTTCCATACTATATTATCCTGACACTTGCTGGATTAAAAAGTGTTTTTTTTTCCTACTCTGGCTTGAACAACAAAATTGATAGGATTTTTTTTTTTAATCCAACTTTTTGTATTTTTCAATTATGGAGAAAGACGTTTTCATCTATTACTAACTCTTTATAATCGTTGCTGATTGTTTCTTCTTTTTTAGCTTTCATACAAATTAAAGATCATTTTAATCTGAAATAGTATATTCTATTTGTACCAGCATGAGAAATAATTTGTGAGACTTTCTCACATATGTATGTCCCAATATTATCTTTTGTCCAAAGTATTTATCCCAAATTCAACATGGGGATAAATCAAATATTGCTGATTATACTAAGTACATTTTTATAATTTCCAAATTAACTTTCTAACACGAAATATAAGTTAGGTATTGCTGTTTTTAGACATTACTTTCATGTAAATGTAACGTTTTGATGTGGGAGTGGGGGTTGATATTGTAATGATAGATTCAGTTTTTCATTTTCATAAATAGAGATTGTCAGATAATATAAAATATATTATCCATAATTCAATTAGGATGCTATTTATAGTTGTTACTTTGCGATTTGATGAGGATGTCAATCTTCTTCAAATATCTGTCTTTTACTTACTCTTTCAGTAGATGAAATATTTTTGCATTTTGATTTTTGTCAGATTTTCAATTATATTGCCTTTATTTTTTCATTCCTAGAAGTTGTATGGTCACAGTCGTACACTGTAGGAATGTGTTTATTCAAATAATTTTATGAATAAAAAAGTTTGTGCACAATTTTTTAATAGAAAATATTGTGTATATGATTGAAAATTATTTGAAAAGTTATGTTTTTTTAATTCTTTCGAAAGGTAAGTTGACCTGTAGTATTTTTTTCCACACTGTATTGCGCACGACATTAATTCTATAAAAATAGAATGATAAATAACTGGCATCTTGGTGAAAACATAATGCACTTTTTTCTATATTTGTATAATAGGAATAATTTGTCAAGTAAAACATATTGGTAATACTTTCAAATATCCTTTCGTAACTTTAGATTTTCATGTTTGCTCTCAACATTGCAATGAAGTCTTAGCTCTTCATATTCCATAGACTTAAAAAAATTTTAGTAGCTATTTTGCTTTATAAATACATCTATGCATTGTTATATAAATATGAAAGTGACAAGTAGTTAAAGAAATAATAATCATTCTGAAATGGTTGGTGACAAAGTAAGTTTGACACTGGTAAAAATAGATCATTAATTTATTTTATGGTAGTATTCCAGTTCTTCACTTATCTTAATGAGTACTAAGATGTAAGGTCTTTTTTAAAAAGAATGGCTTTAACAGAACTAATGGAATATGAATTTTATTTTATTCCTAAAAATACCATAATATGTATGCGTGTTATGTATATTTGCATTAAGAACAATAATTTATTCTATCGCTGTAATTTTAAATCAAGTTGGGGGAATCACGTGATATTTTGTTTGATGTGTATGTTCCATTTTTTGCCGGAAATCTGGTTGGGCTAATCTTGCATTAGAATTATGGACAAACCATGACACTCCATAATCTCCCTTGATTAGCTTGCTGCATCTTGGCATTTACTTTAAGAAGACTTTTTGTATATATCATTAGATAGATAACTTTAATGGTAATAATAACATTAAATTTTAAAACAAAAATAAATCATAGAAATTATTATTTTGCAGTCTTATTTTAAAATTGAATGAATGTATTGAATGATGGGTTAAAGGAATTATAATCTAAATGACAAAAACAAAACTGAAATGCCATAGCTATGTGTAATTCAGATTTATAAACAATTTGATATAAATTTAGTTGCCAGGATTAACATCTGATGTTAAACAATGCATTTTAATATTTTGGGCTCATTAACCCGCGTAGTGTGGTAGAGTGGGAGAGTTTAGGGCTCAATGATTGTAGCCTAGCTCTGTCATTTCTGCTGCTCGATCTCATGAACTTCCAAACAGTAAACCCTTCGATTGTTTAGTTATTTAAAATTTGGGAATGTAGCTCTAAAATTGAGATGCTTGGAATAAATCGTGTTAAAATAATGACTAACAATTGTTTAACCATCATCTATGTGATGATCAAGTACTAACTTGTTTAGTTAATCCATCTTATCATCGGATACAGAATTTAATGTAAATATTTAAATGACATTTTGTATAACAATTTTTAAATTTGAAAAAAAAAAAAAGCTACTTCTGGTGTTTACTCTCCCTTCACTTTAATTAAAACAAAAACAATATTGATCTTTGATTTAATTATATGCTTTAACAAACTTAAAATAACACCAGAGATATTTATTTTAAAAATTGCTATTTAACCATACCTATGGGATTTTTGTTGAAAATAAGTAATATTGACCGTTCATTCAAAACATCTCCCTAGAAAGGGTATTATATTCTCCAGGAACATACCTATAATTTAAAACATTGCATCAAATGGGGAAAAAAATAAAGATTTTTTTAAAAAAAAGCAAATTGAAGAAAAAAATGTATGGAATACACACATACAATTCTATTTCAATTTTTTTTTTTGACCAAACTAAATTCGGTAAACAATTTAGCTACAATCTATTATTACAATATATTTGATTTATTCTGTTTTTGGGGCAGTGATTGAGTAGCAGACTTGAGATTGAGACCACGGATCGCGGGCCAGTACTTCTACTTACGATAGTCGAACTTCTTAAGAATTCTTAATTATTCGATTGTGTGGATTTTTTTTTTAAATATTTTACACATTTTGTTATAACTGAAATATACAGGCTTATTATATACCTGTGTCTCATAACACTGATACACTTGAACACACATATGTTAAAAAAATAAATAATCATCAATATACGTATTTCGTGCTAAACCAGCAATCATCAGTTGGTCCAGATTACCATCTCCACACATATATGCTATAAGTGCTCAGATATATATTAAGATAGCCAATCCTCATACTTTAATGGACAGGCTTCAATCTATTCCACACTCCAACTCTTCAACCATCCATCCAATTGAAAATCTGATGATGAAATGCTCAAAGGCCACCCTGAGGCCAAGATTCTTGTGTATCTTAGTTATTACACTAGTAGAGATGTATGACCATCCCTTGTATATGTATTAAATGGGTTATGTCCTGTACATGAGGGGTCAGATTGATCTTATCAACATGGGTGTGACAAGAATCTCGCCCTCAGGGTGGCCTTTGAGCATTTCATCATCAGATTTTCAATTGGATGGACGGTTGAAGAATTGGAGTGTGGAATAGATTGAAGCCTGTCCATTAAAGTATGAGGATTGGCTATCTTAATATATATCTGAGCACTTATAGCATATATGTGTAGAGATGGTAATCTGGACCAACTGATGATTGCTGGTTTAGCACGAAATACGTTTATTGGTGATTATTTATCTTTTCAACATATGTGTGTTCAAGTGTATCAGTGTTATGAGATAGTGTGGAGAGTGGTGGGTGTGTGAAAGTCTGTGCTCATATACCCTATATATTACATTTTGCTATAGGAAAATAAATGTTTAAAAATATTGTATTATAAAGCTAAGTTAAAGTTATGTGTAACATTTCATTTTAAAAGTTATGTTTAAATATTTTTCAATATTTTTTATTATAGTGGTTATCGTATTAAAGAGTCTGTATGTTTTTATTTCATTTAAAATTGTTTTAGTTTCAAATATAAGCATTATTTATTATAAACTTTTATTATTTTCAAAACTTTTAAAATTTATTATATGTTTTTGAATTCACTGATTTATAATTTTATCTCGCTTTTTTTTTTTTTTTGTTTGTTTCAAATAGTTACATCTTTGCAATTTATTTTTTTAAATTTTAATTTGGATTATTGTTTTGAACCACTTTATAAGTAACTTTTATCGACTTTTCATATATAATAGTTAAATACAATAAATATTCCCAAAATTAATTAACAAATAGGCTTTCAAAATCAGTTTCTAATCTATTTGTACTTTAACAGTAATATATATACAAGATTTACAGATCTTTTCAGATTTTAGGGAAAAAATTATAAAATTAATAAATGAAATCAAATTAAAAAAATAATTAATAATAAAATATTTAGAAATGCACATACTTAATCATACATTGTCCTATATCATAACGCATATCTACCAAAAATATGTACACTTGTATATATTTAATATAACTCTTTTTTTCTCATATTTCTAAAAACAATATTTAGATTTTTATTTTTAAAAAAATTAATATATATAGAAATGAAATACATATCCATTTACTTTTTACAATGCAATATATATATATATATTTCATTATTATTTATTTTTATTTAATGGATATTGAGACATGGCAGAGAGGTTTCAGTGAAAAACAAATGAAGTGGATTCTGAAGCAGTATTGAAAGATTAAAAATGCCAAATAGATACATAGATCATGCCAAATGGCATTTAACACTGTTCCACCAACACATGATGATTTATCAAATCAGAGATAAATTTGATATAATGGATTGAGTGGTTATTGCAACAAAAATGTGGTCATCCTCAGTTTGTGATAAAGAAAAATGAGATAAGAATCATTCTGACATTTGTGAAAGCATTGTGATAAACGGTGTATGACATAATTTTGTATATTATTTATATCAAGAACATCCATTGACATTTTTTGGGCAAAGTGTAATTAAGGCCATACTGTTCAAGATTTAATGATAAGCAGGTAAGTATTTTGACCACACTTTATCATAGGTTTACATCAGATAATATGAAGATGTGAATAACTGGAATATCTATGTGATGTGATGCCTATGAACTTTCTGCAGGAATGCTAATGAGGCGTTTTGAGAGAAAACCTCATTCACTGAAGTTAATATTATAAACATTTATCAACATTGGTATTAAGTGCAACTTAGTGTTACTATGTGTTGCAATGTTGATGGATGTTATTTCAAGCCCTTAAAGGTCTTTAAATGTGAATAATCACTACTTAATTTGTAATAATAATCAGCGTTAAGGTAATGCACATGCACTTTGTGGATTTTAACTATAAATGAATACTCTCACTTTCCAAACACAAGATAAAGCCTTTGTGAAAAGATAGAATGAATCCATCTATCCTTTCAACCCAAAATGTTTAAGTATGGGCAAATCTTAAGTATTTGGAAATGAGAGCATGAAGATATTAAACAATCACTTCAAATTACCTTTACTATGCCTGAATGAATGACGCTTGTGAAATTTACTGGAATTTGCGATATGTCATTCTTAGTTGAAATTAAACTTATGTAAATAAGATATTTATTTTCTATACTGCAATGTTTTTAAACTGTAATAATAATCAGTAATAATCTAATGCACATGCGCTTTGTGGATTTTAACTATAAATGAATACTCTCACTTTATCTTGTGTTTGGAAAGTGAGAATATTCATTTATAGTTAAAATCCACAAAGCGCATGCGCATTAGCTTATTGCTGATTATTATTACAGTTTAAAAACATCACGCTATACAAAATAAATATCTTATTTAAATACTTAATTTGAAAAAGTAGATCATTTCCATAAAGACTTAAGTTGTAACTATTTTAATGGAAGATAATATCATAAAAACTAAAAAAAAAAAATTAAATGTAAAGAAAACATGATTAGAGCATCCAATGAAAATCTTTTTTGCAGATTGATTACTCAATTAGTGGATGGATACGTAGAAATTTTTTTTCAGATATTTGTTTGTTCGATTTTTTTTTTTTGGTATGACACATATTATTTCATTTATGGAGAAAGTAGGATTTAGAGAAAGCTAATCATTATTCAAAAGTGATTTTTTGGGCTAAAATTGGATCTTATAGATAAAGAAATTCATAATATAATAACTTCTCTTCTGTGGAATTGCACATATTTAAATTTGGAAGTGCAATTTTAATATCATTATAGTGTTCAAATTCTAAACAAACCTTTTTTTTTTTTGGATGAAACAAGATTAATGATTAGAATGTGATTTTCTTCATTGTTATACACTAAAATTGTAATTTGTATTTTTCAAAGAAATAGAGTCATGGTTTTTCATATCCTTTGAATATGTTATTTTATTTGAAATTCAAAGTAATTTATATAGCTGGACATCTTATTTAGAAATTAATCACTATTGCTTTAATGAAAATGACTGTTATGTTTTTATGCACTGATAAGTATTCTAGAATATTGTGCATCACCATAATAATAATGATCAGAATTCACATATTAATCATTCTCCATGAAGGAGCCCTGACTTTTTTATATGCAGAATAACCTGAAAAATGTATGATACCTTTTAATCATAAGAAATATTCATAGCCATATATATGATTATAAACCTATTTCCACACTTAGTTAACTTATATTTTAATTCTGCTAACTCTTTTCTAGAAAATTCCATTTAATCTCAGAATTGCTGGTCACAATGTTAGTTGAATGACACTGAACTAGTACTTGTATTTCAATATTGTGATAATTACTTCTGAGTGATCAGTAACAATTATATATATATATATTAATAGGTGACAGAAAATATCAGCAAAATATAAATCTGTAGTTCAAAAGTTAAATTATAGGAATCACTTTGCACAAAATGGGAGCCTTTGTTTCATATTTATTTGTCAAGCATAAATGCTTGTAAAGGTTTTTTTTTTTATTTTTATTATAATTATGGAAGGGTTAATAAAAAAATCTTTTTTTTTTTTTTTTATTTATATATATATAAAGATATATATATATTTTAATATGTGTAAAAAAAAAAAAATAAATTTTTTTTTTATATAAAATATTTTTTTTTTTTTTTTTTTTTTTTTTAATTAATAAAATTTTTAATAATAATATTAAATAATTTAAAAAAAAAAAAAATATTTGACCAGTGAAAAGTCAACATCATTGATAAATGATAATCATTATAAGGAATATGGAAAAACTTTTGCAATAAATGTTAGCAAATTTATATAACTCAATTTATATATGTAAATTTTCTTGCATTCATTCATTTGATGACAATGTCATTAGTTAAATACATTAATGATTATTAAAATTCATTTATTATGTTAGAGATTATTATTATATCATTTTGAACTTAGATGTAAGTCTTGAATTTAATTTAAAATTAATATATTTATTCTATTAAATACGACCAGACATCATTCATTTAATTTTACTCTTTTATTCTTCCTATATATTTTAAAACTATCTTTCTGAACACACTTCAAAAATATGTATGAAGATATTTGAGAAGAAAAGCAAATGATTCACAAAATGCATTTATGAGTGACCCAACATTTTTTGATATCATAAATATTGTGCAACTACATGTGATAAATAAGATTGAGTGGAAAAAACAAATAAACTCAGAATTGCTTTTAATATTAATTTGACTGCAAACATTTGGGGATTCTTCTAATTTTAAATATATTATTATATTATCCAACATGAAAAGTCATTTAAGGGACTGGTTAAAAGCTACAATAGTTTGGAAGTACATTTTAAATATAATTTACGATCATTGTTACTAATAATTTCTATATAGTAGGCTTAATGAAGTAAGATTTTAAAGTATCATAAAGCAGAAATATCTAAGAAAGTTTTACTAATCATATAATTAGAAGTAGTTATCAATAGATTTTTTCTTTTTTTAGTGAAAAAGCAGTGAGGTTATTTTTTGAAAATGAATTAACTTTATAATTATATGGTGGATTATTATATCATCTAAAATTAATTGTTAAATGTCTTTAGAAAAATTCAGACTTTCTTGACCTTTCCAAATACATTCAACTATTATTAGTAATAAACAGGTTACAGCAATAACTATACACAGCACATATATATATATAGCATTACTTTAATGATTAGTTTAGTTTAGTTTACTTAATTAGTTTTCGACTATTATGAGTCATAGATGTAGCAATAGTTGTAATGGTGAATGGATGTATATATATATATTGTTCATGCTAATTTACATGATTTACATATAGCATTATGTAGAGCAGGGGTGGGCAAATAGCGGCCCACTAAGAGTTTTTATGCAGCCCTCCAAGACAATCAGAAAAATCCACCTTGGACTGAGACTTCCTTCCTGTTGCATGACCGAATATTCATCTCATATTTTCCACTAGAATGGCCACATCAATATACATGCGCAGTGTAGATACGATGTGTAGTGCTTTTCCAGTTGATCTGATTAATTTCAATTTTGTCTTTGCATTAGCAAATATATATATTTCCAACTTTTGTGAAACCATGAATGCTCCAAAAAAATGTAAAATTGGTAATGAATGTCATGTGTTTAATGAAGAATGGACAAACAAATATTTCTTTGGTAATTGTTTATTGTGTCATGAAAAAAAGATGCAGCCCTCCGTTAACCTTCTCTTCCACAAAGTGGCCCCGATGCAGCCCTCCACCAACCTATGCGGCCCCCGAGCCAAAACAATTGCCCACCCCTGATGTAGAGTATATAGACCATTTTCTAAACAAGTGAACATGGGATTTCTTTCTTATTAATGGTGTAATTGTTTTTAGAGAGGTCCATGCTTCCTTAATCTTTCATTTAGCACCATTGCATTCTGTGTAGATGATGTTTACCGAGGAAGGAACAAAGGCATGTTCAGTTGAGAAGTGTTCAAAAAAGATTGAATGGGTTTTGTTGCTTGTTTTTGTTTTATTATAGAGATAGGTCTATTGCACAATATGAATTGATAGGTTGGCCTAAGATTACTCATAGTAAACAGATAGGCAGATGAGGTCATGGCATTTGATTTTGTTCATGATCTGAGAATGGAGTTCAGCTGACAAACTGTCATTTGAATTGTTAAGAGAACTTTGCAGAGAAAGTGGTGTGCACAAAGCTATTTTGTGGGTGCAAGTAATAACTTTGGTGATGCAATGGATTATGGCTGGAATATAAAAAAGGGGAATCCAGGGTTTGTCATTGGTGTATTGGGGGGGGGGGTATCATGTTCTATGGTAAAAAAAATTAATGATTTGTAAGAGGATATAGTCCTTTTAATCTATGCTATGAAACTCTGCTATTTATGTGTTTATGTTATTTCTGTGTGATTCAAGCTTACATAGATATAGGTTACTGTGAATGAAGGCTTTGAATCTGGCTAGTTTGTGTGGGTGTGGTGTGTGCAAATTTGAATGGATGAAACCATGTATATGTATAGCTTAATAATAATTTTATAGGTCAAGGATGTGCAGTCTTATTGTATATAAAGATCAAGATACTTAATTCCGTTCAGGCTGTCCTCATTTTCCTGTGTTAATGTAAATGATGTAGTGTCCTCAAGGTTCTGCTGAATTTGAAAGATTTTGGATTTAGGAGAACATATGAAGATGCTATCTACATAACTAGGGTATAGTAAAGAAGAATGTGAGGCAAGATGTATAGGTATGATTCTTTCTTTACATAGTTAAGGAAGATGCTTGAAATGATGTCTTTGATAGGAAGTCCCATCAGCCAGCTTTCTTCCATTTGTAGTGAATGATATTGAATGAGGCAATGATATCATTATGGATCCATGTTAAGTATTCTGTAATGAACTCCATTTTATGAGGGTTGTATTCTATGTTCTATAAATTTTGTTTGATCAGCTGGGGTGTAGGCTATGCAAGGGATTGATCTGTAAAGTTCAGTAATGTTGAGTGATGCAAGACAGTCAAGTTGAAAACTAGTTAAGTAAAGTAATCATTAAAAATTTCCCTATATACTTACTGCATATATTTATTGTTATTACATTACAGTTTAAACAAAACTAATATTTCTACATTAAATAAACAGGTTAATAATAACATGCATATTATTATATAACTCAGTATTTTGAGTGATATTATTTTCCTCTTCTTCTAATTCTGCCTACCCTGACCAGTGACGGTAATGATATGGGAATTTAACCTGGGATGTTTAGATTTAGTAATACTGAATTTAAATGATACACTAACCATAGTGGTCCCAGGTTCAATTTCCATGTTAGTATAGTCACTAATTAGGCCAGCAACCTCTAAACAAGAATAGAAAGAAGAATACAACTTGAAACATTATATTATTTAGTAACTTATGTGCTGTTATTAACAGCTGGATGTATTTGAAAAGTGTATATAAAGTCTGATTTTTTTTTTTGCAAATACATTTAATAATTAGTTCTAAAAGATAAAAATAACGTAGTATATAATTATAAAATACCATCATCACACTAACAGATACTTGAGCTCTCCCATGGGAGCCACCAAACTATACTGGGTAGTAAATCTGAGATGATCTAGCAGTGGGCCCATTGGGCTTATGCAAGCCCATTGTTAAAAATTTGATTTATGCATTTATGAAAGTTTATATTTTTATAAAAATATAAGTAAGGAATTATAGAATGTGACAAATAATATGAAATAACATTATTTATATTTATTTATAAAAATAATTTAAAATTGTAGTAATCTTTTAATAATGTTCTGTTTTTAATGTAGTTGCATTCGCTGTTAACATGATTGCATTCATCTACTGATCCAAATAACACACTTAAAAACTTAAATCATCTGTATAATACAGATTTACAAAAATTTTGCTAATTGTATACAATTATCTTAAGTTGTATCAATTTAGGTAACAGTGTTTGGGTATGGATTTAAATAACAATACATGGGTTTGTTAGTTGAGCACGCTATTAAAAATAAAAGGTTAACCTGCATTTGATGGATAATTGGTTTAGAATTTTTGGAGACAATGCATGTTATAAAAATACTAGTGTAATGAGTTTTTACTCATCAAATTGTATAAATTAAAACATCAAATTGTGAAATAATATTAGGCTATAAAAATTGTGGTTAAATAAAATTTACAACTTAAAAAATATAAGAACAACTAAGAACAAAGAGATGTACATAATATACAAATCTAATTACCCTATTAAATATTACTACTTTTAATGAACATAAATGAAATGAAGTTAATACAGACTGTATTAACTTGTCATTATTACTATGGGTTATATTATTCTATTTTGAAATGTTTTAAAATTGTATATTCTGTAACTTGAGATAATTTGTGGAAAATATCTCATATATTTATTGTGGAATGGTTTTATAAAAAAAACTTGCAGTGATGTATACAAATTTATTAAACATTTAAATAAAATCTTGTGTAAGAGTAAATTTAAATACAGTATATTAATTTTCAATAATATATTTTTATTACTTAATTTTTCAAAATATATATTACTAATTATTTTTAACAAACATGAAAAGACAATCAAATTTGTTGTCAATTTTTTTAGAAAAGATTAAAAAAAAGAAAGAAACACTTCTATGGAAGAAGATATCAATGAAAGTACCAATGATGCATCAGAATTATTACAATCTGATGATACTGATATTTATATTTTAGAAGAATTACAAGATGAAAATAAAGAAGAAATTTTGTTGCCCAATTGGGGAACAGCAAACAAGTATATTATTTCAAAACTTAATATATTTGGCCAGAAATTAAAAATGGTAAATTAGGCTGTTCTGCCTGTTCAAAATATAAAAATTTGAGAGTTGGTGATGACAAAATCATAGGGATGATTACAACACACATTCAAAATCATTGGATTAAAACTGTGACAAGTTATCAATGTTCATCTGCTCATCTAAAAGTTAAAAAAACCTTTTTTTTTCTTTCTAATTATTTAATTTTGTGAAGGTATTGGAAAGCAAATTATTGATAATATGTTCTCCTGGAAACTCGACAGATTGCATTTTAAAAACCATTTGTAGACAGCAAACTCAACCTTGTGTTTATTATAGACTTGAGTTTTACAACTTATAACATTAATAGTTACTTGTTTTGTTCACCGCATGCCATTATAAACTGTTTTACACTTAAATAAATTCTTCACAATCAAAATTGTATTTTGTTAATTCATTTTAAATTTTTATTACCACCTTTATTCATAGTATTATGTTCAATTGATGAGTCAGGATGTCGTTAGGACATTTGCTTACCATCTCATTGATCTAGAGTTTGAACACAGTTCCTATAAAACATGAATTTTGTCCAGTTACCAATCATGGTTAGGATTTTTTATTTTTAGATACCTGGCTCATAACCAATTCAGATAAATGCCTGTCTATTTTTTTGGCTAGAGAATGTTATAGGGGTAAACAAATTCTCACTATTATTTCATAGGAAATCTGTTTCTTTTCTGTATAATATTGCTCAACGAGGGACTATTTGAAGAAGTTTTTACCTTTCAGTAGGTTATTCAAAGCTGCTTTTACTTACTTTTTGTATATAATTGCGGATATATATATACCACTTTTTTTTGTTAATAGCCTAGATTTTACTCTTTTAAATCACTTTCATTTAATTTGGCAGTTTTTTTTTTTTTTTGTAAATGTAAAAACATACTAATTCTATGTGTTTTATCAAAATCGATATCAAAAATGGTATCAAGGTTATCCCACGCATACTCTCTATATATTATTTTAACTCCCCCATAACATTTTCTTCAGCACCTAATATTTTCAAAATACTTGTCAAAAGTGGTATAATTCGAAAAGAAATTTAATTTTTTTCTTTTCTTTGTAAATTTTTGCAACCAAACCTGATATATAAAACCATGACACTTATGTGGGTAAATATATCTAAAATGTTTAATAATGTGTCACCTTTATAATTTAAGTATTTGTAAAATGTTTCCTGCTTTAATGTACCTTTATCTCCAAAATAAAGCTTGTTTTAATCATATATATATATGTGTGTGTGTGTGAGAAGAGAGAGAGTACATAAAAATATATATTGTGTATCAATTTATTCTTTTTGTGCTGAGGTAAGTCTTAAGTTTTTTTCTTCTAATTTTTTTTTTTTTAAATAAACAGACCTTCCTTAAAATCATTCTCCGTTCTTTTTGATCCAATCATAATTCTTTTTAATTTATATTTCATGATATCAGAAGATCCTGGATTGTTTTATTTTCTTTTTCTTCTGCAATGCCTTTTTATCTACCTACTCCGAATTCATTCTTTATAAAGTTTTATTTCCTTCCGAAGAATTTAAAATTATATAGTAGTTTGTAATTGAGACACTGAAAACAAAATTCATATATATCCATATATATATAATTATATTTCAGATAATTACATATTTGAATGAAAATAGTAAATAAATATGTTTCATAGTTTACTCTTAGTATAGTTTTTTTTAATATTTAATCCATGTGAAATAGTAATAATTATGATTTGTTTTTAATTATGGCTAGTTATTAGCGAATTTGAAAGGCTGTATTAATTTTTCCAATAATTGCTCTCCCGATTCTCTTTAAAGAATGTTAAATATATTGACAGTTTTATTTATTTATTTTTAAGTTCGCGTTTAAAATATTGATAGGATTCAATTTTTCCTCTGCAATCTCTTCCACCCCTAAAGAACTGCTGGGTGACAAATGCAGAATCAAATAAATTTTAAACCGATAGTATCTGCAGTTGACCTGGGAGATGAAAAATAGAAGTTGTGAACCATTATGTAAAAGATGCCTAAGCCCGATAAAATTGAAGCTATCTGAAAACAAACTTGAATGATAAGCTTTTAATCCTTGATCTTTTAAATAGAATATTTCACAGCTGAGTTTGAAATAGCAGATCATTGTGTGGTCTTTTTCTAGTAGATAATTATTTTCCCATAAACCAGCAAGAAGTTCTTTAGATTTTTTCCTCTATTCTCCCCATCTCCTCATCAACTGTTTGCTGCAACTATTGTCATTTGTTTTAAATTGGTACATATTTTTGTTCTTTGCTATTCCTGAGGAGAGACGACGCACTGTAATTGTTTGATTGAACTCTTATCACCTTAAAGATGAATAATTCAAAAATATTTCTAAAGAATTTTTTTTAATCGATTTTTTTTTAAAAATAGATATTTCTAAGCAAAAAAAAAAAAAAGAAATCGTTTTTGGATGAAATATTTTGTCAAATAAATAAAAGGGGTTTGGAGCTTTTAAATATCTGCTTCAACTTAAAAGCCAAGAGAGGGAAAAATCATGATATTGCTATAGAAATAAAGTAAGAGCTTCGAGTGGAAATGAGATAAAGGTAAATGAGCAAGTAGTATGTTTGTTTATATTCACTGGCTCTTTGATCCTTTTGAGCGGTTCATCTCAGTTGATTTCTCTATCAGCATCTTTTTTCTCTTTTTCTCACAACTCCGAGTTTGATATCTCAATCCCTCCCTTGCCTAAACAACACAAAGAGTCCATACTTTGAGTATAAAGAAAGTATGAGAAGGCTTTATTGGTCAACCCTCACTTTGGCAGCTCTTTTGTTCCTTTGTGATAAAAGTCTATCCCAAGCGAGTAACTAGTTTGAAAAGCTGTTGGAAAAAAGAAGGCAGCCATATACTATTTTACACCTGGATTAACCTTGCTTCTTTCTTTTGCTTTCCCTAGCAATCTAGCATTCAAAGTTATCTCAAATGCATTTCTTGCCTTTTGTGAATAGGTTATGTTTGCCAACGTGCCGATCTTTCTAATAACGGTTGCTGCAACATTTATGGGCCTAGTTCCAAAAATTACTCATGTGAAACATGTCAGGAGAATGGCTGTTGCGCCATCTATGAATATTGCATCTCCTGCTGTTTAAAACCTGATAAGGTAAGCTTAATTTAATTATTCTAAATATATAGCATTAATTTTGAGTTATGTATTATGCACCGTTTTTATTATATGTATTTTATTAAATATGTAATAATGCTGTTTTTATTATTATTATTCTACAACATCAAAGATAAAAATAAAAAACAGATCAAAAGCTGTTATCTCCACTATTATTAATAATAATACAAATATAGATGTTTTTATTATTATGTCAAGGAAAATGCACGATTAATGATATCAGGAGTAATGGCGTTACGTGCCTCAATGGCGCACTAATATAAATGTTCAACATTTCTGAATTTCTATGTGTATACCTGAGTTGCCTCTTGTTTGTGTGTGTGTTTTAGATTTTGTGTGATTATAATTACTTAGTTATCTTGCTCAGATGTATTACGGTTTATAAAAATATACGTCATCCATGTGGGCTGAACTTATCCACATAATGTATTACAGTTAACCAAACTTTGTTCAATGCAAAGCATTTGTCATCAAAAGTTGTTCATAACAAAAATAGAAGTTTAATGCTTTTTATGTTAAAGTAATTTTTAAAATGTTTTGTCTTGATTTATTCATCATCATCATTTAGCAGCCACTCTTTAATATAAACATTCTGATTTCAAGGTAGAGAGAATTAAAAGACAAAAAGAAAATGAGATTGGAATCAGAATTACTGTTTTACAAATGCACAATTCTATTGTCATAGTTAGTGCATAGAAATGAGAGATGGCATGGGAGGTTTGCAATGATGGGTTTTGTGCTAACATACCAAGTGAGTGAGTGAAAATTATAAGGTGAAAGAAAATAAAGAGATAAGAATAATAATGAACAATTTATATTAAAATGTTAATGCTGTAAATTTAGATGACTTTGATTCATCAATGGCATTGATATTCATTTATTAACTTGGAATTAATATCTTTGTATGAAAATTAACTTCATAAATGCATTTAAGGTGTATTTTTAATTCTCATGGTGAATAGTTATTGTGTTAGTCCAAGTTGGGAATTATAAATTACTAGTCAATTGTAATATTATTTTAATCTGTCACTCATTAAAAAATTGTAAATAATTCAAAAAAAGTTTATTTACTATACAAATAAATTAAATTAAATGGATTTAAGCAGTACATTTAATTCTCATTATAAATAATTATTATGTTAACTCAATGAACTTCAATTGCCTGTTAAAAAATTATAAATAAACTTTTTAAAAGTGTTATTATTTTTGTTGTTGTTGTTATATATAAATAAAAGTAAACATAATTTTAGATTTGTCTTCAGATGCAAGTAGATTTTGGTGTCTGGTGATATCAAAGAATTAATTCTGGCACCTATAAAAATGATACATTACTACTATTAAAATCTATGTGACACCATAAATATTTTATGAAACTGAAAGCTCTAAGGAAGCTCAGTGTTTTTATTAATTTGTCATCCAGTATCGGTCACCAAATGATTGCTTAGCTTTTTTTTACCAATTGATATTAAGTATCTTCAATTTTTCAACTACATGTGTACATATTAAGTTTTCTGCTTCAAACGGGTTGAGATTAGTAGGTAATATGGTATATATAGAATCAATAATACCTGATCTTTATAAATGATACTTTTTGATTCTCATTTCCCTTATTGCAATTTAATTTAATATCTTAATATTTAGTCCTACAGTATACATTTTAATAATCCCTTCATACTTGAGGTATTTGTAATAAATGAAAAGTTAATTATTTTATTCAACTAGTGTAATTTATATTAGTTGCATCACCTAAATTTATAACCAACTTTGATCATTTCACTCTATAATCACAGTTTTCTCATTATCCTGGATCATGGCATAAAAAATTCAACAAACATATGAAGATGATGGCAATTATTATTTGGCATTTATTGCAGCTAAGTCTGAATATGTTACCATAACAATAATTCACAAGTCAAATTCAGAGAACCATTTTAATATATTTGTAAGTAATGCCCACTTTCTAACATGTGGCTATTTGTTATTTTTTTATAAATTAGCATTGATGTGAGAAAATGGACATTATTTAATAAATTTTTTAAAATGACTCTTTAAATTTGATTTGTGAATTATTATAGTACTATATCAATTTATAAGATTATATATTATCAGTATTTATTAAAATAATTTAATTCTAATCTTTTTAAACTTTTCTCAGAAAAATGTAATTTAATATAGATGGTACATACAACATGTATGCTAAGAAAAGCTTGTTTACTACTTTAAAATAAAAGTGTTAAATATATCACCATAATATGCAGAGGATGCTTTCAACTAACTGGTAGTTATACTCATAGCTATAGTTATCCAAGAGGATTGTAAGATTTATAAAAGAATCACAAAAATGATAATTTACATAAAATTTGATTAAATTTATTTAAATGAGCCACCTTTTTTGATAGGTGTATGTACATTTGTTTCTTGTTGATTGTGTGTATATGGTCATGTTTTTGAACCCACATCCTTCATTACTGTCTGCTCCACAAAAGAAATAATGCTAAATGCAAAGTTAAAGAGGCCTGGAACATTACCAAATATACATGCAATCAACAAGAAAGAATCCTGCATCCACTTGTCAAAAAAGTGGCTCATTTAAATAAATTTATTTAATCTTATAATTAAATTTTATGTAAATCATTACCTTTGTGATTCTTTTATAAATCTTGCAATCCTTCTGGATAACTATAGTTATGAATATAATTACCATTTAGTCAAAAGCATGCTCAGCAAACTATGTTGATATAATTTAATATTTTTATTTTAAAGTATTAAGCAAGCTTTTCATAATCTAAATGTTATATATATATAATTTATATTGAATTAAAATAATTTAAATATATATACAAAATGAAGGCAAGAAATATGGCTAACGTAAGCTAGTTACATATTATGGTAATTGTATTGAAGTAACCTGATTATTAGATTATGAAGAGATTGATTATTAAACAGATAATAAATGTGGGGGAGGATCATTTTCAAATCCGAATTTTGTGCCTAATATTATAAACTTTTTTTATAAGTGCATTAATTATATATAAGGTTTGGATAAAGTAATAGAAAAATACATAATATTAGGTTTAAATGTGTTGATGCATTATATAGTACAAAAATGATTTAGTAATACTTTATTTAATGCTGTTTTGATCAGTGTGTTTTGCTATAAAAAGATTTATAATTATAAAAAATAAAGCAAATGTTTGTAATTAGACATATATAAAAATATATATTAAGCACTAATTTAGTATACAATCTCCGCCAAAATTTAAAAAATGACCAAAAAGTCATCTGACATATCTTAAGTGATAAAAGAGTACATGAAAATGCAAAACATTTAGAACTCAGGTCATATGACTATAATATCAATTAAAAGCAACACACATAGAAATCTGGTCAAGCAAAACTTTACAAAATAGATCTGAGATTGTATAATAAAATTAAAAAAAGCCAAAATTCAAAAAATTTAGAACTTGGATCTGAGATCGCATGATAAAAAAAATATTTTAAAAATATAACAAGCTAATGTGCATTAACACAGTTTACAAAAGAAGCCCGCATATTTTTAACATTAAAAAGCATAGATATTTAAAATATATAAAAAGTTAAAATGCATTATTAAATCATGCAGGTTCCAAAATTAACACTTAAATTTATAACTTGTCTCATTTTTGTAAAAATATAAAAAGATTGATTGAAGATATATAAATAGATCTGAGATCGCATAATAAAAAAAAAACTAAACATAAAAGATTTAGAACTCTGGTCACATGACTATAATATCAATTAAAAGCAACACATATAGATCTAAGATCGCCTACTAAATTAGCACCATTTATGTATATGTACAGTGAAATTTTAGCCATTGTTTTTCAAAATGATAAAATAAATGATAGATATGGAAATATGAAAGGGATAGTATCAGAAACCCATAAAATTTTTAAATAAAAAAATAATTTAGCAAAAATTATTCACTGTTTAGATATGTAATATTTCAATACAAGTTTATTATATATATATAGCATGGGATGATAGTAGATTGAGAATTGAAATCTTAAACTGGATTCCAAGAAATTGCAAAAGACCAAGAAAGAGACCACATGTGAGATGGATGGATGAAGTAAAAAAGTATACAGGGATGATGTGGAAAAGAGAAGCTAGAGATCAGAGAAGATGGATTGAACTTGGAGAGACCTTTATCCTGCAATGGATTGATACTGGTTGTTGATGATGATGATATATATACTTTTATGTTAGATATAATTATAGGGAATTTGAACCCAGACTTTCAAGCTTTCTTTTGTCATCCACTTCGTCTTTATACAACTGATACACATAACCACATACATACGAAAAAGGTAAATGATCTCAATATACGTATTTCATGCTGTATAAAGTACAAGTTAACTGTTAGCTTTAAATACATATCAGATATTATAATTCAAAACATTACTAAATTTATATATATATACATGATATGTATAATTTTAATATCACAATAATTACGTGTTTAAAAATTTGGAGTTAATTTTAACTATAATGATTAAATGCAGTACAGTATTTTTCTTTGGATTAACTTCATTGAACTGATAACAATTTTATTTTTATGTAATTTAATAAATGAAAATAAATAAATTACTAATATATTTATAGAAAAAAATATTTTCTAAAGCATATGGTTTATTGTGCTTGGAATCAATTCAAGACCTTTGCAATGTTAACTCATTTTTCTCCAGGATTATAATCTAATTCCTCTCATTGCTTCACTCAGTAACATTAATAGATTTAATTTAAAAGCAGTCACATATTAATTTAAAACAAGTAATGGATGATCATAGATCAGGGGTGGGAAAATAGCGGCCCGCTAAGAGTTTTTATGCGGCCCTCCAAGACAATCAGAAAAATCCACCTTGGACTGAGACTTTCTTCCTGTTGCATGACCGAATATTCATCTCATATTTTCCACTAGAATGGCCACATCAATATACATGCGCAGTGTAGATACGATGTGTAGTGCTTTTCCAGTTGATCTGATTAATTTCAATTTTGTCTTTGCATTAGCAAATATATATATTGCCAACTTTTGTGAAACCATGAATGCTCCAAAAAAATGTAAAATTGGTAATGAATGTCATGTGTTTAATGAAGAATGGACAAACAAATATTTTTTTGGTAATACAGGGAATAAAGCAGTATGTTTATTGTGTCATGAAAAAAAGATGCGGCCCTCCGTTAACCTTCGCTTCCACAAAGTGGCCCCGATGCGGCCCTCCACCAACCTATGCGGCCCCCGAGCCAAAACAATTGCCCACCCCTATCATAGATAAAAGAAGAGATTTGTTGTGAGGGCAGTATTGTTTTGATTTTGAGATTAATATTGAAGTTAATTTTTGAAAAATACAAGCTTCAAATAGATTTTTTATTATTAATATTTTTAGGTAAGAACCTAAATATAAAAGAATTTGAAATGAAATTTTTTATCAATGAAATCATAAAAAATGTTTTTTGAGTATTTGTAAGACTGTTTTAAGTGTAATATGTATATTTTATTTAATAAATAATCAAATGATTTAGTTCTTAGGATAAAGCAACTGAAGTATCATATCCAAGCTGTGAGCAATGGATCTTTGATTTTCAATTTTACCACTCCACCAATGCATTAAAACACACAGAGCTTACTAGAGTATTGTTTTATTATTCAATAATGAACGTACGAATTATATGTGCACATGTATATATAATTTTTTTATGTTATTTTAAATGAAAAAAACCAAACTATCCATGTGAGAAAATATTATGATAGAATTTTAATTTGTCATTAATTAGTGCAATAAAATTACAGTTTGAGAAATGATGGATTTGGAAAAAAATAATGTTATTTTAAAATGTTAATTTTGGATTACCAAAAAATGAGTGAAAACAAAATATGCTTTAATAATGAATCAATGTTTCACATTATATATATTGTCATACTAGTGAAAATTCATTAATAAATTTGGTGTATGTATGTAAGTGTAAACATGTATTTATAAAGTGATAAACTTGTTTTAAAAATAATTTTAGAACAAATCCAAATCTCTAAAATTAATTCATGGCTTGGAGTAATGGTAAGAAATATATCAATTGTATGCAATGTGTTTTATAATTTATTATTGATTTTTATAGCATTTGAATTAATTATTCCAAAAAAATATTGCTTAGCTTGAAAATATTTGAAACTATGTTTATTAGGTATATGTGTCAATACACAGAATTACAGTCAGAAGAGTTTAATGATAAATTTGCTACAAATTCAGTTATGTTCAAGGAGTTTTAAAAAAAAATTTTTTTTTTTATAAAAATCTGATCCTCACGTCCATTATACTGCCTTGATTACTCAAGTTTAAATGTAGCTTCTGGATGTATAGACACACTGGATCCAAAGCTACTTACTGAAGAAGCTCTATAAAACTAAAACATAATTTGGGAGGGTGGAGATAACAGTTCTATCATTTACTATTAATTGATTATAATGGGTCTGGAATACAATATAATAAAGCTCATTACTGCTTTTTTGAAATCAAATTTTTAATATATGCATAGAAAGTCTTGTGGTGTTTATTGGAATAATTTTTAATAGTAAAAATGTTTCTCTACTATATATGTAGTAAATTTTTTGCATCTTTTTTTGTAAGTCAAATCAAAGCAATGCTTGTAATTTTTTTTTTTTTAATTTAAACTTCTTGAAAAGAGTAAAACAAGAAATGACAGATGAAATATTTAAATGTTAATAGTCAAACGGTGTTATTGTTTGGAAATTCATAAGTTTAAGCACTGGAAGTGACAGACAATCCTTGGACCTTGGGCTCTAGAGTCTGAAATTCTTCATGTACCTCAAAGAATGCAGGGTAAATAATAATCAATTTGATTTATTTCTTGGGAGTTCCTAGGAAGTTTGAGTGTCAAAACTTATTGCCTCTAGCATTATACTAAAACTCATGAGAATATCAACAATTGGTTTATTGTTTGAGAGTTCGTAAGAAGTTTAAGCATAAAAAATGATAGATCTGAAGCGTCATTGTATTATTGTGATGATTCATTAATCTATTTTTCTATTTTATCATTAATTTTTACTATAATTATCAACAGTGAAATGAATCTTCTTATACTATGTCAAAAGAATATTATTTCAGTCTGATTATTTATATTTTAAGAATGAAGAATGTATACCTGAGTTGACTAAAACATCTGCTATGATCTTTACTTGTAAAAGCTTCAATGTTTTAAGATTTTTATAAGATAATGTGAGGCTATTTTTAAATGTATTATTTTTTAATATTGCTGATTTTAAAACTAAAATCAATAGTATTTAAAATTATGACTTGTTATAGGACTAATCTGCACTTAAGTACTTTAATAACTAAAACACAGGCTTAATATATACCATGTGCCTATATATGTAATATAGGGTATATGAGCACAGACTATCACATGACCCACCACTCTCCACTCTCTCTAATAACACTGATAGTAAATGATCATTCTAATTTAAATCTGAACTACAAGAAAATTGCAAAATATTTTTTTTATTAAATTTTATTTTTCAGAATTAAGATCATTAATACAAGTGGATATCATGTGATCTTTTTACTTCAATAGTCAGCCATATTGAATTTCACAGCGTAACATGTAGAATTGACAAGAAACTTTTTTATATCTGATAGTTGTGCTATCAAGTTCTACTTTGGAATTGATTTTGACGTTAGGAGTTTTAAAAAAATGGAAAAATTGAAAGTGGGAATTTATTAATTCTATTGTAAAGAAATGTTTAACAATAAACAATTGTCCAGCAGAATTTAATGCAATGGTAGAGCATCGTACTCAAAAGTTGAAGATCCGTAATTCTGCCATTTTCACTGCTTGAGTTGATCATTATATGTCCCACAAAGTGACAAACTACTTGATTACTTATAATAAAAAAGCACTGTTGTAGAATTTTTCATTTGTGATGATTAATCCTTGAGAGGAAGAAATAAATCATTTTGATTGGCATTTTTGGTATGTAAACAGGCTTAAAATATTTAGTTGTGTTTGTCTGTAGCTTTTATGTGAGAGTTTTGCATTTATTTGATGACAAAAATTTGAACTAAAGTTTATATTGTTGATAATAATTCTAATTAAAATAACTAGATGTCAGTATCATTTAATGAAAAATAAAAAATTAATAAGACTTTGTGTTCAAGCACTCATTGCATGTACATGACCTCAGCTTTTTATTAAAATGCTGAAATTGAAGATTTTAAGTTTATATTCATAGTTTTATTGTTGTTATTTATTTTTCTAAAATTAAAAACGTTTGTTTTTTTGGTACATGCATGATGTTAACATTCAGCTTTTATTTAACCATATTTATTTTTTTAGCAAAAAATAATTCAAGAAAATTATAATAATGTGGAACAGAGAGTGCATAATAGCAAAAAAAGAGGAACACCTATTATAAACATTGTAGCTGTTATTTGTAATTATAAGTTAAATTTTTAAATTTCAAAGATTATTCTCCATACTTGTGAATGTATGTATTCTTTACTGAAATATATCTTGCTATTTAATACCTATTTGGTGCAGAATTATTTATTACTGGTTGAAAAACATTCTTTAGTCTGAAGACCAAAACAGAACTTGTTTTGATTATTTATTTCTGTTTATTATCATTTTAGTTTATTTGTAAAGTTCATATATTATTTTCAAGATTAGTTTCATTTTTTAAAATTATAACTTTAATCAATGTTATCAAAAATGTAAACATTTTTTTGCAGAAAACAACAACAACAAAAAAAAAAACAGGTAAAAAAACAAGAAAAATTATTAATAAATTAGCCTTATAATACTGTTCAAGATCACATAGTGAAAAGATTAATGAAATTTTATAAAAAAATAAAAAAATTTTCAGCAACATTGGCAGATCTTTCTTAAAAAACACTATTTTAAACAATTCATTTTTGTTAATATATTGTATTTATTAACTTCAAACCATATAAAGTTGAAGTTGAAAAATTATTTGAAGATGTATAGAAATATAAGTTGATGATAGGAAAATAACTACAGAGTAGCAATATAAAAAATGGATGCTATCACATCACTAAATTATGATTATTAAATACTGAAAGAGGGGAAAGAGAGTAACTTTTTCATTTTTCAGTATTTGTATATTGATGGGTTACATTTCAGAATCAAGAGATTTTTTATGTAAAACATTGATATCATTTAATAATTTTTAGGATTTATTTTTCAATGAAATCATTAGAAAACGATAAATAGAAAATTACTTGAAATGTTAAAGAATCAAATATCAATTACCAAGTGATTTTTTTTTCTTCAATAAAGTTATTTATATGTGAACCTGATATTAAAATTGTTACATAAATAGAATACTTACATGATTGGTTAAACTTTAGTTGTTAATTATGCACTACTTTTATCAGTACATCCAAGGTCATAAACGGCAAAATATTTATCATCATTATGTTTAGCAGTATATTATGACCATTTTAACTCCAAAAATATAATATTAGACTATGTGTAAGCAATTTTTTTTTTTTTTCAAAAGATAAAAAAGATTAGCCATGATTATTCATATTGCAAAGGAACCATTGTTAAGATAGAAATAAGTTTATTAAGTTATTTAGAAGAATAAAAATAATTGGTGCTATTTAAAGCTATATTTGATGCTAGCTTGGGGGTAAGCACAAAGATGTCATCGATATGACTAAGCAATAACCAACATTTGACATTCCATCTATTGTACCTATAAAACTGTTTCAGATATTTTGTCCCACTTAGATAAAACAAAACAATGAGATTTCATAAAAATAACCTGAAAACTGTTCCAATATTTTGGCCCCAAAATAAATTACTAAATTAATGTAAAAATATGTCCAAGTACTTATCACATGTATAGTGGCAAAATAAATTACTAAACCAAGATAAAAACATGATGGCATAATAAATCTACATAAGAAATTTTATCAAAATTTTTTAAAAAAATACTAAACTAATATAAAAATATACCACTGCTTTCATATTTTAATGAAACTTAAAAAAAGAGAGAGAGAGAGAGCTATGGTGGCAGAATACATTTCAAACTTCTTCCAATGTTAAAAAAATATGTTTGAAATATTATGGTATTCACTTGTGAAGAATATGTACATATAATATTACCTGTAATAAAATCAAAACAATTTTAGACATTTCATTTATAATACCTATCTAGGAAGTTCGTATCATGTTTCACCTCATAGTTTAAGATGTAGGAGAGAAGAAAAAAAAGACATCATCTCATAACATGGGAGTGTGAAAAAATAAAAAGTTTTGGACAAATTTGAACCATGTGATTTTAAACCTATACAAAACAAAAAAATACAAAAAAAAAAAAAAATATATCAAAAAATAGTAAAGCCTATTTTGTAAAAACAATAGAAGTTTGATTTTTTAATGAATTTTTCTAACTATTCCTGTTTATTCTACCCACATATTTGTCTTTTTGTTTTCTGTCCATCTACTTGTATATATCCTTTGATGTATCTAACTATCTACCATTCATCCATTCTGACTATAATCTTTGTATCTAACTTTTTATCTGTCTATCCACTCATCTATCTCTCCATATATCTATCTATGTCTTATCCATCCAACCATTTATGTATTTACTCATTCATCCATTTGTCTATTAATTATCTATCAATCTACCTACACCTACTTATCTATTTGACTTTCAATCTGTATTTATTTATCCATCCAAACATCTATTTATTTATCTAGCTATTTATCGACCCATATCATTCATTTATTAGTTATTTATCTACTTATCTGTTTATGTATATATACTATCATTATCTTTATTTATATATACATTTTTCTGTCTATCTATCCACCCACCCTATCTACCTATTGAACTATCCATTTATCTACTAATCTAGTCACCTCTCATATATTCATTTACTTTTCTGTGTATTTATCTATCCAATCATCCATTTATTTATATCTATTCATCCAATTTATCCCTATATTTAGATAAACATATAGGGAAGTAAACAGATAGATAGGTAGATAGATGGAATGGATAAATAGAATTCTGGACAAATTGATTGATATGTGATAGATAGATATAGAAATAAATGGATAGACTTGGTGGATGAATAGATAGGTAGATAAATTGACAGTTGGACACACTTATGGATGAGTGGATAATTAAATAGGTAATGACAGAAAGAATGGATGGATAGAGGTATTTATGGATAAATGAATGGATAGATATATAAATACAAATTAGATATATAGTTAGATAGACATATATACTGTTAGACAAACAAATATATTTTCTGCCAATAGATAAGTAAATAAGATAGGTATTCATATAGTTAGATTGCTGACAGCAGAATGGATTAATGGGTAAATGAAAAATTGATACGTAAATAGCTAGATATATAAATGGTAGTTGGATAGATATATTGTTGTATAGACAGACAAAAATTCTGATAAATAAATCTACTAGATAGTGAATTAACAGATAGGTGGAATGAATGGGTAGATATATGGATGGATGGAGATGTAGCTAGAGATAAATGGATAAGTAGATGGAAGTTATTTAGATATATAAATACACAGAAAGACATGTAGCTAGATAGATAAATACTCAGAAAGGCTAAAAGATAGATAATTAGATAGATATACTGATAGACAGATAGATAAATAGCTACTGAGACAGGCAGATAAGTAGCTAGATAGATTGATATGTAGGTAGACAAATTGCTAATAAATGAATAGATTCATTAAAATTTGTTGGTGATAACATTATTGCTATCTTTAAAAATAAATCCTACAAAATGGTTAAAGGATATCCCATGGATATCTCACTGTTGTTTAAATTTGTGACATTGTATTATCTAAATCTTAAAAAGCTGTTTTAAGTACTGATAACTTAAAATATTAAAAAAAATTGCTATTTATGTTGATAATGTTTTAGTTTGTGGTTCTGAATTTATTATTGAAGGTCTTATTATATAAATTAAACAATTTTAAAAACCTATATTTGACTATCAAAAATGAACAAAACAGAATTAGAAAATTTTTAGATTTACAATTATTTAGAGGAAACTATTATTTAAACTATAAATTGCTTGTCAAATCTATTTAAGAAAAAGGATATATTCATTTTGGATATAAAATGATTAGTTTAAAATCGTTTTTACATTGTAATGAAAAATTACAAAATATAAAACTACTGAACTGTTTTCTTATTAATTTAAAAGTGAAGATAAAATGGAAGTCAAAGTCCACATACATTAAGTAAGTTTAATTATAAATCTTATAACATTGATAATATATGTAAAAATAATTTTAAAAATGCCCTTTTTAAATAATATTCAATCTAAATTTATTAAAACTATATTTGATGAGAATTATGTTTCATTTTATGCTCCTCCAAATATAAACAGATTAATACTAAAAAGCGTTGGTCTAAAAAAAAGCAAAAAAGTAATATTATTTACCATATTATATGTGACTACAAGAAATCATATATTGATGAATGAAGATGCTTTTTTAGAAAATAATAACTACTCTCCAGCCATATAAAAAATACTACAAATAATTACTAATACTCTTCAATGTTCTCTGATAGTGAAAAATCTCTTAACTTTAAATTTACTTTTAAATCAGATTACACAAGACTATTTATTACATGAAGGAAGAGAGCGTAGAAAGAGAAAAATTATTATAAATAAATGCAAAGATTTTATAGTAAATAGACAATCAGATAATATTGCTCAATACAACTCTTGGAAAAATCATTTTCCATCCGCTTTTTGTCTGTATAAGAAATGATTACGATATAATCGAAATTACTTATGTATAATCTGCATATCATTTTTGTTTATTTTTAAGAGTAACTTATTTTATATATTTCAGGAATATACTTTAAAATGCATATGGAAAATGTTATATATTTGAACTTTTTAAATTTAAAATTTTTATCTAAAGATAAATGAAGTGTAATCATTGTCATTTTCAGCAGTCGGTATGAAATCTCCAAATTTAACCTGGCTTATCTAACCAATAACTTCTTTTCTCCATATCTCACTATCAAACTTTCTTATTTCATCTATCTATCTCACATATGGCATCTATCAGTCTTTTATAATCTCTTGATGTTTAAAGCAGCAATTGCATATCTATTATCATATCTTCTAGCAGCATGTTTAAAAGTCTAATATTTTCAGTGATGTCAATAATACCTGTTTGATCTCTACTCAAATATTTTACATTTGATCCTTATTGCTATTCTCAATATAGTATCTTTCAGTAATCTAGAGTGATAAATAAAGAAGTGATAAAACACAAATACATAGACATGCTTCTGTTTAATTTTTAATTATTTTTCCTAAAAGCAGTCCATCCAAGTTCAATTCGATTTATCTATTTTATTTTCAGTTATATTAATGATCAACAATGATATTTGAAGAGTTTGAGAACTGGTTGATTGAAATCCATTTTAGAAATCTTTTAGCATGTTTTTAAATTTTATTTTAATGGTTACAGCCATTTGTTTGAATAGTAAAAATAATTATATATTTATGTATGTTAATAAATTAAGTAAAATATGATAGTATTGACTTACAGTTGGGTCTTATATTTCAAATTACAATCTTGCTTTTATAGTAAAGTATTACAGCTAAAATGTTTTATCTTTAATTTTGCTTGTTTTAAAAATACAGTAGTTTTGGCAATTTTTTTTTGTTTTGCTATATCTTTTAGAGAATGTGAGTATATATATATTCCACATGTTTAAGAAGAGTATAGTATATTTATCAAACAAAAGTTGTGTTAAAAGCTAAAATATTGCTGTACATGTATTATATATAGTCCTTGATCTAACTAAAACTTTGAAAAACTGTTTATTATCAAAATTAATAGATCTCCTGATCCACCATTTTAATGATGGGCTACAGCATAGGTGGATTGTTTCTAGATCATTTAGTTCTAGCTGTCCTTGTTAATCCATTCACAACTTATATCATGGTATTTTTTCCTAACATGTCCACCTGTTTCACACATTAAAATAGTTCAGCTTTGTTCATTTTACAATTGAGTTTGCAAAACAAAACTCATTCATTAGTTCTTTTAGTCATTCAAGGTACCCAAGCATTCATTGATAACATTTCATATCAAAAGCATTAATCATTGTCTTCTTTTGTTTTCTTTAATGTCCACACCACATATCCTTACATTGCATATTTATGCCTCTGCTTTTTGTATAGGATCACTAATTTTACAGATACCTTTAATATCAACAGTAACCATGCATATATCATTCTCCATCTTGATTTAGTATTACTGCCCATTCCTCTATGTATTTAAATGGACATATGGTTGATATGGTTATGAGGAAGAATATTAACATCAATATGGGTTTGAACATTTCATCATCAGATTTTCAATTGTATGGATAGCTGAAGAGTTGGAGGTTGGAGAAGATTGAAGTCTGTCTATTAGAAGTTTGAAGATTTGTTATCTTAATATAAACTGAACATTGATTTTATATTATATATATATATGGGAGACAATGATTCCGATCAACTGATGATTGTTAGTATAACATGAAATATGTATATTGCAGATTATTTATCTTATTTACATGTGAGTGGCCATGTGTATTGGTTACATAAGATGGGGAGAATAGCTGAATGAAGCTTAAAAGTTTGTGTTCAAATCCCCATTAATTACATCTTAAAATTCAGTATTTACAATATACTAGTACTGATTTATTATGGATTCAGCCTGAATTCTGCCCATCCTTCTGTGTATTTAAATGGACATATTATGGTTATATATATATGAGGGGTCAGAGAGACTTAAGATCAACATGGGTATGACACAAGCAATATTGGTTTCAACGAGGGTTTGAACATTCCATCATCAGATTTTTAATGATATGGATGACTGCAGAGTTGGAGGGTGGGGAAGATTGAAGTCTGTCCATTAAAGTTTGAAGATTTGCTATCTTAATATGAGCTGAATACTGATTATATATGTGTGTGTGGGAGATGATCTGGATGACTGATGAATGCTAGTTCTGCATGAAATACATATATTGAGATCATATTCACATGTGTGCGGCCATGAGATAATAGCTGAAGGAAGCTTAAAAAATCTCTATTCAAATCTCCTTTAATTACAAGTTAAAAATTCAGTATTTAGTCTTGCGTTGTGGCGGGGGGGAGCGGCGCCGCGAAGAAAGAGGTGGGGGGGGGTGGTGGTGGGGGGGCGTCCCGGCCGGGTTATAAAAAAAAAATTCAGTATTTACTGTCCATTCAATCTTTTTATTTTATCTTTGATAAACGACTGTTTTGAACAAAGCTTTTTATAAATAGAACAGAAGATACAGAAAATGATTACGTGAAAGCAGCATAGCTTTTGTACAAATAGTTTGGGACTGAATAGTTAGAAATCATTTCTATTATGTTACTTGAAATTATCTGAAAATATCATGATCATTTATTGTACATGGATAGGCGAAAATATTTTGTGGTTATTTTACGAAAGGAAGTTCGTTTTTAAAATTTTGGAATTGGTCTATTTACAGCGTTTAAATTCTAAAATCCTTATCTATCAAATAATTCATATTTATGTTACAGGTTAATACTTGCATTGTCCCCAAATACATTTTGCTTTTACCAAATTTTGCTAAAGCAGTTTAATTTTTTTTATTTCATTTTTTATTTTGATTAAATATTTTTCTGTCCATTTTCTTTATTTTTATAGTTTTTCAATTTTATTTATATTTTTTCATTTGCATACCGTTTATATAGTTTTCTAATTGCTTTTGATACATTTATATCCTAATGTACTATTTTAATGATTTATACATTTTCTGTTACAATTATTTCTTCTTTAATTAATACCAAATGATTTCTCCAGTTGGTTGATTTTAAGCCAAATCACCCCCCCCCTTCCCTTTAAATTTGTTTTATAGATTTTATTACTGTCTGTTGGTCTTCTCTATTTATTATAAATTTTAACATAACTTATTGTTTAAAGCAAAAGAAGAATGGATATATTAGTAGATTTCATGTTAGAACAAAAAGAGGAAATGATTTCATGATGTTACATTTATAGAAAACCAAGTACAAATGTATTATGTGTTAGTATATTCTTTTAAATTTTATAAAAATGCATGATCTTTGATAGTATTTAAATTGAAATATATGTTTAGGTGAGTGTTTAGAACTTGATTCACAAATTTTTCAGATAATGAAAGAAAACTCCAATTAACTGAATAAGTATCAGATGAAACTAGGGCGTGATTTCTTGCTTTAATTTTTGTAATTTCGTTTAAAAAGTAATGATTGTAATTTTCTTGCTACATTGAGATTAAAAATTAAATGGTACGTTAGAAACCATAAATTGAAGATTATGAGTGTTGTGACTAATATTTGGAAAGAGTCCCTTCTCTTTAGACTTTTAATAAATTTGTTCACTGATGGTGTTAGTGTTTTAATTTTAATTTATTGTTCAAATTATATTTTATTTCCTTGTGTTTATTAATTATTTAATTAATATTTCACTATTTTGTTTCACCTTTAATAATCATATGTATTGTAATTTTTTAAAATTTACATTAAAAAAAAGTTTTTTTCAAAATTATAGTAATAATTCACACTGTTGTATTTTTATTCAATCATTTGTCTTCTCATATTTTAATGTTATGCTTTATTTTTTTTAGTATAGTTTTTAATTTAGGCGTTATTATTCTTATTCATAAATGTATATTCGTAAGTACACACAAAAATTGCAGAAATAATTAATCATTTTTATTAATTTTGATTATTGAAATGTCATTATGTATTTTTTATAAATGTAAATTACGGTGTCTTTCGTGAAGAAATACAACCTTGTAAAATATTTTATTAACGATATATTAAATTATTTATACTAGAATTGAAAGAAAAAAAAAAGAAGAAAGCTTTTCTAATATTTCTCTTGTTGAAACTTTACTTAGCCGTTTTCTCTGGATATTGATAGTGATTTCTTTTTAAAAAATGTTTTAAAAAAAGATATTCACTTTTATTGCAAGAATTAATATCTCAGTTTGTTTTCTGTTCACAGATTTTCTAGATATATTAATAAAATAATAGAGTTAAAAATTAACTTAACAATGGCGTCCATGTCTATTTGGCCACTATTTGTACTCATATGTTAGATTGAGAATATTCAGAGAAAGATTTTATTTCTTGTTGGATAGTGTTATTATGTTACCAATGAAATATATATATATATTTGGAGATAATGCAGATGATAATAGGAATAGCAAACTTTGTTATTGGGAGTCTTATTCCTTCCCAAAAGCAGATGATAAAGTGCTTTTGACTTTATCAGTGAGAACTAGGTTTTGAAGTTGGAATTAATGTACTTCGAGCGGCCTTTTTAAAATCTTTATACTATTCAAGCTAACAGTCTTAAAAAAAAAACTTTCCAAGCTAATTTTCTTATATTGTTATATAGATCTGACCTTAGGTCAGTTTCTATATATATTAGAGACCTCAATTTTATGATAATTATAGATTCCTTCTTTTCATTGGCTAATAAGGTTAATTTATCCATATGCTTAGACTCATAAATTCCAGGAGCCATTTTCTTTATTCTAGTCTGATACCATTTATTGTAAGTCTGAGTAATTAGTGATTACCAGATAGTATAGAGATATAATATTCATATCTCCAAACCAATTTCTGGTTTTTGCTTTTGTCATTGAGTATATAGCACTTGTTAATAGTATGATTAGTTTTCGTTTAATCAGAAAAATAACTATCAATTTGAATGAGTCAATGCTCAGATTAATAACTTATGAATTGTAATATAGTCATTAGTTAGAATATAAATAAGATAAAAATTACTATTAGAGCACTTAGAGATGTTGATTTTAACTGATCCTTAATTCATATGCTGAAGATTAAGAATGATACATCCTTTTCAAATTTACTTGTTTATAAAAAATGTTCCTTTTTTTTTTTTTTTGGATCAACTGTTATTTCTACTTGTACTAGGTTTCAACAGCTGTTAAACACTAAAATTATAAATTTGGATTTTTAGATTAGTAGCATTCTTAAGGCATGGAGATCTCTTAAGAATATGATAAGGAGATAGGTAAACTGGTTTTTGCCTTCAAAAAGGCGAACAATTCTGATAATATCTGACAATTATTGTTTTAGTTTGTCTGAATAATAAAATGGTTATGGAATTTCATAATTCAACAATCAACAAAAAGATTAGTGAATTAAGACTTCAAAAGAGATGCAATCCTTTGCTGATTGTTTCTTCTTTAGATCTTTTTTATGCATTGAAAATAATATCAGCATTAGCTACTCACAGATGAATATGGTCATTCCACCTCTAAAAGAAAAAGACAAAAAAATACTAACTACACTAGAGATGAGTTTTGCAATAACTATACAAAGTAATCTATGAATTATAAATAGATCTACATATGTGAGGGAATCCAAAAATAACCTGAATCATTCTCTGGTATGCATTCCTGTTGTAGTATATACTTTTGCTGTTACATACTTCTTGCAGGAACCCTTCTGCATCAATCTGCCAAATGACATCACCATGTGAAATTGTGAGTTTATGTAACACTTTTTTTTTCTGTATTGCATTTTGCATATTTGTCAATTTTTTTTTTTTTATAATGGCTAAAATGTTGGAATTAATGCTGTTTTTTTTTTTTTTTATGCAAATGGAATTTTTCTCTCAGATTTAGTTCATGTGAGCATTTTGTCCACAACTTCTGAGACATTTATGTGATGCGATAAAATGTAGACATTCTATTTTGTGCAAGAAAAAAGAGTGCAAACTCTACCCCAACTGAGTCATCTTTCAAAGCCTTGAGTGTGCAACACTTTTTAATTAAATTCAGCATACTCAGCTTATCTATCAGCCATCTTCACTCAATTTCACTTCATGTGATTTTTTTTAAATCTCTTGAATGAAAAAAAATCTCAATTTTTTTTTTTGCTGACTTAGAATGGGGTGGGGGAGTGACAAGCATTAAAATACATCACTTTGCAAGTGTTTCTGGACCCCTTTGACAGACTGGTTTAGACTGACACGCATTGCATTAAATAAACTATACTTTTTAAACTGATTCCATTTGCAATACCTAAAAACAAACATACAATTTTTTATTACAAAATTCCGGTTATATTTGGGCCCCCATATATATTTGGTAAAATCGTAGAAAAAGTAGTTCTTTTTAATATTTAACTTTATCACTGCCTAGCATGCTTTCAATATATTTTTACTATAACAAATTCATGGCATATAATGGTGTGATTAAATGGTTTTTTATATTGCATGTACTATCCATTATTCTGTTTCTTTGATATTTTGTGGGGCTGACTTATAACTTCTTTTGTAGAAAATTATTTTTTCTAAAATTCTTCAACAATGTATCTAAATCAAAATAAACAATTGAATAGTTTTATTGCCTGAAAATTCATAAGAAGTTTGAGTATCAAAAGTGCTGAGCCACAACCCGTAGATCTTAAGGTCCAGAATCTATCATTCTATTACTGCGCCAAAACATGCAGTGCTTTATAAAAATCATAGATTAAATGCAAACAGTTTTTGTTAGTATAACAGAAACTATTAATATAAATTCATTGTGATGAAGACTTTTTCTGATTCGTACTCGAAACTATCTAAGAAGTTTCAGCAAATTGACCGTGAGTTAACTTTAGATTAAATTTCTTGAACCTGACAAATCATAACATTTAAACTAATTCCAGTTGACAATGTCAGTGAATGACTGATTTTTTTACTGTAATACAATTGACCATTGTATCCTATGGGGGTTTCCAAATTTTAAAGATGATTTTTGAATGTGAAGATGCATTATGCCCAAAATTTCTGACGAAAGCTATAAACCAGAAATTTTAGTGCAAGTTAAGAGCTTAATATTACTATGTAGATTCTATTTATTACTCAAGCTTACAACATATTTTTCTGGGATAGAATAAATAGAATGAATTATTCATTTTAAAGCAATTGTCTATTAAGTTAATACATGATGTTTACTTTAAAAATAAAATAAGTAAATTAGAACAAAATAATATTTATTTAAATTTTGCAATTTTTAAACACCGACTTAACTTTGAGTCTGGTTCAAAAGGCAACCAATCAATAATATAAACTAATTAATAGCATTGAGCTATCTTTTGGCAAAACACTGCCAGAATCGTAATGCTGAATAAAATTATGCAGTATAGATATACTTATATAATATGTAAATGTGGCCCAATATGCAAATAAGGCAATTTAGATATTCCGTTTTTCAGGCAATGGAACACATAAATCTTTTTTGATGATGGAAGGTGGATTTTTTGCAATTGCCCAAGCCCCTTTGTCCTTTCTTTTTCTATTGTCTCTCTTTGAGCAAACCATTCTAATATTAGATGGAGAAAATGTATGACTTGTGACATGTTCATAGTCAAGAAAGATAGATCTGTATTTAGTTTTTTGTTTAGCTCTATTGTATAGATATGCATGTTGGGAAATTCTCATAGATCTATTTGCATAAGATTCCCCATAATACACAAAGCTGCAAGATGGGTTAGAACCTGTAATTTTATAGACCACCCACTCCATCCTACACCTTTGTATATTATAGGAAATTTGATGCAAATAGATCCATGAGAATTGCTCAATATGCATATTTATATAACAGAGCTAAACAAAAGACTGAATACAGATATATCTGTCTTGATCATGAACATTTCACAGGTCATAATTTTTCTCCATCCAATGTTAGAATTGTTTGATCAGAGAGAGTCAATAGGAAAAGAAAGTATAAAGAGGCTTGGGCAATTGCAAAGGATCCATTTTCCATTATCAAAAGGATTTGTGTATTTCATTGTCTAAAAAATGGAATATCTATTTGCCTTATTTGCATATTGGGCTTCATTTACATATTACATAAGTCTGCCTGCACTGCATAATTTTATTCATCACTATGATTCTGGCAGTGTTTTGCTGAAAGCTAACTCAGTGTTATTAATTAATTTATATTATTAATTAGATATCTTTTCAACCAAACTCAAGTCTCATCAAGTGTTTAAAAATTACATAGTTTGCTGAAAAGAATTACTAAGTTGAGATTTAAATTTTGACAGTAATTTTATAAATTAAATGATGCTTTATAAAATTCTAAATTGTCAGAATTAGAAATATACAATGCAAACATAATGATTACAAAAAAGAGAAAATACAATGAAAGTGGAGTCTTTATCTATTAATAGCTTCTCATGCTTTTGTGCAGGGATAGAATAGCAGTTTCTAAAATTAAGGGTCCATGGATCATTGCCCAACTGTCACTTCCTGGCTCAAACTTTTGAGTAATAAATCTTTTTAATTACTATTATCTACATTTAATTTTTAAAATATTATATCAGCTTAAATAATTACTTTTTTAAAACGAGTATTGGTCACATGACATTGGTAAAATAAAATTCATGTGTAGTCACTACATATTTGTGTAGGTAAAAGGTATATAAATATCTAGCATATGTAAATTTTTATATATACAAAAATTGTATTTTTCATGTTTGTAGATTTTCCAAAATATTATTTGAGTATATATTAGTTTTACTGAAATTTTGTTTATAAATATTTTAGAGACATTTATTGCAGAGTATGTTGAGTAAAGTTCCTGAAACGTTTAACATATTATTTTCTTCAGTAGCCGATGTATTTGAGCTATGTTTAGCCAAGTGCCGCACATCTTCTCAGGTTTGTATTTTTTTTTTAATTTATAAGTAATATGATAGTGTAATTTTATTAGTTGATGTTTGTAAAACAAAAGGGAGGGCTAAAATTAATTAAAGTTCTGGCGATAATAAAGTTTATAATTACAATAGCTGAAATGAGGAAATTTGATGAGATTTTTGTAATTATACAAATTTTGTTATGCATACCTTAATATTAAATCGTTAAAAATAGAAAGACAAAACTTAGAGCAGTTATACTAAACACAATTGCTTTATATAGTCTTTTTAGATTTTCATCTATATGTATGTAATGAAGCCATCGAATTCACATTATCACTATTTTTTACTGATTCATTTAATTGCAATTAATATATATGTATAATAATAATTTTTTAAATAATATTATCATTTAGATATTGACTTTTTTGCATTATATCATTATCAGTTTTAATCACCCTTTTGCAAAAAGTGTGTGTGTGTATATAAAGATTAAATAATGTATGTGATAATATGTTAGACTATGTCCATCATCTATTATTAAATGTTGAATGTCTAGAAAATTTTATACTTAATTTAAATTTTTCCCAATACAAACAACTGTTAGTAATAACAAGCAAGGGTAACATGGGATAGTAGATTACACAATGTTTTGAGTGGTATTATTTCCTACTCTTCTTACAGGTTTTAGACTGACGCATAATATAAATAGGAGATGCATACATACATCCTGAGTTTAAAATTATTATTTTAGAATTAATATGAATAACCAGGTGCTGTTGTTTTTTATGAAATGCAAATTCTAATTTTTGCATCATATTTAAACACTATTTTTATTAAATTATTTGTTTTGTTAATACTTAAACTTTTGGTATTTTTTAATTCTCAGTTTGATATATTGTTTGCAACATATGTGATAATTAGGAATTACGTTTCAGATTGGTTTATGGTTATTGGTTACTATGCTATAAAAGCTATAATTATGAGTAATAGTGTTTAGAGTTATAAACTATTTTATGTCATGGTCATGACCCTATAATGTAGCTTATAAGTGAGGTTCATGTGGCATAAAACTGTCATAATATTTTGAAATTAAATAACAGTTTCTTTTTTATGAATTCTTATTATTTATCACCAGAGGTCTAAAATGTGTGCAAATATGCATTAATGTTAGGTTGTTGTTTTTTTAAAGCAAATAAAATAAAGTAATGAGTACTAACTAAATTATAATTTTTGAAGACTGAATATATTTGACAAGATAATGACCAGTAGAGAGAATCTATAGACATTATTTTTGATATTCCTTATGGTTACAGAGGAAAGAATTTATCTAGTTAATCTCTCTTATCTTGTCAGGATCTCAAAAAAATATTGTCCTTGAAAGTTTCAAATCATCCAAGCATGTTAAGTAATTTTGCTCCCTCTGCACTTAATATTGTGACTATTATTATTATTAGGTATTATAAATCAACATCTACTCCTAGGTTGGCATTTCCTGGCAACTCAAAGCTACATTTATTATCATGTTGATGAGCCTACTCTTTTCCTCACACATGCACAAAAAAAAAAAAAAACATTTAAAATCGACAGAATACATTTTATTTACAAAAAGTCTACATACACTTCTTATAATTCACTTTTCATAATGCTTTATTTAATTTATGAAGGTTTTGATTGGGCAACATTCTTTTTGAATATTTTAAATATCTGAGACTGCTAACCCATCAAAATTGTCATTAATTAATTAAAGCACTATGATAAATATAGTTTTTGTAAAAAAGATGTAACAGAAGCAGTACAATTTTGGATATCCTGGAATTATTATATATGTTGTAAACAAAGGCAAAACTCTCCATACAGTGCAGTGCTCTCAGATCCAAGGCTCCTCACTGATGATGGCCACAAGCCATAAACTAGTCTGGGAATATTGGATGAGTAGGCACTAGATAGGGATTTTATGCACAAGCCTTCTGGCATCCATTGATTACTCTGTTTGGCACAGGGTGGCACTACTGTATGGAGAGTTTTGCCTTTGTTTAATTATTATATAATAATATGTTTTTATTTATGATTTTCAAGAATTTTTTTTTAAATATAAAAAGCAATACCAACTTCAAAAAACAAATATGATAAATATTTTATATTGTTTAAAATAAAAAAAATCTTACAATTCGTTATTTAAAAATTAACCGATGTTCAAGCATCATTATTCAATTGTACAGTATGATCAAAATAAAGTGATTTTGACTAATTTGATGTAGACTAATTTGATCAAGTCATTTATCTATTCATTTTCTTTCCATTTTTGACATTCTCAAAGATTTAGCCAGTGCTAGTTTATTATATTTACAATTTTTTAAACTAAATATTTATCATCTATTATTTTTAAGCATTCGTGGTATAACAAGGAAAAGTTGCAGTAGTTTATACTTATTACACTTTATTCATTTATGGAGCAATTAATCTCAGTATATTATTATAATAATACAAGAGGCAGATTCTTACAATTTAGCAAGCTTGCAAACAATGCCCTCTTTCTCATATCAATGATAGTGTATGATGTTAATCAAACACTGATACTCAAAAAGGCTCAAACTTTACATTAGCAGCAATTACTTAATTAATTAAAATAGTTTACAGTTTCAAACAAACAATTTTAATAAACCTGTAAATAAATTAATGGCCACTAAATATGTATCACATGACCACCACTTCTTATGCTTGTGTATAACTGTTTTAAAACAGGCAAGTATAATGTTGAAAATATAAACTTTTTCACAAAGCACTTAAATCTGAAAATTTTATGAAGGAAGTCAATTATTAAATGTATGTAATTTATCATTTCATATATTATTCCCATGTATTGTCTTAAATTATTTGAGTTTTTCTTTTTCTCTAGTAGATAGAATTTTATTTTTTATTCATTTTCTCTTCTCTTAGAGCTTCGAAATAAATTATTCTCTTGCATCATTTTTATAAATTCCATATCTATGGATTCAATTATCCACAGTTGAAAATATATATATATATAAAGATGCAATTTTCAATGTTTTAAGGTTTTTGTTCATATGGTATATAGTGATACATACATCTATATTTGATAGTTAAATATATTTAATAGTCTAAGTACTAAATATTTGAAAACCAGGCACTCTTCACAAACCTGGGAACTTAATTGTAAGTATAGAGGATTTGAACTCAGAATTTCAAGCACCCTTCAACTATCTACACTATCTCATACAACTGATACACATGACCATACACATGTAGAAAAGATTAATAATCACCAATGTACATATTTCATGCTAAACCAGCACTCATCAGTTGGTCCAGACTATCATCTCTCACACATATATATAATCAATGCTCAGTTTATATTAAGATAGCAAATCTTCATACTTTAATAGACAGGCTTCAATCTACTGCAACCTCCAACTTTTCAGCCATCCATATCATTGAAAATCTGATGATGAAAACTCAAATTCCATGCTGATGCGGATGGCTGAAAAGTTGGAGGTTGCAATGGATTGAAGCCTGTCTATTAAAGTATGAAGATTTGCTATCTTAATATAAACTGAGCATTGATTATATATATGTGTGAGAGATGATAGTCTGGACCAACTGATGAGTGCTGGTTTAGCATGAAATACGTATATTGGTGATTATTAATCTTTTCTACATGTGTGTGGTCATGTGTATCAGTTGTATGAAATAGTGTGGATAGTTGAAGGGTGCTTGAAAATCTGAGTTCAAATCCTCTATACTTACAATTAAGTTCCCAGGCTTGTGAAGAGTGCCTGGTTTTCAAATATTTACATATCAAGCTTGTATCCTGTCCATCCCTCTTATATGTATTTAATGGATACTGTCCTATACATGAGGGGTCAGAGTGACTTCAGGTCAACATGGGCATGGCAATAATATTAGCATCAGCATGGGATTTGAGTTTTCATCATCAGATTTTCAATGATATGGATGGCTGAAAAGTTGGAGTTTGCAGTGGATTGAAGCCTGTCCATTAAAGTATGAAGATTTGCTATCTTAATATAAACTGAGCATTGATTATATATATGTGTTAGAGATGATAGTCTGGACCAATTGATGAGTGCTGGTTTAGCATGAAATACGTATATTGGTGGTTATTAATCTTTTCTACATGTGTGTGATCATGTGTATCAGTTGTATGAGATAGTGTGGATAGTTGAAGGGTGCTTGAAAATCTGAGTTCAAATCCTCTATACTTAGTCTAACTACTGTTAATATAAACAATTGATCTGCTCTCTAACTATCTAAATTCATTCAACTTTTTACAAAAAGAAAATGCACTTCTTACTAAACTTCCGATATAAAAATCTTGACTATAAAATCAAAAGCAATCATTTTCTTAAACTAAAAACTTAACTGAATATGATAGCTAGAGAATAACTCAATTACTTATAGTATTTGTGCTTGGAGTTCATTGCTTTAACTATCCATATACATGTGTGTGTTGCACATATTTTTAACGTGTGTATTCATGTATTTACAAACCTGAACATATAAATTACATGTATAAAAACATTACAATATGTATATCGACTGCCGATGAAATTTAATATACATAATATGGTTTGTAGTCAAATGTTCTAGTTACTAAGGGATTGTTGTAAAGCATTTCAATATTTGATCTAAACTTTTAAAATGGTTATATGATTTTTTCAACATTTTGAAAAATTTAATATATTAATACTTGTCCATTTTTTGTTTTAAATTAATTTATATTTTGAAATTTAATTTCATTTTGAAAAGTATATTTTTATAAATAATTTTTATTTATGTCAATCAGTTTATTTGGTTGTAGAATATTTAGTTTGCTTTTGTTTTGTTTTTTGTATTTGTATAATTTTATTGAGTGTTATTCATTTTTTGTTTTTATTTGAAATATGCATATATATATGTCAGTAAATAAAATTTTGCTATAGCTTCATATAATTCTAGTTTCATTTTTTTTTAAATATTTATATATATTACGGAAAATTTATTAAAGTTTTTTTTTTCTAAAAAAAGATTATCTTGGTATTTATTTATTAAATTATATGTCATTTTTAAAGGGAATTTAATTATACTAGATTTTAACTTATTTATAAGCAAATGTAAACTTATTTTAAGATCTTTTGGTTTATGCTTGATTAGGAATATACTAGTCTGCATTTTTGAATAGTTACATCATACTCTTATAAAGCTTATATTACACACACATATATATCATTTTTAATCATTATTGATCTTTGCAAGAGGAAAGTCTCTCCAAATTTAATCCAATTTCTCTGATCATTTAATTCAGAAAACATCTTTCATAGGTCTCTTTTTATATCTTGTACAATCTTTTGGGATCACCTGGTTTAAGACTTCAACTGTTTTCTTGTTATCATTTCTTCTAAAAACATGTCAAATGTAATTCTGTTTTAGTCTCTTTAATTTTTTCAGTGATATCAATAATAGATATTTGTTATTTCAAATATTTTGCTTTTGATTTCTTTATTGTTTCTCCCAATATAAATTCCTCCATGTTTTTCTGTGCAATCTGAAGTCTCTGTAATGCTCTTTTATTAAGCATCTTAGTCTCTGATCATATCTACTTTTAAACATGTAGGCATATTTTTTCTTAATATTCAATTATTTCTACCAAAAATCCTTCATCCAATTTTAATTCCATTATTAATTAATCTATTGTAGTTTTATCTGTTATTTAAGACTTTTGTAGTTGTTATTTCTATAATTAATAATTTTTATTTTATTCTTATTTGAAAAATCATTGAACATTACTTTAGTCTTTTTAGCATTTATTTTTAGTCCTTTTTCCTTGTTTTTATTTGATAGCTTTTGTAATATATTATGCAAAAACAACCACATCTCTTGCAAAATACTGATGATTTAAATGTCATCCATGTATATATATATTGTTTTAGCTTTTCGTTTTAATTCACAAAATATTTTCTTTAAACTACTGTAAAAAGTTTTAAACACATCTAATCATTCTGTTATACATTCTTATCAATTTTAATCTTTTTAGCACTGCATTACAATCTAACTACTGTTGACGGTATCCTACTCTATATCTTGGTATTTTCAAGCTTTAATTACTGTTGAAATGTTTAGAGGACCAAATGTCTCTTTATGGTTTACAAATATAAATTCAAAGACGATTAGTACATATTAGTCCTTTTCATAACTTCTTCTAATATTTGGATATGATTTAGTTTTTTAAGACTATTTTTAAATCCAATTTATTCTTTTGGTTAGTTTGCATCCAATGTTGTTTTACACTCTTTAGACTTTTATTCTCTTCTACAGCTTTCCTTGATAGTTCACACTTATACTTTCTTATATCATTTCCAACTCTTTTCTGCACCATTTTACAAAATTTGATATATATATATATTGTACCCTCACTTCCAGGAAATATATAATATAATAAAATGGGACTAGCTCAGATAAATGGTTATGCTTGGCTAAAATATGTCTAATTAATAATAAAGATATTCTACAATACTGTATCATATTAAACTAGTTATAATTAATAAAATAATAATATGGTTCTATGTTATAAACTATATAGTTAAAATATTTACTAAATCATGAGACTATGAAGTGAGCTTACAAGTGGCAATATGAATTACATTGAGCCAATATCCCACAGGATACTACCTCAATGACACAAGAATACTATTCCCTCTTTCATTACCTCAAATAAATTTATAGCACTCTTATGTCTTTGACAATAATTAATTAACTAAGATAATATTAATAAATAAATCTTAATCTCTTATTTCAAAATAATCTAACTAAAATAATCTCGGGTTCTTTACAACTAATTCTAGGTAATTAAGATTCTTGTAGCTAAGCATGATAAGGGATTTAATATCACGCCCAACTACACCTAACTTATAATAATAAATAAATTATACTAATAATCTTCAATGTATAATTTAATCTTATCTATTTTCCCTATTATAGTAATACTCATTAATAACAATAAGAAGTCAATAATATAACATAACTTTTAATCTTCATATTACATCTTAAATAAAACATGTGGTAGAATCTTATAATTTGAGAATATGTGGCAATGGATAATATTATAATCCCGTGTAATATACTGTAATTATCTAATGACCATAGTAATAATAGCATGATAATGTCAATAAAATTTCTTAAAAATAATCATATTAATAAAATATTATAATTCTTAAATAATAATCTTATTTATAATGTTCAAATATTATGTTTTAATTCAAATTATCTGTTGTCATATGTTGCGATGTAAAATAATTGATTCGACACATAATTTTATAAAACACGTTTAACAAATTTTATTATAATAACTTTAACAAATAAACTTATTTACAATATTTACATTCCAAAAAAAAAAAAAAATGAACCTTGTATCATTACAATGTCCATTATCCAAATTATTTAGCTATTTTAGACATTATCAGCATTTTAAAATAACAATTAAGAGTATTCCAGGACCTATATAACATTTTAAATATCATTTTGCTATTAAATATCACTGCGATATGTTTTCATTAAAATATACATCAATTATGGAAAACGTAAAAAAAAATACCAACTATAATATATATATTTATTCCAGTTAAATACTACTATGAATAGATTCCATTATAACATAGTTGTCATACATTATACCTCCTAATGAGTATTAATCTAATATAAAATAGATGTATGTGTTGATATATCTTTTTAACACTAAATAGCACTTCTCAAATATATAACTATTTGATTCATTCCTATGCTGTTCTATTACAATATATCATTTATTAAAATATGCAATACATATAGATTTTTTTTAAAATACTTAACGTTGTTCAACAATTTCGGCAAAACAAATTTTGCTTATCAATTACATACTTTCACAAAATTAGTCTATTAAAATATATAGAAAATTATTTTATGATTCTTTTCCTTATTTAATTTTTACTCTTAACCTCACTTAAATTGATCTTTCACATCATCCAAAGTAAGAAACCTTTCTTATCTTTTTCCAATAACGATTTCCTAATTCTGGAATTTTCATCATTCTCTGTCCAAAAAATACAATTCGGTATGATGTACTATATAGAAATTGTGATAGTGAACAGATGCGTAGGTATAAGGGATAAACTAGAATATCAACTTAATAGTACGTATATCAGGTAGTCATCATGTTAACAGTGTATAAAGAAAAGAGAGGCATGATTTATCTGTCTAATAACCTCCACTAAATCATAATGTCCTAGCTATTTATTCAGCTTACCGGATCATCAATATTCAATACAAAGAGGAAAAACACTGCCCACGGAAAATATATAAGTTACAGGGCCTCATTATCTGTACTTATATAACTACCAAGATCATATATTATTTCTATTCCCATAATAATAAACTCTTCATTTAAGTATCACTTTGGCTTCATTTTAACTTACTTCCAAAGTCACTACCTTTTAAAATTATTCTATAGACTTATCACTGTACATCATCAAAAAAATTATTATAATACTTCTAAAAACAATAAATAAATTCACATATAAAGATAACAATCCAAACTGTTCAATAAGAAAGGATTAATTCACTTCCTTAATAACTCGTGAACGAAATACCAAATGACTGGTATCAATATAATAAATCAATACTTTAACCATTTAAAAGAAATACTGAAGTTCAGTTATAAAAGAATCATATAATTCTATTCCTCATTAAGTTATAATAGATTTGTAATATAAAATAAAAATATGCATATTTTAAAATACAAATTCCTATAAGTTTTATGTGTGTACAATGTATTTACACATACTCATACATTTTTACAAAATTACGTAGTACTTTGACCATCTAAAGAAAAAAAAAATCATAAAATTATTAATATTCTACAACTATTACCCTAAGTGATATTTCTATTCGTTGATTGTTTAATTAATGTCTTCTTGGTCCACAAATTAATAAAAAAAAAATAAAGTAACATTCATTCAATACTATTATACTTAAAATATTAAGCTTTAAAATTATTAAACATCCTTTATAAAATTAAAGTATTATATTAGTAAGTAAGTCATTTTTATGTACATTTCCTATCCTTAATAAATAATTAAGAAATTTAAGATTAATGTTAGTTAAATAAATAAATATATATATCTACGTAAACTCCAGCGATAAAGGTTCAAAATAAAAAAAAAGTATCTTTCTTTCTCCCGGGTATTGAAACTCCCCAGCGCTTATTACTATGATATTGTCTTCACGCTTAACAATGACAATTTTTCTCAGATAGTTCCAACAGAAAAATAAGATGAACACCTTTTTTTTAAAATAAATAAATAAATAAAAATAAGACAAGTCGACTTTAAAGAATCCGGATTTATTAGTAAAAATAATCACTGACATGTTCTTGAGAGTTTATAAGAAATGATAGCCTATTGTCTTTCTCTAGGATCCTCTGATGGCTCCTGGTGTCTTTGACACAGTGATATTAATTCAGGTGTCCGTATATAATTATTGTGTATTTTTAAAAATATTTCAATAAATCAATTTTTTAGTCCTGTATAGCCAGCATACAGAATTTAATATCAAGACATTTCTTATCTGTCTAAAGGCATTTGCTTTCCATTAATATTTCAAAATTATCAGTTTTCAAAAGTTACTAAAATGCATATAGTCTTTTAAAAACAGTAAAGACTTAATACGTCAGATATTCTAATAACTATCTGCACTTTTTCATCTTTTACTTAAAGACAGTTTAAAATAAATAATTACAAATACTCTCTTCAGAAAGAAATATTTTCTGCATTTTTTAAAAAAAAATATCTATTTTTAAAATTATCGAAAGTTTTTAAAATTTATTTTCTTTTTTTTTTTTTTACTGTATTATTTTTCCGGTCTCGTACAAAAATTATCTTTCAAAATAAAAGGTATTTTTATGCTTTTTTAATTTCTTATGAACCCTTCCTTTTAATTCTACATATGATGTCCAACATGTTAACTTTACCAATAAATTACTTACTTTAGTTAACATTGCTACAATTATATTTTTAATGGGAAAATGGTATTTCCAGTATTTTTTATACAAATCGGTATTTAAACATGATGCTTCTATAACTATCCGATGTTAAAATTGAGCTTTGACAAAAACGGTCAGTAAGGAATTCTAATTACTTAACACTGCATATTTATACTGCACAATTTTAGATTTTATTTAAATACTTTCTTTTTGAAATGATAAATTATTAAGAGAGCTGTTATAGCATTAGATTGACTTAATAACACTACACTTGTCTGTTTTAAACAGCACGCTTAACTAACAGAAAGCACCCTGAAAAAATTTGATCATCGGCTTTTATACTGAAATAAATTAACCATTTGATTGGTTGATTGGACATTCACCTGATAGCCTAATTTACATATCTAGCCAAACATGCAGAATCAAAATTAAAAATAAATAATGACTCATCTAATATTTATTAATTATTACATTATTTAATTTCCAAATTAATTTTTATATTTTATTTAAATCAACTAAACACCTTAAAAAATAATATCTTATTACTTTACCCCACTTTTAGTTTTTAATGTATCTATTTTCCCAAGCAAAATAAAAATCTAATTTTTATTCACTATATTCATTTTTAAAACAAAAAACCCAATTTAATACTTTATACTAACTAATTTTACTTTTATCTTGTGGTAGACAAATATAATTTTTCAATCCTATAGTAGAATTTTAAAGCAGTTTTGCAACTTTACTAAAAAAAACTACATGACTTACAACACCGACAGAATGCTTCAAATTTATTTGATAACAAAACAAATAATTTAATTGTAAAAAATATTATATAAAACTAATAATATAACAAATTTTAAAATAATTTTAATACTACAAAATTGAATACCCATTTTTTACCACAATACTACTTTTAAATAAATGATTTTAAATTCAATTATTAATTATAATTTTTATTACTAAACTATATTATTTATTTAACTTTAAGCTATTACTTTATTAATGCAGTATTTATCATGGCCAGTTTTCCCAACCATATAATATTACAATTTAGCCTTATTTGACTGTTTTTCAAATATTAGCATAATTCTGTACATTAAATATCCTTATTTTACTTTAGTTAGACTTTTTTTTAAAAAAATTGTCAGCATCACATTGACATCATACCACTAAAATACATCTTGCATTTAAAATTTTTAGTAAAATTGATAAAACAATTTATTCAGACCTAAACAAAAGGGTACAATATATATATAATTTCAAAATCAGATTGTCTTGCTTATCAGAGCTTATTAAGAACATTTAAAAAGTGTCTTTGAATCAAATTTAAATTTAATTTTAAAAAAATATCTTCAGTGTAAATATAAATCAGTTCCTACCTTGCTTGAGGGTGATATAATGGTATAACGGGCCCTATCAACCTGGGCATAGATATTCAGATGTATGATACCTCTAACTTATCTGATAGTGAAAGTTGTTTGTGCATTGAGAGAGAGAGTGATGTAAGTTTCAAAACAGTTGGTGGAAAGTTGTGATAAAGTGAATTGAGATGGAAAAAAAAAACTTGAAAGAAAGTCTTTGAGTCATTGTAATAATTTAAAGTATTTCTAATTGTTACAATGTGGCTTTAAAAAAACCTCATCAACAGATATCATTTCATAATTCTATTAGTAACAATTTTTTTTAGTTTTGTAGCTTCTAGTGTATTTTATATTAACCTAATTGAAATAGAATTAAATCTGAGAGATGATTAGTTTATTTTAGATAGGGTATTTGTTATTGACCATTAGAAAATATTTTGATATTAAAACTAATGCAAATAAAACAAATATATATGTGTGTGTATATATAAACTATAAATATGAAAATAAGCCATTATCTCTCCACTCTTTATAGAAAAAAATGTATTCACAACAATAGTTAATGTTTTGGTCAACCACCATCGGCCATCATCAGAATTCATTATTATTTATTAAATTATCCAGCCACATAGAATAAACCTTTTTATTTTACGATCAGTTTGACTGGTAACTTGGTGATAAAATAAGAAAATATGGATTTATATATGGCTTGAGAAATTTAAAAAATTTAGTTAATTTTGAAGATGTTTAGTGGGCTTTAAGCATTAATTGTTGTTATATTGTGAAAAAAAACTAGTCTTACACATGTACTATAAAATTCAAACAAAAAATGAAATATAATAACTTGTCACATATTGGAGATTTTATAGATGAAGGTGTTTGGATTTGTAGTTTATATATAATATTTAAATGCATATATGTTTATGTAGATACATTTTTCATGTATTTCCTTATATGACATTAATTATTAATATCATAGCATTAATTTTTTATTTGGGTCTTATTTACTATCAATATATTAAGTAATAATATTGAGTAAAATTCACCCTAGATAATATCCAAATGATGACAGACCCAAGCAAACTGTTAATGCTATAGTATTAATAAAACATGGAAATACCTCTTTTTTTTTTTTCATGTATAATTAGAATGTAAAACCTTAACATACATGTAGCAAAACATATATACATAGATAATGAGTATACTTCCATTTGTTTATTTTTTATTTTAAATTATTTCAGAGTGTGCAACATGAAAATTCTTATCGTGATCCTAAAGCTAAACATTGTTATGGGAAAGATCCACCAAGTTTACTTCAGGCTTCAGGGCAATAACAGCTTTAATTTTTTTTATTTTTTTTTTTTTGGAGATTATAAAGATTTTTCATTGTTTAGTAAAATAAAAATGTAAATAAAAAAATGCAATTGTACATAGAATTTTTGATATCACCACTAGACTATTAGGTTAAATAAATTATCACTTTTTGTAGAATTTTCTTGTTGTCTTCTTTTGAATAAGGTAAGCCTAAGCTTAATGTAATTTTATTTATTTATTTAATATGCATACAGATATATATCTTAGGATAACTACATAATAAATTCCATGTCCAGAAAATAATAAAATGATCGACTCTTAAAATTTTAAACACTTTTGAATTATCTGTCTAAATGATACCTTGATACATCTGAATGTTCTGTAATGTTAGATTCAGAATTTAAAGTACTCATTGGAATATTTTTGGTATTGATTTTCAAATGGTATATCCAAAAAATGCATTTTAAATATTGAAGTAAATAAAAAAAATGTAATTACATTTGCAACTCATCCAGCCTTTTTTGTCTTTCTGTATACAATAATCAAGTGATTAACTTTCAAGTATCGATGTGATGTGATGTATTTGGCTTCTCCTTAAACGAAGTCAAGAATATCTCAGCAATTATGCCCAGATAAACCTGTTAGCCATTTTATTCTCCATTCCCCACTCTTAAGTCTTCCCATATTCTGCCCCATCCCATTTCCACAACATAAACTTTGTCAACTCTATGGCCTTTATATCTAAATCCCCCTTATCTCTTCGCAAACCCAACATAAAAACTAATAACTCACTTTCTGTATAGTCACTTTGTTCATGTCTATCCTCCCATAACTTCATTATCTGTACCCTTTCTGCCTTCAAGCATTTACATTCAATCAACAGGTGCCTAATATTTTCTATACCTTCCTTACACAATCTGCACACTAAATTATCCATGATTTTCCAATTACATGTATATTCTCTTGTTGCTAAAAATCCCGTTCGAGCCTTAAATAATAAACTACTTTCCTTACTATTATCATAAATTAACTCGCATCCAGTATTCCATTTACTTCTATATATATTTAAACTCTTCTTACCTTCCCTACTAGTTCTCCATCTTTCCAACTATCATTAAATAAATAATTGAATTGCCCTCTAGTGGCTGTGATTAGTAACTTTTTTACAAAATATCTAGAAAGATAGTTAATTAATATTTGAAAGTTAATCACTCGACTATTTATTGCATAAATTCATTATAAGTTTATTTATCATATTCCATGCTCAGGACAAGATGTTCAAATACAGTCTGGTGCTAACAAAAATTTCAGAGTATGATTTTTTTTTTCAGATAGCTAACCCAAAGCCATGGATATTTAGATTATTTAGCTAGAGGATAAAGCAAGAATTTAAAACTTCTCAAACCTTATCACATGATAATAGTCAAAATAAATATGCCTTTTTTTTTCACTTCTCCTCTGAATCTGAGTGTAGTCATTTAAAGACTTTTTTTTTTCACCATTAGTCATCTGACAAAAGATAATTTAGAATTTGTCTTTTGTCACTCCAGATTATCTTTCTAAGTTTTTCTGTTTTTATTCAACTTTTTATACAATTTTAACTTTCCTATTTTAAAAGTTATCTTTTTTCTTCACATTTCTCATCTTTCACAGTTTTTTTTAAATATATATATTTCATAGTTCCACTACACTTTTATTTGCTTAATAAATAAACTTTTTTTTAAAAAAATATTTTTTTATATTTGTAACTTTATTTTTCTGGTGCCCATTCTCTCTCAAATTATCATATTCAATCTTTTCTGGGTTTTTTTTTAATTATCCATGTTTTAAATTCATAGTTATTCTACTTTAATATAAAATTTATCAATAAGCAATTGACTCTTTGCAATTTTAGCCTTTTTCTTTAAACATATTTTCTTTATTCTCTCTCAAATCTGAGTAGTCCATATTTTTTTGCTTCAATAGGCCATAACATTTTTTTTTTCATGTCTGTTTATTGGTCAGTGCAGTTTTTTTATTAAATTTTTTTTATTAATATTTTTGACTTCAATTGTCTAAATTCCTAAATATTTCAAACTCTTAACTTGCCTTATACTTTTCTCTCAATTATCTTTTAATTTTGTATTATATGTTTTTTTTCATTTACCTGCTGTGTCTGTATGTATTTCTGTCTGTTTGTCCACATTTTTGAAATTTGTTCCAGCTGAGATTTTTTTTTAGATTTAACAAAATAATATGTAAGATTATTTTTTTTAAAATAATGCTTTTATGTAAACAGTAGTAGCTGATTGAAAAGTAGATAAATAAAGTAATCCAACTTAAAAGTAGAAAAAAACAGAATTTCAGTTAATTTGCCATTCTTAGAAAATATCAAAGATCTTAACAATTTAGACTTGTTATAAAACTATTGGAAAATGCACAAATCTTGTCATTTGAGGCCTTTTTGATATTTATGATTTATTTGAGTCTCAAATGTCTTTTTGAAATGACAATATTCCCAAAATATCCAATTGTTTTATAATAAGTCTAGATTCTTAAAATCTCTGATATTTTCCAAGAATGGCAAATTAACTACGATTCCATTTTTTTTTACTTTTTTAATCAGATTACTTTATTTTTCTATTTTTTAGTCAGCTAGTACTGTTTACATAAAAGCATTGTTTAAATTATTTTTTTTCCATATTAGTTTTATTTTTTTTGCCTATTTTAAAAGTAATTTTTGTTTTGTCAACCAGTCTACAGAATAATATTCTATATATTAAAAAATCTATAATGATAATAAAATTTGAATTTAAAAATTGTTTGCATGTAATATAAAAAATTGAGTAAAAATTGGAAATTTTTTTTTAAATACAAGTACAGTGATGGTAACATTTATTTGGATAATCAATTTTTACATTATATATTAATGAAAAAACCAGATAAATTGCTGTACTGTGAATGAGATCAAACTCCAGGCAATTGCAATGATGTTTACTAGTGCATGCATGGGTTTGGTCTTTCATTTTAATTTGTTTAGAAAGAGTGTTTAAATTTGAAAGATGTGGGATTGAAAGTGTGTGAAAATGGTGAACTTTATATTCAAAAAGAGGGCCTCTGAATATGCTATTAATATGGCTAGTGTTTGTTGTTAGTGAAAAAAGTTGGTATGTTTGGAAAGAGGATATTCTATAGGAAATGTTCTATGGTGTCTTCATCTCTATGAAATAAAACATTTGTAGGATCTACATTTGTATAGTGCATTTTGTAGAATATTTATGCATAATTTTTTTATTATTATTGTTAAAATGAAGAATTAGAATACAATCCGGGAATTGTGTTTCAAATGGGTGGTTTTTTTTTTAAAAAATTATTTGAAATGATCTGCTTTTAAAAGAAAATGCTGAGATGACTTATAACATATTTCTACAATAATCATTAGTATGATGTATTCAAATTGTTCATTTTATTTGTTATTCTATTTTATTTGAAAAAAAAAGAACTTTTAACTAGGTATTTTTATGAAACATTGTTTTAAAAGTTATTAAGAAGCAAAAATAATTAACAGCCATTTTAAAACATCTAAAAGGTATTTGAAAAAAAGTTGCCTGTCTAAAGATGAAAGAGCAAAAGAACATAATAATGCAATTAATGGAAGGGATGATAGATCTGCCTTATATATTCATTATTTAAAATAGGGACATAAAATAGTTTGTGTAAAAAATATAAAACCTTTAAAATATATTAAAGAAACTAATAGAAGAAAAATATATGAAACCAATTACATCAATTAAAATAAAAATAAGTGTTTGAATATATATAAAAACATCAATTCATTTAACTAATAATTCGCTAATGATAAATGAATGGAAAAGTATATAATATACATTTGTACAGTTTTTTTTTCCTGTCTTAAAATATTGTAATATTTTAGTAGATTATAGTTAATTTTATATGAAACAGATAGATGTAATTATGTATGCAATGTAGGTCATAATTGTAAAATAGTTTAATAACATTGATAAGAGCAAAATGTGTATGATTATTATTATATATACTATTGCTATTATGTAAAGATATTTTATATTATAACACATTTTATTATTTATTTAAATACATGTAAAAGCAGCAAAATGGATTAAATTTCCATATTTGATGAGTATTATAATCTGATGATTATATAGTTGTAAGGAGAAAGCAGATACTGTGCTGTTGTTTGATGCTGTGAGAGAGGGCTGATCAATTTTCCAGAACAGTCAGTAAAGCACACTTTAAATGTGATTCTCAATTTTTAATTCAACTCAAATTGTGATCTATTTTAAATGTTGTGCACTTAAAGAAATCAAAACTGTACAGAAGAGAAGCGAATCTATCAGATTTACAATTTAGCTCAAAAACAATACTAATGTACTCTTTTGTGCTTTGACACAATGCAAATGCTGTACTTTATTTTCTATTTATCTAAAAATAACATAATTTCAACTATCCAATAGTCTTCTTCAGAACTGGTTCACATACAATATATATGTAATAAATTATCATACAAAACAAATATTAAAAACTACAAAAATTAAAATAATGGTTTTATATTAATTATACATTTACATTATATTACCTATGACTAAGCATCAATTTTAATTAATTTTTTTATAGTTTTTAATTTTGTATATTTAATTTGTTATGATAGATTATTTACAAAAAGTGTTTGTTATTTTTGGAGATGTGGAATAATAAAATATATTTGCATTATGAAGAATGCATAGAATAGTGTTTTATTCTTTGTTTATATTAATAATTAATATAATCAATATAGAAAAGTTAATGAAAAGAAACGAGAATATTTTTTATTCAGCATAGTAGTTCAATTTCTTCACATTTTTCTGAATGTTGTGTCAACAGCCACAATCTTTCTACATTTTCAGATCTAAAGTGGTATTTTATAAGTATTGCCTCATAAAGAAAAAGCCATTGATGACAATTTTTTTAAAATGAGTATTTGAATGAGACGATATTCGTTAATTGATTACACTACATAATTCATTAGAAGATGTTATAAAAATAATTTGAAAATCAAAAACACAGGATGGTAAGAAAGTATAATTACATATCATGTTCTTTATTTTGAATTTAATGTTTATTATCTGACTAGGTATAGATCTTATACAGCAATAATAAGTAAATATTCTTGAATCTTTATATATACTCTCTTTATAGTGGTGTTGACATTGCTAAACTTTTCATGCAGTTAGATTCTATATATATATATAAATAGATAATTACGATATTAATTATATGTATTACATTGCTAATCTAAACAACTGAGCTGCCCTATAACTCTAATAATTCAAATATTTTTTTAGTTACAATGTGTGTTTTTTATTTTGTATTCAAGAGTTTATATGGAAAGCTTTTTTAAATCACAACAGCGAGTGAATATTAAATCAGATAAGATATTTAAAGTATATTGATTTGAGTCAACTGATATTTAAATTTACAGATACTTATGTAGAAGCTGTATAACAGAATTTGTCCAACCATGTTTGTTTTAGTTATTCATTTTCAGGGGCATCAATTATTTGTTTATATTTATTTTCTCAAAAATATTTTGACAAACGTGTTATTTATTAAAATTAAACAATATGAAGAAAATGAATTATAAGTTATTATTTTAAAAAATATTACTAAATGGTTTATAAATTTCATTTCACAACATATAATTAATATTTTTTTTAAGTATATGATAGCATATGAACACAAACACATTGCAAATATTATTGTGATTATTTGATGGCATTTTATTAAATTTAGAGTAATATTATTTTGGGGCTTTTAGTGTACTTTTTTTTTATGAAAATTAATACAATTTTGGATTTTCCAATGACAAGAAACAAAAAGCACAGGAGCTGTGAGACAACATATCGATTCCTATTTAGCAGAATTTTTGTTGCGCCGACTGCATAAAGATGACACATTTGTGGCCATGATGCTTGCTATTAAGGATTTCTGATGGCCAACATGAAGAACCCACATTTGTTACACATCTTTGCTATACTTTCTTCGACCAACTTTTTCATTTGTTATTTATATTAAATTTCCTTTAATTACAATTATTATTAGTTCTGTGTATTTTCTTTTGTTTTTTAGAATCATATTAAAAAAATATTAAATATGATAGCTTCTAGTCTCCATATTGTTTGTAAGATTTTTTTTGAGACCTCTGTAAATGGATAATTAAAACAAACATGGTGGTGAACTTCCATTTTACAGCTTCTACAAAATTAACAATCAGTTAATTCAAATCATTTTGTTCTTAAATATCTTTGCTGATTTAACATTAACATTTCTAGCAGTTTTGACTCAATAAACCTTTCCCTATAAAATATTCAAAATTACACCAAATTCATAACTCAACCAAACTAGTGCAAAAAATATAAACTCTAAAACACAACCAGTGGTTTCCCTGCTACAAGCAGACTTCTCGAGTATAAAGAATTACAAAATAACATATTTAAACTAAACATTACCCAGAATTATACTTACATCTCATACACCCTTATTATTAAAATCAGTTAATTATGGTCAATGTTAGTTTAAATATGTTATTTTATAGTTCTTTACACTTGAGAAGTCTGTAGCAGTGAAACCACGGGTTTTGTTTTAGAGTTTATATTTTTTTGGCTAGTCTGGTTGAATTGTGAATTTGGGGTAATTTTGATTATTTTATTGACTAGTTTAGCTTGAGGCTTTTAAAGTTTATGTAAATTATTGTATACACAATGAGAGATGACATCTTTTTTCCTGTAAAAATTTGAATTACGATGGTTAGAAAGCAAAGTGGTTGTTTATAATTGAAGTGAGTCATTTTATTAGTTTATATATAGAGAGAGAAGATTAGATGAATAAGTAGATACGTCAGTAAATAGGTAATATATGTCACTGTTTATTAGAATAATTTATATTGTCATAGATTGTAGAAAAATAATTTCATTTGATTTCTAGATATACATATTCATTTTTAAAGACATTTACTATGTGGATGATATTATCATCATGGCTTTGGGCAAAAATAAGTGAAATTTTTCAAAAGCATGAATTTAGATTCATCAGCTCAACTTTGTGAATTAGATAGGATGGCTGGCCATCTTAATATTATAGGCTAACAACTTTTGAAGTCTACAGATTATGTAGAACAATTTACTACTTAATTTTATTCTCTCTCTATAATTATTTATTTTATCCAACTTCTTTTTTTAAAATACTTTCCCCATTTAACATTAACATCTTTTTCACTTTTTTTGTTTTTAATAGCAAACTTATATTCTCTGCATGTTTTTTCCCTCTCTTTTACATGTTTACTAACTCACTTTTCTATTACTTTTATTCTTCTGAATATTCTCACCTAAAACCCTATTTGCCACTTTTTCTATTTCACCATACCAACCCTATTCACTCCATGATTTCTTCAATTTTTATTTAATATTCTAACTTATTATTCATTCTCCATCCACATATTTCGCTATCATTTCTATTTTTATTATTTTCCATTACATTATTAACCATTTCTATTATAAAGAAATTATTATCACTATTATATATTCTCTCTTCATTACAAAACTCTTGAATTTTCTATACTTTATTCTTTCTCTTTCTCTACTAATACATAATCTATTGTGTGAAATATATTATTTGTAGACCATATGTATTGTCCCTCATAAATACTTGATAAATTTCCAATTCTCAAATTCACTCTGAAAAAAAAATCTTCAAAAGCTGCCCATTTTTGTTATCTAAATGACAACACTAAGAAAAGATATGTTGATGGAAATTAGGAGAGTTTTGTTTTTTAAAAGCTTTTTGAGTATGGTCACTATAAATCACATTTACATATCATATTTAAATAATTAATGTACACTTTGATTTGCAAGTGTCTCTGATGCTAATGACTTCACATGAATACATTAATGAGTATTACTATATCTTAAACCTTAGTTAAAGATTAATATATGTTTTTTTAATTATAAATTAACTTCATGCCACTTTTTTATGTGTAACATTCAACCAAGGTAAAAAAAAAAACAACCTTAAATTATAGCATGCTGAGACAGTACTCATCAGTTGACTTAGATTATCAATCTTTTATACTAGTAAATTAAAGTATAGTAATTTGATATTGACAAATACTGAATAAATAGTGAAGATATATAAGACATTGTGATAGATGCTAGTTCTATACTCATCTTGGACATCATTCATATTCTAAAGATGTTTTAAGAATATGTAACTGAATAGATTTTTAAATATATTTTAACAATATATAAATGTATATTTAATAATTAAATATTTTATGGGAGAAATCCATAATCAAATTAATGGATTCATAATGCATTCTTTATTAGCATCAAATTGTAATATAAACTATTATCTAATATAAAAATTTTAATCAGCACTCTGATATTTCGAATTTTATTTAACAGAAGCTAGAACATTGAAGATGGTAGGAAAAATAAATCATAATAGTAAACGATTATAATAATTTTTTTAATGAAATAGTTGAAATTACAATTGTTTGTAGCATTTTTATAAAGATTCAGAAAAAATGTCTTCTTTACGAAGTATTATAACTTCATCTTTCTTATTGCATTGCCAAATCCGTATAATATTAATATCATCTACGTTCTTTATTATTTTTTACAATGCTTTTTTACAACCTATTATTAACACTTTCAATTGCCCCAGAAATCTTCTTCAGAACTATAACAAACAATACTAAAACATGAATTCAAATATAAATGAACATATAATTTTACATTATACATATATTCTATCATAAATAAAAAATAATAATTATAATATAAAAGTATATATTCTTGTATATTTGTATTCATGTATTCCTATTGTGTTTGTTACAGTTCTGAAGAACCGTCAATAAAGGGTTGTAAAAAAGCATTGTAAAAGGTAATACAGAACATAAATGATATTAATATTATAAAGAATGTCTTCTTATTAAAAAGTGGCTGTAAAAATGATTACCTGTAAAAAGTTTAATAAAAGTCAATATTAAAGTGTCTAAAATACTAAAGAATAACTGGATGAAAAATAACAGTAATATATATAACAATGACAATAAAAAAAATTGAAATTAATGTTACTTTCAATATGTGATTTAATTGTCAAAACACACACATATAGCAATGTAAATTAAATAATTGGCCCCCCAAAAGTAGATTTTATTTATTTAATATATGGTTTAACAAAGTATAAAAAAAAAATCCTTAGCCAGGCGACAGAGTCACAAAAGAATTTATTAAGTCATTTAATTTTATCATTGTAGACAAAGTTGATATAGTGGTGTTTGTTCACATTTATTTATATATATCAAAGGTTGATTAGATTTTATTTATGAATAGATGATGCAACAATCATGGATTATCTTAAATCTGATGATGATGCTCTAGTTACATCTAGAGATATTAAATCCAACTGTTTATTGTTGGATCTGAAAAAATATATTTATTTTTTGGAGGAGAATAATGTACGTTTAAAAACTTATTTTTTCTCTGATTGCATTAGATTTTAAAAAGTCACTAATAAATAGCAAAAATGAAATCAAGCGTTGAGGGTCGAGTGGTCAGCACAGCTGCCTTACAAGCAGTTGTCCTGGGTTTGCGGTTCGCTTCCCGGCCGATGCTTTGACACATGAAAAAAAAAATAGCAAAAATAAAACTTAAACAGTATTACAGTATAATAATTAATGGTAATTTTTTAAGGATTGCAGAAATAGAATTTATTAATTAAAAATAAATTTATTATTTAATTTACATGTAAAGTTATTGCTTTTCTATAATCTTTTTAAACATTTTAATACAGTGAGACTGTTTCATTTGTTTGATCTCTGCCAAAATGACCATTTTTTTTATTTATTTATTCTGGAATTTTTACATTTACTTTTTGTGAAACATTATTAATACATACTTACAAATATAAAAAAATGAATATTTTCAAATGTATAAAAGAATTGATTGTAGCTCAGCTCTGTTACTTTCAATGTTCAAACTTCTTATGAACTCCTAAACACCATTCAATCATTATTTCATCTTTAAAAAACATTCATAAATAAATTTACAAAGAAATATTTAGAAGAGATTGATAATTAAAAAATATGTCTATTATTACATTAAAAATAAATTAAAATATGTATTTAAAAAGATTCATAAATACTTTGGCAAAACAATTTATAACAGTTTTTAAAATTAATATCTATGCTCTTTATTACTTTTTACAATGCTTTTTTACAATCCACTATTGACAGTTTCAATTGCCTCAGCAATCTTCTTCAGAACTTCTACTTATATTTCCAAATATTACTAAAGTAATAAAGAACATAGATGATATTAATATTATATGAACTTGGCAATGCATTAAGAAAAAGTTATATAGTTTTTAAAATTCATTGCATTAAAAATCAATGCTAAAATACCTATATTTATTTTAAAATATTCATAAATATACTAAAATGGGTTCCCTCATTTACATGTTTTCATGAATTGATAAAGGCAGATGAATAATATTTCTGTAATGTAATTTTCATTATGTCATTCTCATGCAAGTTAGAGACTGGTTTCTATTCACTTTTAATAACTTCTGAAGAGCGGTAAACATTACCATATGATAAGATTGTGATTCCCAAGATATACATTTTATGTTTAAACAGCAATCAATATATATAGATATCCAATTTCTACAGTTTAATTGATAAGTATCAAACTTATTATTACACTCACAACTTTGACACAACCCACTTAATGGAAGTATATTAATAATTTTTATTAATCGTATTTCATGAATAATATTTCTGTAGTGTAATTTTCAATATACCACTATCTGCAAGATAGGGAATAGTTTGTGCATGAAATATGGATCATACATATTTTTCATATATTTTTAATGATCTGGTTATGATTATATCCTTCCACAGTGTGTTAAAAGTGAATAGAAACCAGTCTCTATGTTGTGTGAGAGTGATGTAGTGATACAGAAATATTAAGAGGATAATTTCTAGTCTAATGAATGACTAATAAAAATTATTAATATACTTCCATCAAGTGTTTGTGTCAATGTTGTTAGAGAAGTAAATTTAACACATTAATTAAATTGTAATAATTGAGTATCTGTATATACTGAACAATGTAAGAGATTGTGACTTGGGCCTTACGGATGCTGGTTCAACATGAAATTGCATTTGTGAGATTTTACATCTTTTTTACATGATTTGGGTCATGTGGTTATGATACCCCCTCCACAAGATGTTAAAAGCAGATTGAAATCAATCCCTACCTTGCACGAGGGTGATGTCGTGAAAATTACATTACAGAAATATTATTCATTAAATGGACAATCTCTACTCTAATGAATGACTAATACAAATTATTAATAAGGATACATGTTGCCAATTCCTGTATTAAAGTCTGTAGCGTCAACAAAAAGTGTTTAAAATAATCACAAATTATTTGGATCCAGATAAGAGACTGAGAATTAAAATTAAATTATTATATAAAGGAAAAGAAAGATTTTAGGTTATCAAGCGATTGTAGATAAGTAAAAATAACTTCCATAGATCATAAAATATTTAATTATTTTTTTTAATGATAAGAGTTATTACTTGGATAGAAAAGAGTGAAATATTGACAGAGATTCAGATTAGATTTTGTTTAAAAAAAAAAAAGAATTTATTCATTGTTAATCAATTGATTAAAATGCTTAGAGGATAAATAAATCACTTATTATACTTTTAGGTATGGAAACGACTTGGGAGAAATGGGAATAGATTGTGAAGAAATTTTAAAAATAGACTTGGGATTGTTATGAATAATAGAATATTTTTTATAAATACGAACTGGAAATATAACTGTGAAATTGGATTAAAACAGACATATATTGAGATAGAATAATTGAAAATAAGTTATAATTTTTTTGGTGGGATCCAGAAAAATAAGTATTATGATGACTATTTTTTTGCAAACAGGGTAAAAGATATAGAGGTGTTGAGGGAAAGGTAGAAAGAAGTATGAAAATAAATTTCTATGAGGGCAAAAATCTAAAATAATGGCTAACGGAATTGATAAACTGAAGGATGGAAAATGTAAAGTATTTGTTTTGAAGAAATGGAAGAATGTAGGTAATTACATACTGTATTTTTTGGGAAAAGGAATAATTATATGAATAGTTGAGAAGAAAAAATAGAATAAAATTGATTATGAAGATTTAACATATTTCTCATATAATAAATATGAGATATATAAAACAATCTGGAAAAGTCTGATGGTATCTGCTTCACTATTTGAAAATGAGGTATATTCATTGGCCAGAAATGTATTGGATGATAAACTGAGGAGAGAAAGTGAGAATGCTTAAGAAAAACTAGATGAACTTTTTTTAATGAGAGAAATTAAAAGAAGTAAATAAATTAAAATAGATGATTAAAAATATTATTAATTATTGTATGTAGAGATAATAACACTGGGGGGGAGAGATTTTAAGCTATGTAAAGTTAATAGATAGTGCATTTATTTCTAGTTACTTATATAAGAAATGGAATAAATAAAAAAAATATATTGCAGGCATGATAAATCAAATTATGTAAAATAAATATGAGTGTAATGTATGATGACACTGAATAAGGGACTTGAATAAAGCAAAAGACCTGTCAATTAGATAAATATTAAACATAGGCCATATTCATAATCCAGGAACCAAAACTGAACTAAAAAAAGAAATGCTCTAACAAATGTCCTTTTGTTGCTGAACCTTTATAATTTAACATAAACAGTTATACCACTATTTAAATTTATAAACATTTTTATGTTTAAATTTTAAAAATATAATAAGTTTAGAAAATATAAGTTCAATTACATTTTATTAATACTTTAAGAAAATTATTAACTATATAATTTTGCTGGATCTCCATTTCTTATGCTTGCTCATAACTGTTATTAAAGCAAGCAAAACTCTCCATACAGTAGTGCCACTCAGTGCAAGCCAGAATAATCAATGGATGTCAGAAGGCTTATACATAAAATCCCCATCTAGTGTCTACTCATCCAACATTCCCAGATTAGTTTCTAACTTGTGGATTGAAAATATTGTGCTTTCAATTTTAAACTCATAGTTTTGTAGTTAAATAGAGATAAAAGATGGCTGCTAGAGGGTTGCATTAGATCCTAAGATCTAGGTGCAGTGCTCTCAGATCCAATGCTCCTCACCGATGAAAGCCACAAGCTAGAAACTAGTCTGGGGATGTTGAATGAGTAGGTACTAGATAGGGATTTTTTGCACAAGCCTTTTGGCATCCATTGATTACTTTTGCTTGCACTGAGTGGCACTACTGTATATATAGAGTTTTTGCCTGTTTTTATTTTGATTGACAAATTTAATTTTTTTTTTATCTAAGACTTCTTTTTTTAAATTTTGATCTTAAAATCCAACATCTTTTCCTCCTTACTAACTTGTTAATATCTACTTTTTCATTCTGTGCTACAATATGAAATATATTGCATTCAATGTATAATCTTTTATCCATGAGTGAAGTGATATTTGAACATTATATTTCACAATTGAAAATAATTACTCACATACATAGGTGCTTTCAAATATTCACAACATTTTTACATAATAAATTTTATATTTGAAATATTTACTGTCAAGTTGTTTGCTAAAATTGGTGTGTTAATTTCATTATACTTATTTTTTAGTTCAATATTATACTGGAGACAATTACTTTTTTGATATTAGTTAATAAGAATTAAATAATTCATTTTCAAACTGTGTTAATTCAGAAAATCTTTATTCAAATTCAGTTTTTCCATTTGAGGAATGTATTTTTGAACAGAATAACTATTTCCAACAATATGATCTACATGTAAGATAGTAGATTAAATTATTCTTTGTCAACTGTATTTGTCCAAGATAGTTTTTCCAGAAGTGACTTAATTGAATCATACATATAGCATATCAATACTTCTAGTTCTTGCAGAGCAGTTTTCACAATGTTTACGTAACTTGTTATATCAATTAAAAGGGCGAAGTCTTTATATCAATGTTCATCAGTAAGCTCCATATAACATAAGAAATTGCTGTACTATGAATTCAATTTGTCCAACAAAGCATCCAAATTAATGATTCAAGATGTAAGAGTAATACTCATTTTACTGTTTTCATTATTATATTCATGGCAAGTTCCATCTTTGATTTTTTTAGTAGAAAGTAATTCCTGTTATATTATGCAATAAAACAATTTAACTTGGTTCTTGCTCTACATTTCCTTTTTCATTCAAATTCCCAACTAGGGATTATAACTTCAGTTTTACAAAAATCACCATCTGTAATTACACTTGCAAATTTTGACCAGTCTATCTATGCATTTTCAAGATTTTTCTCAATATAAAAATGTAAGCTATTTTCTGTCATTATTTCTAATATAGTTATCATATCCAATGGTTCTTCAGTCATATTCATATCATTAATATCATGATAAATACTGTTAACTGGAAATGTTTGTACATTTACCAACTGCAATGGAAATGTGACAAAACTATTTTTTCCATGCATTACATCTTTGAAGTTTTCTACTATCTCTTCAACATATTTTCTGATAAGTTTATTCTTTAAAATGCTTACTTTTTTCCAGCCAGATAAATTTTCGTCAAAAAATGGGTTTCAAAACCTCAGTATTTTTTTAACTTGTAATGTATATATATTTAATAGCAGCATCACTTGTTTTATTAACATTCAAATAAATTATCTGTTAAAACTTAAGTTCATTTTTGAAATATTTAAATTTGGCATCTTGCATATTTTCTGTATATTTATCATAATTCTTATTGTTTGTTTTATAATAGTCGTTAGTTTATATTCTTTTACCGTGATGATGCTTTTTTACATATTAAACATGTAGGAATACTTTTTACTTCCACAAAAAATATACCTTCTACCTTTTTTTTAAAATTTTCACCTTCTTGATCTATTTTCTTTTTTAAAAACTTTAATCCAGATATTGCTATGGGCAAAAAATATATAAATTATTTAGTAACTAAAACACAGACTTATTATATACCTGTGTCTATATATGTAATACATAGGGTATATGAGCACAGACTTTCGCACGACCCATCACTCTCCACTCTATCTCATAACACTAATACACTTGAACACATATGTGTTGAAAAGATAAATAATCACCAATATACATATTTCATGCTAAACCAGCAATCATCAGTTGGTCCAGATTACCATCTCTACACATATGTGCCATAAATGCTCAGATATATATTAAGATAGCCAATCTTCATACTTTAATGGACAGGCTTCAATCCACTCCACACTCCAACTCTTCAACCATCTATCCAATTGAAAATCTGATGATGGAACGGTCAAGTGTATCAGTGTCATAAGATAGAGTGGAGAGTGATGGGTCATGTGAATGTCTGTGCTCATATACCATAAATTATTTAGATAACTTTTTATGAACACACTATTATATTACAATGACAACTTGTAACCTATTGATATTGTATCACGAGTCTTTAAATGTGACAAATTATTTTCTTTTATATTTTGGCAAAATTTGAGGATAGAAAAATGATACAAAGACTTAAAGTAATAGTTTTGCCTTTGTTTAAACTGACGTCATCAAACATTTAGAAGTTAGAATTTTTTCTATTTTAATTTCTGCTAGATGTTAGAAACATTTATTTTTAGAAAAGAAATCATCATCACCATGGATTGGATATAAAGCCATTTCAGGTAGTATTCATATAACAGACCACTAATTTTTTATTCTACATTAAAGGGAACTTAATATTATTTAGCATGAGAAACAAGAGATCTAGATATCAGAATAAAAAAGACAATAACAGAAAAAAGAGTAGCTTATATAGAAAAGATTAATGAACATTTATTTTTTTAAATGTAGGATGTTGATCAAGATAAATATATGGAAAGTGGAAAAAGATAATGATAAATGAAAGTAACAATAATTTTAGGATTTTTTGTTTGACCTATTCAACAAAAAATAGGAAATATGCAGATTGGATAGTAGAATTAATCTGACAGTTTTTTTATTCAAATGGAATAGAAGAAGAAATGAATCAGATCTAAAAGAATGATTTGGTAATGAAAAATAAGATTATTATATTGTGATATAGTTTAAGCAAGGGAGAATGTTTACTTTGCTTGGTTGAGTTTCAGGATTTTTAGTTAAATAAAAAACATTTGACTTCATCTAAGAAGCCATTTTACAGCTCATCATATTAATATCTTTACAACAAACATCATGTTTCAAAACTTCTACATTTACAGTTTTAAGAATTATTTTAATATACTAAATTACTTTTCTGTTTGCTATTGTAAATCAGAAGTCAAAGAATGAAGAGGAACTTTATATATCTTATTGATTGAACATTTATCTTCAGTGTTTTAAAATGGAGAAGAATAATTCTGCTCTGTAAATTAAAATATCAATTGATTTAAATTAATTTATCCTAAAATTATCTTGATTGGGTTAATGTTATACATGATAAAAGTTATACATGATAATCCTTTATATAATACCTTAAAGTACAATAAGAAACATAACATTTTTTTAGATAAAATTATTAATTATAGCTGCTTGAGGACAGATCAATTATTTATAATAGCAAATCTCCAAGAATCAGCTCAAGAAAAATATTGTTTATTATATAACAATCACTTATAAGGCAGCAATATACTATCACAACTCATGAACAAAGCAAATTAATACAATATAGCTAGGAATAAAACCAATGGAATCTTGATAGGCATAGATGAGCTATTTGGTGTCATGATTTCATAATATTGGGGTATCTTGTTTTAATGTTTATTTCAGCAATAAGATAGTTTGATGAATATGGTCTTTGAAGTAATTTATATCTCTTATAAAAAATGATGAGACATAAATGACCTTATCATGGCAGAAAATAATTTTAGAATTATCAATATGAAACAAAATTTAATCTAAAATGTAATTCTCATACCATAAAAGTATTGGTTAGGGGACCAAAGGTTGATCAATTACTAAAACTAATAGTATCCTAATCCTGATAGATGATGGATGAAATGTTTGCTGAACAGTTAAATTATTCCACTGTTTAATATATTACTTGTCATCATTATTATTATGTTTTAAACTGATAATTATAGTAGCTTGCTTTTAAAATAACTGTTGGTGCTTTTCAGATGCCATAGTTGTCAAATATGTCTTACTGCACAATTTAAGAATTGAAACAATGATGTTTAATGATATATCCATTTTATCTACTACTTTTGATTTAGACAAGATATTCAGCTTAGTGAATTCAAAACAACTCCTTATAATCTTAAAAATAAAAAGATTGTAGGTCTGATGAAATGCCTGGGAAAGTATTGGATTTTTTTAGGAACATATGAACCCATAAAATTATGTAGCTAATCTTAAGAATGTTTTTATTTTTTCAATTTTTAAAAATAAAGATGAATAGACAAAATTGCAGTAATTAGCATGGAATATCATTATTATCTACTACAATAGAGGTACTTTCAAGGATTTTGATGAATAGGTTGCTCCCTGTTGTAAGGGAGTGATTATGAGATTCAATATGGTTTTAAAAAATCAAGAAGCATCATAAACATGGTTTCTGTTGCTAGAAAAATGCAAGGAAAGTTTTTAGAACAAAGAATGATTCATATATTGCTTTTATTGATTGCATCAAAGCACTTGATTCAGTTAATCAAACAAGTTCTATGGCAGTGTTTAATATTATATATTGTTTTTTTGGATTTCATCAAAACATTTGATTCAGTTAATCAAACATGTTTTATGGGAGTGATTGAAATTAGTTGGTTATCTATCAAAATTTATAAGTATTATATACATCCTGGATAATAGAATGAGAGAAAGTGGTTCTACTACAATATATAAAGCTGAGGTTAATTGAAATTAAAACTGGCATTAAACAAAGATGGGTTTTAATTTTTATGACAATTATCTTGGAACTATTTATAGGTGGCTTAATGAAGCTGGAGTCACAATGAAAATATAGATCTTATAGTAGGATTTTTTAATTTGAATTTTCTAAAAGTAAAAACAAGAATTTTTACTCTTTATTTTCTGAATTAACACTATACCGATGATTGTGCTATTTTTTCCAACTCAGAAGATGAATTACAGAATATACTTAATGTTTTGAATATGTAAGGACTTTGATTTAATAAGTTCTTTATTAGCCATTGATGGAAAAAGGACCTCAGCAAATTTTAGTTTAAATTGTTATCAACTTGAGAATATAAACTAATTTAAATACCTTGGTAGTTTTGTAAATAGAATGATGAACTTAGATGGTGATGTGCAACCCAGTCTCCAATGTAGTGTTGCTGCTTTTAACAAATTAAAAGGTAGACTATTTATTTCATCATAGAAAAATAACAAAGCTGAGATTTGGAAATTCTAGTGACGCAATAAAAAGGCATTTGAAAGTTTTGTTTAATGAGTGCTTCATAAAATTTTAAAAAATATAATGACAAGACCATAAAACCAATCAATATTGCAAGATGTAATATTATAGAACCCACTACTGTAAGATCATACTTTTATTGGATTGGACATGTTAAATGAACAATGCAAGACTTCCTAAAAGATTAATTTATGGAGAACTAGAACATGGTTTTCATGGGAAAGATAAATCCCATCTATCTGAGGTCATACCTGTGATTCATATATTTATCTGTATAGTTATTGCAAAAGTCATTTCTAGAGCACTTTTTTATGCTTTTTTTTCTTTCCTTGGAGTTAGAATGGCTATATACATTTATGAATAACTGTTGTATGTGTATGTACATATGCAATTCAATTCATAACCAAGTAACTGTACATAGTTTTTGATCCTATTTTTTTCTGAAGCTCTTAACAGATCAGTAGAGTTGACAACAGAATATTAGACACAATCAAAAATTTTGAAGTTGCTTTCTTCAATTTTATATTTGACTTTCTGGAATCCCTGTTTGTTTTTACATTGCAATGTATGCATGATTGGCTGTAAATTTTAGTTTACATATCTTTACACCATACAAATATTGCCATAATTACATAAATTATATGGCAAGAAATCATTTAACATCAGTACATATATTATTTCCACAATAAATATGACACAATGTAGCATATTGATTCATATGTTGCTATACTATTTCCATATTGAACAGTTGATGTCTGAATTAAGTAGTATGTTTTGTATTAAAAAAGAAATGCCACTACTGTTGTTGAAGTTATCTACATTGTGATTATTATCTGCATTTTGGTAGACAACATAAATATCTATATATTATATTATAAATATATATAAATTTAACATTTTTAACAGTTAATATAGATGTAATTAGTAAAAAGGATGACCATTATATATTATTAAATTTACAGCCAAGGTATATTGTGTGGAGCAATCAATCAGACATGGTTCTGTAGGCTAAATGAAAACAATTGCAAGTTTATCCAAGCCTCATTTTGGTTAGTGGTGACTTGGATAGCTTTGTTATTGTTTTCATTCAGCCTCCAGAATTACATCTGATTAGTTGCTGCACATCAATACATCTTGACTCTAGATTTAAATTTATATCTAAAATGGTCATCCCCATTTACTAATTAATTTGCATACATATATATACTATTATCATTATCATTTTCAACTATTAGCAGTACATTGTATAATGAAGATCTCTTGAAGTTTAATCCCATTTCACTGATCCATAGCCTCTCTATCCACACCACAAACAAGCTTTCTTATTCTATTCATCAATTTTACATGTGATTTCTTTGGAGTCAGATTAAGATTTCAATTCAGTTCAGCTTCACTTTAATCTCTCAATATTTTCAATGATGTCAATGATTTCTGTTTGTTCTTTTACCACATGTTTAACTTTCAATCCTTTCTTGTTACATTTTTTCTATTCCCAATATACACCTTTTCACACTTTGTTAAATGTCTTGTCCTAAATCTCAGGCACATAAGTAAGAATCAGTAAAATATATCTTTTAAAAGCACTTCTTTTCAAACACATAGTCATATTTTCTTTTAATACCTTTTTTTTTTCAGAATTCAAATACATTCTCATAGTATTTATATGTTGGACTATTTCCATCATCTAACATGAGTATTGAATGTCTTTAGAAAAATTTAACTTTGTTTAAATATTCCAAATACATTCAACTGTTAGTAATAGTGCACAGGTTAGTATATACACAATATTTTGAGAGGTATTATTTTCCTCTCTTCTTCAGGTATTGCTGGCCTGACCAGTGACAGTACTAGCATGGGAATCAAATCTGCATCCTTAGATTCTTGAGTATTAAATTTTAAGGTAATGCTCTAACCAACTGAATCAGTCTGACAAAGGCTCATTTGGTTAGAATGTTACTTTAAAATTCAATACTCAAAAATCTAAGGGTCTAGGTTTAATTCGCATGCTAGGTACTGTCATTGGTCAGGCCAGCAACAACTGAAGAAGAAGGAAGAATAAAATGTTGTGCATATACTAACCTGTGAAGGTTATTACTAACAGTTGAATGCATTTGGAATATTTAAATAAAGTTAAATTTTTGTAAAGACATCCAATACTCATATTAGATGATGGAAATAGTCCACATATAAATACAATTAAAACACCATCATCACAAACCTTCAGGAAAACACAATCATATTTTCTTTTAATACTTTTTTCTCCAGAAGCATTCCTACCAAGTTTAATTCTATGATTAACTTTATCTTTTATCTTGATCAAGATATTTATAGTTTTTTTTTTTTAATTCATAATTATCAATCTTTTCATCTTCTGAGAAATCTCTTAAACATTGCAATGTGTGTGTTTGTCCTGCATGCTTTAGTGCAGTAATCGTATAGCAGATTCGAGAGTTAAAAGTCTTGTGAACTTGAACATCATATGATTTCCTGAGCAACAAATCATTTAATCTACATATATATGAATGCACACATTGTGTGTACTTTTTCATTGTATATAGAAATATGTGTACATGTAAAATTAAAGAATTACAGTAGTTGTTTATTGAAATGAGTAGAATATAAGTTTTTAAAGAGCACCTCCATTAAGTAGTTGTAAATTTTTGAATGTTCAACCTTTTTCCACCTTTTTTTCTCTTGGCAACTAATTTCTTGTAGGCTATTGTAAGTATTAAAAACAACATTGATGATTGGTTAGCTCTATTCTCATGAGAGTTTTTTTATTCCCATGTAGTTTTTTTGTAAGTTACTTGGAAAGATTACAAGAAATGGCTAATTTTTTTTTCCATCTTCGCTTCATTTACTTCATAGGATGTGCCAAGGATGGATGGAGTAGCTGTCAGGCCTAAGATTAATTCTTTCTAAAAGTAGGAAAACAACCACGCTCAAGTGCATTTGTGGGAATTATTAGAAGATAATTTGAGAGGCTCTTCTAAAACAAATTGCCTATTACTTAGTAGGAGCTATTTTTTAAAGTTGTTATATCATTGTTGCTGATCCAATTTACATTTAAATAAACGGCCATTAAATTTAAATAGAGGAAACAAAAACCTAATAGCTTTTGTTCTTCATTTAAATTAGTATAATTTTCAATAATAATAAAAAAGGTTAACAAAAATTTTTAAATCAAAAATAAATAATTTACAATGGTACTGCAAATTTACATAAAAATAACTAATAATTAATTTTTATTTGCAATTATATTATAATTATGTATGCTAATGTATGTAAGTCCTTCGCAAGGTAAAGGCCTCGAAACATTATAATCGTACAATAACAGCTCGCGGGAATAAGATCACTCACGGTTAAATGAAATTCACCGTTAAAGTGGTATAGTCTTTTTTTCTCTCTTAGTAAAGTATAGTAACAAACTGATGCGTTATCGTCTTTATACTGACTACGGTATGGCAAAAATTAATTTAACGTAAAATTATTATATCAACACAATTATATTTTAATAATTATTCAAACTGTCATAATTTACGTCTTATTAACTTGATCAAAGATTGTTAAATAAAATTAAAAATAAAGAAACAATTTTACAATAAAATAAACTAATTTACCTCATTGTAATACTATACAATATTAATCTACCTTTTTACGTAATAAAGAAAAAATATGAGATAAAGCACGCCTTTGGTCTACCATGTATATAGGATGCGCACTATCGTTAGATCTGTAATACAATATGAAATTATGAAATAGAACCATAATTCATGGAACTTGAATTCCAAAATGTGGCACTTTATCTTTGGACTAAAGCATGCCACGAAATAAATACATTCTATACCCTTAAAATATACATTTCTTTACAGTGAATAAATTAATATAAATGTACATTTTTTGCATGGATAATTAGAATAGTCCCATTTTTATTATCTAACCCCTCTATAAATTTTATTTGTTTTATAGATGGGATTTTTAATAAATCTGTATTTTGACTGAAATTGATAGCAGTTTACTATTTTTATAGAAACTTCAATAGCTCTTATCGTAGCATAGATGATACCACTTTCGTTGTATGGAATAACAAAAGCTGTGTTTTAAGGGCTCACTTTTTTCCTTTTAAAATTTCTTTGTAGTAAACAATTCCATGTATGAGAGTAGTAGTAACTACAAAAACTCTTATAGTATATTTTTTCAAAATTTGTAATTACCTTATGATGAAAGTATAGCTTCTCAAAGTTCATAATTACATTAGAATATATTTTTTCCAAGTTTGTAATTACATTATTATAGATTTGATAGTATTTCTACTTCTGCATTTACCAATTTCTTTGGCAGGAGGATATTCTTCTTCATATAACTTTTTTTTTTTTGCTTTCATCAGGAAAAGATCCTGTTGTGTTCATATATTTTGCTGTTAGAAAATGCTTTCTGGCTGATAAATAAATGAGATTAAAATAAAGTAACACTTAATATATCTATTTGCAGTAATGATATATGTACAATAGTTTAAGAGTTCATCAAATAGTTATAATTGATGGAAATACAAATGTGTAGATGTTGACAACAACAGGTAGTTTGGAAAAATATTATGATTTCTTCTAATAAAACCTAAAACTTCCAGCCATATTGGCTTGCCTCCTGAAATATATAATACTAATTGGTCTTTCAAGTATATTATTACTTTTCAAATATTTTTTGCCTTCAGTAAACTGCAAAATCTCAATATGACAGATTCTTCCATTGCCCTTGAAAGTACTAAATATAAAACTTTTAAAATTGGAAATTATGTTTAAATGGTCTTTCCTATTTTTTTTAAATCTGAAATCAGCTGGTGATTGGAAGAGAGAGAAATCTTATGGAGTAAATGGAATATAATGATTATGGAATCATTAACATAGTGTGGTTTATTTAAAGTAATATATTGGAAAAAAAATTAGGACCAACAAGTTTATTCTGGTATGATCATTTGTCAGTTATTAATAGTCTGAGCAATTTTAAAAGTTATTGATGCATTGTGAAAAGAAAATGATATGATCAAAAATTCCTGCTATGGGAATGATTGTTAAGGAAAAAAATAATTCACAAATATGCATGTGGGGCACAAAGTTTTGAAAGTAAAAGATAGTTCACAATTAGATAAGTTGGTTTTCATTTATGATATTGCAATGGTAACAAATAGTACATTTTATTGTCTGCTTTTCAGTTCAGATTTATTAATTTAGAGTGTTATTATCTTTTCATAGGCTTGAACACAAATGCAACTGAGACTAGGTGTCAATCAAAGCTTTTTGATCTACTATTTTTTAACCATTTGACATATACTATCTATTTTGTTTTTAAAAATGTTTGAGTGCCTTCTTGAATTGTTATATTTGAATGTACATATTGGTCACCATAAGGCATAGAGGATAAATATTCTGATCCATATATCAGAGAAGATTCTTTTTTTGAAAGAATCAAATAGATCATCTGTATTTATTTACTTTTTTATGTTTTGGAGAATGTGGGTATTATAGAACCAATGTTACCATCTGAAAAAATGTGATCCTGAATTTCTGAATCTTTAAGTCTACCATTTTCACAGTTTTGTTTAAACCTTAAGAAGTGTTGTGTGGGTAGTGTAACAAGGTTAAGTAAATAATTAAAAATATTTTAGTTCAAGTGAACTGAAATTGAATTTATGGCAAAGTTATTGGTAATGGTAAGTATTGTTTTGTTAATACCATGTAGAGGGTGTAAAAAAATGGATTTTCCAATAGTTGAAATTATTTTGAGGGAGTTTGAAATCCACATTTTTCATAAACCACAGTGAAGATGATTAGGGTCTTGAGGTATCATTAATAAGGTGGTAGTTTGTCTGAGATAGTGATTTTACAGGCTGTTTCTAAATATGAATTTTTTTTCCACATGCTGAGATTATATTGTAGATTTTTTTTTGGTTTCTGAAAGTGAATGAAGCTCTAGACCGTTTTGTGAGAGTGGATTTTTAAATCATCATACTAAAATTGCAATTATCTTTTTCTCCCACAAGAGTTTCTTGCATGGAAGTCTATTTGATTGGAAATTATAATAGGAGAGAAGTATGAGATTTTTATTATGATTAGCATGCTGAAAAGTGATATTTAATTTAACAATTGTAACATTTTTTTTCTTGTTTAATAAAGTATTTGTTTTTAATAAATAAAAAAAAGTAATAGGTAGGATTTCTGTTAGAGAATTGACTATGATTTTCCAATTTATTTTGAAGTTTATTTTGGATGTGTCCACATTGGTTAATAGTGTAAATAGAAATGGAAACTTAGGAATGGATTAAGTTTTACTTTAAAATGTACTATTATACAATTGTCTGTATATATGTGCCAGACACAGGATTTACTGATAGTGAAGATTAATTTTATAGTCTGAAAAAATCATTAGACGTTTAGAGATTTGTTTTTTGGCTGGTAGCTATATGTGAGATATTGGAGTTTAGACAGGAAATGGAGATTTCAGGTATTTCATTTTCTTAATTAGTAAATTTAGGTAGGTAATGAATAATGCACTAAGTAAGGTTTTTTTATAGAATGGATTGGTATGATATCGTTGGGGGTAAAGTTTTTCTGGTTAGAATAATATATATTTGATTGTCTATTAGTAGGATAACAAGTAAATATAAGTAAGCTTTTGATACTTTTCATTCTTCCAGAATTTGGTTGAAGGTTACCGCTATGTTTAGCTGAATAACAATTACAGATATTTTTATATTGTTTTTTTGCCATTTATATAATTGCTTTGAATAGAAACACTATCTGACCAATTAATGATGCTTTTTTTTTTTGTAATTTGAAATTTAGATATATTTGTTATAATGTAATGCTGTATTTTATCTTTTATTACTCAATCTATTATTTTGATGTTGAAGTGACACTTTATTGAAATTTGACATAAGTTTATTCATATGAAAACAATTTACTGTTTTTTATAAATGAAGCATGTGATATTTAGAATTCTGATATTTTATATATGCCATTGGGAAAAAAAAGTGAGGTTAGACATATATTGAGCTATGAATTTATTAAGTTTGTCATATATAAATTTAAGATGCCAATCTGATACTGACCTTTTATATGAAGTCTCATCTCTAGGAGTGAATTGAAATCCTTTTTTCAGTTTGCTATATAAAAGGTGTAACAGACTGAGGAGTTGAAAAAAAGCTTGTCTTTAAAGTGTATATGTATTTGTTCTAGTATAAATTCTACACAAATAGTATTTTATTGTATTTTAATGGCAGGTGAGACTCAAACTGGGGGCAGGACAGTGATCCAATGTCCATCTGGTATAATTTGTGGTCAAGATGTAAGGGTTATTTAAGAATAATTTTACTTTTCTCTCCATGTATTCTTTAAGTTATTCTGGAATTGATTGTTATTTCTTTTTTATTGCTAAAATTCTGGGACAGTCTTGGTCTAGTTGTGATATTATGATTTCTACATAAATATTCTTCATGTAATAAAGATGTATATGAGAGATGATGACCTGGCCCAACCGATGAGTGCTGGTTCAGCACAAAATGCATCTTGGGGGTTATTTGTCTTTTATTGTATCTTTATATGAAGTTATTTATGAAATAAAAAAAGAATGGAGAAATATGGAAGTTGTCTATCTATAAAAAAGATATTACACATGGGAGAAAGAGAAACGTAAATAGCCACGTGTGTGTGTGCTGAAAATCAGATATATTAATATTTAACTTGGTTTAATGTTTATATCTGTGCTAGAGAAAATCTCTAGTTTAATAAATGATTAGTTATAATCATTTAGTATTTATCAAAAAGTTGATAACGTAAAAGTTGGGAGAGGAGTAAATTGACGCTTGAAAATAAAAATGAGACAATTTGCTCTAAATACTCTTCATGTAGTAAAGATCTATATGAGAGATGATGACCTGGCCCAATTGATGAATGCTGGTTCAGCATGAAATGGATCTTTGAGGTTATTTGTCTTTTATTGTATCTTTATTTTTATGAAATAAAAAAGAATGGAGAAATATGAAAGTTGTCTATCTATAAAAAAAGTGATTTATTATAGATGTCATCCATGAGACAGGAACCTTGTTGGAGTTCTTATGGTATTGATGACTTGGTTTATATTGAAAGATATATTAACATATGTATGCCAGGTTTGGACAAGATATAGTTGTATATCTTTCATATTGTGCAAATAAGCATATATTTATGAAAAGAGAAATCCATGTGTGTGATAGGATTATTCTGATGGCTCTTCCAGTAATAACTGTTGATCTGCCATTGAAGTTGAAATCCAGAGATACTATAACTACTCAATCAGATAGAGGATAATTTTTTAGAAATATGTTCATTATGTTCTGTAATGATGATGAATAGAAAACTAGATCTATTAAAGATAATTATCTACCTATCATTGTTAAAAAATACTGACCCCTCTGCCAGATAATGTTTTCCACTCATCATAGGGAATGGAAGCAATGGAATCATTAATTTGATGAAATTTTTATATATTATGCTGAAATCCTCTATGAGTACTATGGAATGTGAGGTGACCACAGATTTGGAGTTTAGAATAAGAATTAATGTATTTATGATGGTGGGCTTGAGGGAATGTATACAAGTGCTATGTTTTAGTATAATTGTTTTGTGATGAAGAGTGAAAATTAGGATGTGTATGTCAATACATAATATTTTAAACAAGCTAAAGGGGCATTATTTGTCAATGATGATATGTGTTTCTGCTAATGGTGTGTCTGATATTCTTGAAAAGTATGTGAAGCCATTGTAATTTAATTTAGCTGAAGAATTAATTTGTGATCCAGTGTAAATTTTGGTCTTTATCATACCAAGTATGTGTGGTTAAACTATATCACACCATTTAGTTAGAAGTTTAACTTTTTCAGGAATCCTTGTTTATAAAACTTTTATTTCTATTGAAAATAGAATTTTGGCAGTATATATTTTTTAATGCACTCACAAATTCATATACCATTACTATATATAATAGTATTCATCTTCCTTATATAAGCAAACATTTTTATTTTAAAAATGTGAACATCTTTTAATTATCAAATGGCAATTAAAATTAAAAATTTCATTATAAGATAAATAGTAAAAATATTGATAATGAACAAATTTAGTAACCAAAAGTTATCTACACATGCGCATATAAAAAAAAATCTCAACCTTCACACATCTCTGACAGTTTCAAAATTTATGTTAATCCAAAAAATTCTTTTAACTAAGAAGTTTTCTGAAATTTTAAATTAAATTTATTAATGCATTTACACACTTTGAAAGATTTTTTTTTTTTGTTTATACACGTACTTAAACTCTGCAAATGAAAACTAATTATATAAAATAAACACTATCACTTTTACCAACCTTCTTTCTTTTATTCTTTTAAAAATTTATTTAACTTTAAAGGAGATCTATATATATTATGCATAAAACTGCAAAAGAAATGAATCGTTGATACATTTTAAAACGTGCATATTTATTTAAGACAGTTTCTGATGATTCACTGCAGAAGCCACCACCTTTTACTTATTTGGTCAACTGTAAAGCTAGGAACCCAAGATAATAAACACAATAACATTTTCAATTCAATCTGATTTGCTTGTATAGCCATATGGATCTGAACTCAGTTCAGCATCTAAACATTTGGGATCTTTTGTTTTTCAAAAACCTGCCACCATTATCCTATAGGCAGGATAGGTATAAAACCATCAAAACATTACATGATCACCATTTCATATGCATACACAGGCTGTTAATAACAGTAGCAAACTCTCCATACAGTAGTGCCACCAAGTGTAAACCTTCATAATCAAAGGATGCATGAAGATTTGTGAATAAAATTTCTTATTTAGTGCCTACTCATTCAATATCCCCAGATTAGTTTTTAACTTGGGGCTTTCATCAGTGAAGAACCTTGGATTTGAGAGTACTGCACCTAGACTTATAGGATTATGGTGACTTGGGTTTTTTTGAAAAAAAAAACAGACCCTAAAATGTATTGATGCGGAACTGAGTTCAGATCTATATGACTATACAAACAAATGAACTTAGATTAAAATATTATTGGGTTTTCATCTTGGGCTCCTAGCTTTATAGTTAATCACATAGGCAAAAGGTGGCTGCTGGATGGATGAAGTAAATCCTAAGATCCAGATGCAGTGCTCTCAAATCCAAGGCTTCTTACTGATGAAAGCCACAACTTAGAAATTAGTCTGTGATATTGGATGAGTAAGCACTAAATAAGGATTTTATGTACAAACCTCTGTTGATTATGAAGGCTTGCACTTAGTGGCACTATTATATGAATTTGTTACTGGTAATAACTCAAGATGTTTGATATATTCTTTCATGTCTGTTGATACAATGATCACATCGTCAATGTTCATTGTCATTTTCTGCTTATCTCAAGTGATGTAAATATTTTAAAAGCTTTGTGCTGCTGTTTTTAAGCCCAATGGTAATCTGTTGAGATTATAACAGTATAATCTTCCTACCTAAATACAGCATATTGATGATCTTTTAAATGAAGAGTGATCTAGCAATAATACAAAGTCAGGCCAAAGATGTAGAAAACTTTTCTTAAAATTGTATTAATGAATCATTAGTGGGACATTATAATCAGTTGTAGCTATTATGTATAACTGCCTGAAATCCAGACAAAAGTTTACTAATTCAAAGTTTTGTACTGAAGTGAACATTTAACAATAATACCTTTCTTCAACATTTTTATAAATTGTTTGTTAACTTCTTTTTTATACTGATGAGCCATTTGGATGTGATCTAGCTTGGTACAATTTATCTGTGGATATATTTTAATCATTCATTCATATCTCCTTATGAACCCTAGTACTTCAGTGAATACTTTATTAAATTATTTGAATATTAATGTTAATCTACCATGCTGGTTGTCTTTGATAAGTTTTCTTATGCTAATTTTATCATGAATAATTGTTACTAAGCAGTAGACTTTCACAAAATCATGTAGATCAAGTGAAGTTAATGATCTCAACATCACAAAAATATTATTCCTTAGCATAAACTAGGACACACTTGAATTCATGCATAAAGTATGAATGCATTCTTTTAATATAACAAAATATAGTTTACAATTTTTCTATTAATGCACAACTAAAACCATATTTGCCTTGAAGCTAATTTCACCTTCCTACTTTTGCTATTTAATTGAAAAGCTTTTTGTGAATGTGAATTTAAGCAGAAAGGTGTGAACAGCTATACTATTTTCTCATATAGTTTTTCTAGCAGACAATTCCAAAACCACTTTTGAAATACATTCAATTTTTGGGTAGATCTGTTTTGCAAACCATAAAAAATTTCTTTTGCTCCAAATGGTATAAGAAAGCCACAAAGTAAAGAAATGCTCTATTGAAAGTCTTGACACTTTAATGTGTTATATAATATGTTATACTTGATAGTTTTTTGCAATATTTTAGGAGAACTATAGCTGCAGCATGATTATGATGAATGATATTGTGCATTTTTATTTTCATATTTGGTACAATCTCAAATCCACTACTGCTACTTTTAAAACAGGCAATAGATGTCAGAAGGCTTGTGCATAGAAGGGAGAGTTTTGCCTGTTTTAATAAGTTTTAAGCAAGCATAAGAAATGGTGATCATGTGATGTTTACTGCTACTTTTATCATTTATATTCACTTTAAAATTGCTGAAGATTTTTTTTCACTTTTTTTTCTTTTATAAAGATTAATTTTTATTCTTTTTATATTTATTATAATAATATAAAGTTGTTTCTTTTTGTCTTAGTTTGTTTGATGGCTGAAACCTTTTTTTACAGTAGAAGCAATCTGTTGATTGATTATTCATACCTAGCATATTCACTAGTTGGCTACTTATTAAACAGTGTAACAAATGAGTGCCAATTAGTATTTGTTTTACCTTAGTAAATATATTATAGTGTTTTATTCAAATGAATTTTCATTGGTTAAAGTGTAAATGATTAAAACTCTCAATCTCACCACATGCTTCTAAAAAAAGGTTGTGAAACTGGAATTATACCTTTCCTAGGTAACTTCTTTTGATACTTATCCATCCAATAGTTACTCAATTTAGCTCCACTTTACTTGTGATACTTCTTGAAGGTGGCTAGACTTATGGCCATCGGGCATTAAATTTAATTAAAAGTATCTTTCTAAGTTGCTCAGTTTTTTTTAAAGGTGCTTCTCCTCTGAAAGTACTAATTCTCAAGAACTGATTTACTATTCTAGGTATAAACATTAATTCTTACTAAATGCATCATCAGAACATAATTACATATAAGATTTTAACCTTAATACTAGGTGTCTTGAGTGCCTAATTTTATCACAAGAAGGACCTCTATAAATCTCAACACAAGATTACAACTTTATAAAGATAAGAGCAGCCATTGTATCTTCGACCTATTTTCTAATTATACAGGCAAATCTAAGGAATTTTGATTTGAGAGTGTGAAGCTAGTAAGTTGTTCATTAATTACATCCACTACCTTATTTAGAAATCAACATTCACAAAATCTTTTCAATTCACAGCCAGATAATATTTAGGTCTTATGACTAAAAATATTTCAAATCAATTTAAAGTTGTAAATATTAATTATTATTAAGTGCATGGTCAGCACATAATTACATATAAGGCTTTAACCTTAATACTATGTACCTTGAGTACTTAATTTTACCACAAGAGAGACCTCTACAAATCTTAACACAAGATTATGACTTTATAAAGATAAGAGTGGCCATCTTATCTTCAACTTATTTTCTAATTATATAGGTAAATCTAAAGCATTGTGATTTGAGAGTGTGAAGCTAGTAAATTCTTCATTAATTAAGTCCACTACCTCATTTAGAAATCAACATTTGTGAAATTTTTTCGATTCACAGTGAATTAATATTTAGGTCTTATAATTAGAAATGAACCTCATTTAAAAATCAACATTCACAAAAAAATTTCGATTCACAGTGAGTTAATATTTAGGTCTTATAACTAGAAATATAATTATAAGACCTAAATATTAACTTATTGTGAATCAAAAAAATTTTGTGAATGTTGATTTCTAAATGAGGTAGTGGACTTAATTAATTAAGAACTTACTAGCTTCATATTCTCAAATCAAAATGCTTTAGATTTGCCTATATAATTAGAAAGTAGGTTGAAGATAAGATGGACACACTTATTTTTATAAAGTCATAATCTTGTGTTAAGATTTGTAGAGGTTCCTCTCATGGTAAAATCAAGCATTCAAGGCGCATAGTATTAAGGTTAAAGCTTTATATGTAATTATTCTAGATATGTAATAGGATATGTTGGGGCATAAATTTGTAAATTTTTTTCATATACTTTTAACTTCTGTCAATGTTTCTGTATTATTCTTATTTGAATATCATTTGATGATTTATATTTTTCTCTATAGGGCAGACCTTGGTATCTATCCATTTTTTTCTGTCCAGTTTTTATCTTTTCCAAATAGTTATTATGTAATGAGAGATTATGTTTTTGACTTTTATATACATGGATAGTTGCAACATAATGGATTATGAGATCAGAGAGATAAAAATTAAAATTTGGAAAATTTACATTATTTATTCTATAGGTTCAGTTAATTATTAAAAACAATATATATATATTGTTGCAGCACATATCATAAACAATATATAGGTTCAGTTAATTATTAAAAACAATATATATATATTGTTGCAGCACAATCATTGCTATTTTACATGTGTTATAAGGCCAATAAATAGATATCTTCTCTATCTCATATAAATAGCAATAAGAAGAGCAGTGAACAAATAACCACTTTCTGCATCCTTCTTCTATTCTGCAGTAAAATCATTAATTATTACGTATATAATTTTTGACATTAACTATTATAAATATATATAAACTTAAAATTAAAAAAATATTTATTTATACATAAGTAAGAGATGTTTGCTGTCTGTTAGTAGCATTAAATTTGTATGCTTAAATATACATACCTTTATTTAACATACTATTTATTATGATTTACATATGTATAAGAAATATAAACAAGCCTATCTATAACTATTCAAATTATCACCAGAGAAAAAGATTCATCCTACTTTCCTCCAAAGATGAACAATGTAGACACTTCTCACCAGGTTAAATCATTATTATGATTTTATTCTGTTGTTTTGCCCCTTAAGTCAAGAATATCTAGACACTCGCTGGTCAAGAATTGTATGGCTATTTAGGATGACTATATAGGTCGAAAAAATCATACGCAGCTTATAACACGTAAAAAATTTATTAAGCTTTTCCAATCTGATTTTGAATCTCAAGGAAAATGAACTAACCAACATATATGAATGAAATATAAATAAAAATATGTATATACCAAATTAAAATGCAATTAAAAATTTTAAAATATTACAAATAGAAAAAATGATAGAAAAAATAATTAATATAGTAAAGAAAAATTATGCTTTTTATAATAATATGCAAATAATATTACAACATCAAAAACAGTTGAAATTGGATTATAATCCTTACTGTAAAAAAAAACAGTATATAAATTATTGAAATCAATATTTTAAAAATACACATGAAAAAATTAATAAATATGTTGATAATTCTAATTTAAATTTAAATTATTATAAAAGAATTAAAAAAAAAAACATTGAATATTGATCCGAAATATAGCTTTTTACTTTTTTTGTAAAGTGAATAATTTTAAAAAGTAATTTAAAAGAGACTGGTAGAATATAATAGGTGTTTGTTTACTAACTTTAAAAAAAGTGTTTAAAAAGTAATATTTATATTAAATTAGGTAAACAGTGTTAAAAAATTATATATATATATAAATTCAATTAGACAAACAAAATGAAATAGCTTTTAAATCAATCAGTAGCCACCCCTCCCTCCATAGAGGACCAATAAAGAAAAAAGTAGGACTGGCAATTTCGGGTGTTAGAAGTTTGAGCAATTACCATCTTGCTTTATTGAATTGTTATTTGAGATAGCTATAGACCAGCTATCTGAAACAAAAATCATAAGCTTGATTATTTTTAGTGTATTCCGCCGGATTCACATAGGCCTGATAGGCGAATAACTTTGCAAAACTAGTAGAATACTTGCTGTCTTAACAAGCTAAAGGACCTAGTTTGAATTCAGATTGCACTAAATATTTATAAACCACGATATTTAAACTTTTCAAGCTATTTTTATAATCACATAAGTTTTTTAATATCGATTCAATTATAACATGGGAAAGACTTTCAAAGATAATTAATTAGCGTTGATGTTAAGTTACATTTCACGAAAATTAACTTATTCCCATTTCTTTAAAACGCAATTTTTTTGAAATTTAAAATTGTATCGAATAATTACAATTGATAAACTGTCGAAAAATTATAATTGAATAATTGCAGCATAAATTTGTATTAAGAAGAGATCAGTTATCAGAATTACTGCACAAATTAATTCCATCTCTGATGGGAATCGAATAAGATAACTTTTGCTCACCTTAAAACTACTCTTCCACTTAGCTAGTTTGAAATTTAATCTGTTACTTCTTTTTCTCGAACATTACTTGATTTTGCAACTAACCAATCAATTACTTTTACTACCGATGCATGTATTCATTACCCTGAAATCGTAAAAAAAATATTTTAAAGCGAACAGATTTTTTTTTTTAAATTGAAAATATCGGTCTAGTACAGAATTTTTAATTTGAAAAAAGTTTTAACCTGCTCACGCATATATATATATGTGAGTGAGTATACACAACAACACATGTATATCAATTGAACGTCACATGATTCAAAATGTCAAGTAAGTTTCAAATATGATAATTTAACTAAAGTTAATGTTTGTGTGTGTGTCAGTGCATATATATAAACTAGAATATTTTATTTAAAAAAAAAAAAATTTTTTTTTCATATTTTTCCATTCTTAATGGGTTCTCCTTGTTCATGTCAAATGAGTCTCATCCTGTGGGATGGCATCTCCCAGTCATTAATCCTGACATTATCAGGAGTTTCTCAGAAAACACTTGTAAGATGATCCACATGATGGATGTCCTTGCTGTTAAGCCATGATGAAATCTCATAATTGATGAAAATTTTAAGATCAATCTGTCATTTTATCGGTTTAGATGTCAGAAGGTTTTCATTTTTTGATCACCTGGAATTCAGTTTACGAGATTGTTAAAGTATAACATTCTATTTTCTTATATCAATGTAAATGAAATTTTAAAAAAACCAATTTAAAAAAATACTAAATGATTTTCAATATTTTAGCATATCAAGAAAATAGAACTTTATTATTTGATAGAAATCTTCATAATTATCTTAAGGCAATGATATACATTATTTGCTGAGAAAAAAAACCAATTCTAAAAAAAAAGTTAATATAGTGGAACGGCATTATTGCTCAGGAAATCGTAAGAAATTAGAGCGACAAAGCGCCAGAACTGGGATCGAACTCATGATTTTACATTCGAGAATCTGATAAGCAAAGTTCAGAAGAATTTATAAGCTATGTAAAAACAAAGCCTAGGTTTTTAATAATTAATATACTGATCCTAGTAAAAAATATTATTTAAATCCCACCCCCTCCCAATAAAATGTATTGTTCTATGTCGTGGCAGTAGATAGAAATGAAGATGACAAACACAGGTAAGCTATTTAAATTTAACTAGAAATAAAAAAAAGTATAATTTAACTATGAACTAATATAATCCCAATGATCTTTCTGTGCTGGCGGATAGTTACATAGTGATGAAATTGAAATGTAATATACACTGATAAAAATTAAAAAAAAAACAACAGAAAAATATTTATCTACATTGTAATGATTGATGGATAGAAACCAGTCTTGTATGAGGGTTGCACTGTGAAAAGTATTAAGTTTTCAACATGGATTTGGAGATTTAGATGGTTGATTCCTCATCTCATTTGAAGAGCAAAAAGAGAGAGGGTAGAGTGGTATAACTTTTTGACTAGATAGATGGTTGAAATGTGGCAAGATTGAGATGAGGGATGAACTGATAATAATAATAAATATATTTACATAGCAATGATTATTCATCCATGAAAAATACAAGTGGAAAGAAATCTTGTACAATAATGATGTAGTAAAAGATATTGGCCTATCAAAATGAGTTTAGATATTGATACTGCAAGTTTCTTTGAAGAGAAATGTTGTTCATGAAATCATGCCTGATAAGAAAGGATAATCTGATTTTCTGCATTGTGCATGGTTTGCAATGTGGTGGAAGTAACATAATGAATGCACTGATAAAAATAAAAAATCATATATATAATGTAATGGTCAGACTAACATATTTTAACAATTTATATTTTTCTCTTTTTGATGTGATATCATGTGATGCACTGTGACTTCTCCTTATATGAAATCAGGAATCTCTCAGCAACAAGGCCAAGAGAAACCTGTTAGCCACTATACCTTCCCTTTCCATTCCCCACCCTAAGTTTTCCCATATCCTGGTCCATCACATTTCCACAACATAATCTTTGTCAACTTCATGGCCTTTATATCTAACCCCCTTATCTTCTTTTCCCAAACCCAGCATAAAAATCAATAACTTACTTTCTGTATAATCACTTTCATTATATTTCTTCTTCCACAACTTTATTATTTGTATCCTTTCTGCTTTCAGTGATTTATATTCAATTAACAAATGCCTAATATTTTCTATGCCTTCCTTACACAACATTATTTACATAAGTTACATGGGCGCCACCTAGCTTTAGGTTTAATTAAGCATCAGGAAATAAACCAACACATATTTAAGACAATATTTTATTTAATAATGACCATTATATAGTCTTATTTGCAATGCTAGGTTAGATCAAGGAGAACACCATGGATGCATGTAGACCATACAGTCATGCATATAAAGATGATAACAAAGTTTGATTACAAATGTAATTATTAAATAATATGCAATTTAATTTTCTTTTAACAAAGTCCTTTTGTCTTTATAAAGTATTGTTTTATTTCATATGTAGGTAAAAAGACAATTATTACTCATAAATGCCCATGCTATCATTATTAAATTTAATTTTAATCTTCATTTACATTAATATATTTATAGATAATAGAGTACATTTATTTTACATTGAACCTGATTTCAATAAACTTAAAACACAACTCTACATATGAACTCATAACCATAAAACCGTTTTCTGATTCACATGTCTCCTAGTATCAACCCATAGATATATTCTATATGGGATAGGCATCAATGCAATCTTTATAACAATAATTATAAGGAATGATCTTTTTTTAGATTCTAATTCAATAATGTGCAGCCACTCTCTTTATATGACAACAACTTTAAGGAATGGTCTTTTGATCCTAATCTTAATTCAATAAAACTATAATATATACAAGGATGGTTCACTCTGATACCAATCCATAATTTATAAAAAAAACAACCTATTTATAAAAAACTAGATAGGAATGTATTCTACAGTGATCAAACAATTGCATATGTATAATACAAATTCATTTAAATAAAATCTAATTCTCAATAATTAAATATAGAGTTAGTTATCAATAAATGAATCTGATTGATATAACTACATTATTAACTATGCTTATTTAAACTTGGACACTTCATGTGCAAGTGTTTCATTTTACATTTTGCCATGATTTTTTACTCTTTCCTCTTAAAGTAATAATTTATTCAAAATAATATATATTTAAAAAAGTTTTTTTTTTCTTTTTAAAACTAATAATTTCTATACATAATATCTAGATTACGAATATCAAATATAAACTCAAAAGTAGTTAGGATAAAGTTCAAACAGTCTTTTACATATAAAACTTACAGAACAAAGTAGTTGTCATTTATTTCTTCTTTCTGATAAATATTCAACAGTTTATATGGGAATATAATATTCCTTCACAAGTTACATACCTGCTATCTGAAATGAGCATTATTCTGTATTTTTATTGGAGTTATTTGCAGTCGTCCAAGTATTATAGGTTAGGTATATATAGCCAGCTGATAATATTCTTTTTTTTATTCACTAAACATAGTGAAAGTTTAATAGGTCTGAATGAGGAAAGAATCAAAGTAAAACTGATTTTATATAAAAGTTAGTACTTTTTTTGAACTTGTTTCAGTTCATTTTTTTCTTAAAACAAATTTACATATAGTTTTGATTGCTCAGACAATTTTTTTTTTATTGAAATAAATAATAGATTGTTCATTTCAACATATAAGCCCCATGATGTAGTAATTAGTGCATCAGCATGTGGTACCCAAGATCTGAAAATTGAATAAAATCTGAATGAATTTATAATTTTTTTCAGGTTGCAAGGAGGCTTATAATTTTTCTTCCAGGTAGACAACTCAGCAAGTCATCTAATTTTTGTTTAATAAATATCTAGATATTGATAGCTAGAAAGTAAAACAAGAAAACCTTAAACCATCCTATATCCTGTAGCTTGATAAGTTTTGAGAATAATACACCCTCTGCACTGTTTGCCTTTGAAAAAAACATATAGAAATTTTTGCCTTGAATTGGGATATTAACGGTAGTTTAATTTGTATAGATAATCAAATATACACAATGCCAAACTAATAACTAATATGCTATTTTAATGTAATAGCAAATTTGATAATAGTATGTTATCAATGAATTGCTTTTTGTGATTTAATGCAATTATAGAGTGATGGGTGAAACTCAAGGTCCATGAATAGTGGCTTTTAATTTATCAGTTCCACCTTAAACATTTTATTAATTATCAAGTGATGAATTGATTGGCTAGTTTGTTTAAACATTGTTAAACAGTATTTAAATTATATATATATATATGCACAAATAAAATACCCATTATTAATTAATTATAGTTATAATAATAAAATATTAATAATGGTGATAATAAAACATACAAATAATTATTTTAAATCACAGAAGTACTTTCAGTTATTTTCACAATCTTCTTCAACTAGAAATAGTTTAAATTTAAATTTAGTGGAAGCAAGCATCAACATATTATATCTAAGATGCATGACTTTGACATTTGCACTTAATTTATTAATTAAAGATTTATTATTTCTATTTATCAAAATTACCTCTTTGATTTTTTTTTGTTTATTATAGTTTCTTTCTTCATGAAGAATTTTAATATTTTTCAGATTGAAATTGAAAGTAGACTCACATGTTTTTCATGATTAAAGAAAGCAGATGCTTTTATTAAATCATTATTATTCTTATTTTTTACATGTTTTATAATAGTTGATACTTTTTTTAATATATTAAATCTTGATTTACTTATGTATAAAACCTTGCACATACATATATAATATTACTTTTTTGTTTCAAAAATATATATTTTTATCTAATTAATTTATCAATCTATTGATACTAGATGTAACAAAAAATCAAACATTACATATTTTTCTCTATATATTTTAAATAAATTTAGTTTTGAGCATTAGAAACACGTGGAACAAATTTCCATTTTTATTATTAACTTTCTGCTCCTTTAAATTAATATATATATATATTAAAATTGACATAAAATATAGCAAATTTATTTATCACAAGTCTCATTTTTGTGTAATTTTACATTTTCAAAAATATGAAAATATACATAATTTAAAAGGTACACATTATTTTTAGTTTTTTCAAAATGTTGTTTATAAATTTTATCCTTTAATTATATATTGCAATTTAAAAAAATCAAGCATATTCATTTGTATTTTAACTTCCCCAATATACTGGCACATTGACATTAAACATTTTCAAATTATCCTTATTCAAATATATCATCTCATCACTTTCAAATTTTCATTTAAATTTTAAAATAGCACTTGTTATGAACTTTTATGTAAATTAATTTTGAACTTATGACTATTAACTTGATTAATCCATTAATTATATTATTATCATTACCATTCATTTCAAAGGAATTTTGAACTGCAACAATCCCACTTCTAAGTTATAATCCTTCTATATACCACTTACATATTTAGATCAACATATTTTTGAATAATTTGTATTCAAGTATCAGGCAAATTAATAAGGTTCATGCTATTATAAATTTATGGATATTGTTTATCATACAAAAAAATATTTTTTTCCTCAAATTATCTTACTAAATTGAATTCAAATAATTTAAAAACATTTTTACAAACTAACTAAAATTCATATTAATAACACCAATCATTTTCAAAAGATATGTTAATAATGCTTTTGTTTGTGGACTCGAAGATAATATAAATTACTTTGTGAATAAATTAAATATGTTAAGTATTTTAAAATGGCCAGATTGAAAAGGGACAATAAAAGTATTAAATATTTTGAGTTGTATGTATCAAAATATGCTAATTTATTAAGTTATAAATTGATAAGAAAACCATTACAAGGAAGAGGTTATTTACATTATAAATCAAAAGGTAGCAGTTATTCATAAAATGAGAAGTCTTAGATTATTTTTATTTCATAATGATAAACTGTATTATTATGACACAAAATATTGGAAAATTTACAAAAATGATGATTAAAGTTGGGTATGATAATAAAAATTTGCTATACTTTATGTCAGTTTAAATAATATGTGTTAACTAAAAATGAACCCCCCTAAAACTTTCAGCACTGTATTCTCATAGGTTCGTCTGTTCGAACCCAACCTGTCAATGAAACTTATGAAAAAAAAATTATAACACTTCTTTTCATATAACATTTTAAATATTTTTAAAAAGTTTGAATTTTTAAAATAAATAAATGTGTAAGTATATTTATATATTTTAACATCACTTCCATCATTTTTTTTTCTCCAAAAGTTAATAAATAAATAAATAAATAAAATATTGAAAGATTGAAACAACTTACAATGTCAGTAATAAAGAAAGTAGAATATTTATCTAACACAATAACATTAATTTAAATTTAGAAGAAAAAAACACCGTTAGAGTGAAATATATTAAATTTTCCCCAACTTCTCATCTCAGTATGAAAGACTATATGGAACATTTAAGTAAGATAGTAATATTACAAATTCTGGAAGTTATTACTATATTTTAACCACTTAAAATAACCCAAATTTAACACGACACAAAATAATTTGAAAGATTCAAATATGTTAAGCTTTTTCTAATATTCAATCTCAATAACAAAGAGTCTAGAAGGACATTTATCCAATACAATAATATTAATTTAAAAATTATATTTTTTTTAAAAGAGGAAAAAAACTTTATAAGTTACATTTATATATTTTAATAACTATAAAATTATTTACAAAGTAAGAATTTAACATAACCCTGATATAACGTGCTACATAAAATCGTCACTTCTATTTCTTATGATTATATATATTATAACGATCGAAAATGAAAGTGGAGATCGAATATAACCGCAAAAACAATATCTGCAACTACCAGGGCGCCATCTAGGCATTTAAACCTAGAAAAATTTATAAAGTAGGCAGATACGCGCTGTTAAGATTCCACTTTATTTAAATATTCAGATCGTTAGCCCAAGTCACTAGCTCAGCGGAGACGCAGAGATAAAAATCTATAAATTTTATATCTTAAATATAAAAGAATAAAAGCCACTGCCAGAAATTAACACATAAAAAATATTTATTTACGCACATATAAAATAATATTTAAATTTTGAGGAATAAATTTAACGTTTATAATTTTATATTGATCTTTAATTCTAAATTTAAGTAGATTGCAAATAATGAGTTTACTATTTATTTAGAGGGTTGAGTATGAATGGACTACATAGGTCTGCATTTGAAAGGAAAATATTCTTCCCTGATTTAACCTTAGGCAACAAATTTCGCAATCAACGGCGCCAATCCATCTGATACATTCATGTATTCAATGTAGCATGATACGACAACACAAAATACTATATTGTCAGGAATGTACATCTGAACAATAAGTAGAAATAGAGAAGACATTGACTCTCCACCACAGGAATGTGACATCTGTTGGCAAGTAGATCAATAAACAAAAAAATCCATAGGAATGGACTGCGGTCTTCTGCCGACTTACAAACCCATCCATAGGCAAACAGAGGGTGTGTGGCGTATATCTATAGTCCTGCCCGTAGCGGACCTCATACTACATCTACTAATTACACAAATATATCCAATCCATTGAACCAATTCAACTACGAAATGAATAACCTAAGATTACCCTCCCTTAATACAACTTTACAAAACTATATAGCCATTCACGCCCGACTTAATTTTAACATTTAAATACGTTCGCACAGATTTGTTTAAAAATGTTGGGTATAGATCGATTACATAGATTCCACGGTCAAAAACATTTCAAAATAAACATAAACGATCAAAATACAAAATTATTGATACCGATGATCGCAGAGGGAAACTTATAAGTAACCCAATAGTATTCACCATAAGATACTTGCGTTGTCACCAATAACTTAAAAGACATCCGAATAAATACATTTTAGATACTCACCGTAAGGTATCATTATTTATCGAATGTCTATATATTTTGATCAAGTATGAAAACCAAAAATATAATTAACCGCAAACGAATCCATGCAAGCGTCTATAAACAACTTAAATTTCATACATTTAACTAATCTTTACAATAAGAAAAAAAAATGGAAATGATGTTTATCAATCGGAAAACATATAAAATTAAACATTATTAATTTGATTTAAAAACTTACAAAAGTCAGATAAGAGTCCGTTTTAACATTTCAGTTGGCTTGTTTATCAATTTGTAAAACTTGACGAAAGTTCTTGATTGATTTTAACAATTGTTCATTTCATATAGCTTATGGTATAAGAGTCCAGGCCTCTGCTTTCAATTCCCGCGACGCCTCCGTTGGAAGGTAATGTTCTGGAGATGGCAATAGCTGGTTCAAGGTATCACAGTCTTTCATTTTTTTTTTTTTTATAGAGAGTGTGGTATGTGCGTCATACCACATCTCTCAAACACACAACGCTGGAACTGTCCGAAAAAAAACTGTATTTCCCTTTTTATATTATCCACAAGGATTCAATGAACAAAACGTCACTAGTCTATCACTTTCGTTAGGGTCCGAGCCAAGGCTTAGTGCTTCCATTGGTCAAGCTAAAACTTCTTTCTTCTCTTATCTAACTTTTCATCTGACTTTTTAATTACACAGCTTTTAGATAATTAATAAACAATCATTTCCATTTACAGATTACAGGAATTAATTAATACCTGTTTTTATTTTAACTTACGTTATTTTTTTATTAAAATATTTTTATATTTCAATCTTGTATTTTTTTTTTATTTAAAAAAATACGTTCAAATACTTTTTTTTTCTTGTTTATGAAAAAAATATTTTTAAAGTTTAGCATCCGTGCGAATATATATATGTTTAACCAACATTTTAATTTTAGCGTTTAGTTTTTTCCTTTTATTTGCGAACTTTTAAGTTTTTATTTTAAATAAATGTAACGACATATTTATATATCGTTACAATATATTAAAGCTCATTATATAATATACGTCACTTCTATTTTTTATGATTATGTATACCTTAAAAAGGTGGAGTGGTGACATGCCAGATGAACAAACAATAATACAACAAAATATAAACTTAGGGTTATAGCAATAGTTAAAAATAATAATAGCTAAGTAATATAGGCGAATAATAATATAATATAGATTAACTGTGATATACATATGCTGCTGTGAGAGCAAAAATAGATGCATTATTAATTATGACAAATGCAAAAACATCAAACTAGGAGAATAGATCTCATACTCTTTTTTTAAAACACGACTCTTAAAAATATTATGCAGCATATGACACCAAAAGAAAAGTTAGGTTACTTTCAATACTCTTTATCCCACATCTTCTAAAATACAAGCAAATCTTATAATCAAAATTATTTTTCTAAATGATCTGATCTAAGATATAGTTCTTCTTTATTAAAACATCTCAAGTCTTATATGCCACATAATTCTTTGTTAGAATAATTTTATCTTAAGCATAGCAATTCTTTCTCAAAAATAATTTTATAAACAAATCCCAGAATTCTTTTGTTAATGAATTCTTCAATAATCAATACTCTTAATTTTCTTTTTATTTCTTAAACCAACCAAACAAATAATGGCAATGAGACATGGTTTTACTTTTAAATTGGTATCTTATTGAATCAAACAATTATTAAATTTAGAAATAAATATGAAAAACTCTTAGATTAAAAATAACTGTAATGCACTAGGATGACATTCGTAATATCATGAGTAGGGAAAGGATTTTATTGCTACCGAAAATATCACACCAACAGGTTTCTCTTAATCTTCTACCAAAATAAAATAATCTTATGATCTTATAGTTTTAATCAAAATAAATGAAACAGAATAAAGTTATCCTATAATAGGTGTATAAAATGATCTTTATCATTAAGATAAATAAAATAATCTTCTTTGATGCTATCTTAACATCAGTAATATATTTTAATAAAGTGACTCATATATATTCTCTTGCACTCTCAATGCATAAAATAAATAAATATGTGCATGGTATTATTAGATTTCTGAAAGATGAAGATGATGATAATAATGATAGAAAGCATAACTTAATAATTAAAATAACATTTATTGACATAAGCTATTTTGTAAACTTTATAAAATTACCCAAAATTTCCCAAAATAAAATGTAAAATAAAAATTGTAAGTTACAATTTAAAAATATAGCAAAAATTACCAATAAATTAGAAATTTTAATATGACTTCATATAGGTTTAGTCAGGTTCTCATCTTTAATAATTTCAATTGCTAGTATACAGTATCTATATAAAATGTATTCGATAAAACTAATAAGATAAAAATCTTAACCATTATTTGGTGGCAGTGAATAATGAAGATGTCTAAATTTTATATAGTCATAAGTACAATTATAAATTTAATAACAAATATTTTATCAGGTTTAAAACATCTGAATATGCTTGCTAGATACATCAACAAGATCTACACAACAAAAACCATTCTGATTTACAAAAGAGTGAAACTAAAGTTGGCATTATGAATTATCTCAAAAAATATCAAATTTCAGGATAAAAACAAGGCTGCACATTACACATGACTTTAAATAAATATAAGTTCCACATTAAGGAATTGAGAAAGTAAAAGGAAAATAGGATGAAGGTATGAACTGAATAAGCACCTACACATGAGGGCAGAAAAGAGCTAGGTCCTTGTTTATAGTCATATGAACCATTAAAAGAAAGTGGTTTACCTAAATATAGCATTGTATGCTTAATATCACTAAATATAACAAAACTCACTGGCATAATACAATAAGCTATAAAATAGGGGGAAGCACTATGATATCTTAAAATAGCAACAAATAAGTGATGTGTAAAATCGATAAAATAATAAATGCAGCTAAATATATAAAATTATAAAAAAATAATTCAATAATAAAATATTCATCAGTTTCATGGACTCTGAAAATCATTTATGCACATTCAAAATAACTCCAAAAAAATCTAGGTATAATACACTCTAAAATATTTGTTACACTATTAATATTTTAAGAACTTAACATGAAAATATATGTTAAACCTATAAATAAAAGTCATTCAGAAAAACATAAATGAATATAATGCATATAAAATAAAATAAATAATAAATTAAATATTGTATACCCAATTTACCAATAACATAAATGATTAGAGATACCATTAATAGATGTCAAGGGAGTATATACATTATAGGATCTTTTATTTGTGGGTGATGTCTTCTTGTCCACAGAAAGAAGTGAAGATATTGAAGTTAAGCCGAGGACATGCTCAAGGATGGGTAAAGAGATGGGGATTAAATTTAGTGATGAAAAGTCAAAAGTAATGATGATTAATGCTAGGGAAAGAGAAGACAAAATTTTTTTATTGCAGGATATAAAGTTAAGTATGGTGAATATGTATAACTATTTGGGAATTATCTTAAATAATCAGAGAAATTGCTTGAATGAATGGGGAAAAAAAAGATAAATGAAGCAAAAAAAAGGGGGTATTGATAAATTAACAGTGTTTTCATGTAATAAATATGATGTAGCTAGAATTGTATGAAGGAAGTGGCAGTAGCAGGGTTAACATATTGTAATGATGCATTATGTGTTAATAAATGGCTATTAGATAGAAAGACATGCATTAGATGCTGATGTGTGGATTGCAAAGGAGGCAATTCAAGAAGAAATGGTATGGTCAAGTTTTTATATGAGAGATGCAAAAAGCAAAATAAAAATGTTTGGTAAATTGCAGTTTATGAATAACTAAAGAAGAGCAGCCAACAAGGTGGGTGAGAAAGGTAGCATGGAATGCAGAAGATTTGGATAAAGAATTTATGTCGGTATACTTATACAAAAGTTAGGATGATTGTTTTAGGAAAATTGTTGTGTGTTATAGTGGTAGAGTATGGGGATAGAAGAATCGATGCATTAATAAAGAATAGGGAGTTGGAGAAATGGAGAACTGATATGGAGACTAAAAATAGTTTAAATATATATAGAATAAATGGAATATTGGATGTAAGTTAATTTATGATAATAGCAAAGAAAGCAATTTACTGCTTAGTTCAAACAGGATCTTTAGCAACAAGGGAATATCACATGATCACAATCTCTATACTAGCACAATTGTTGTAAACAAAGGCAAAACTCTCCATACAGTAGTGCCACCTAGTGCCAAACAGTAGTCAATGGATGCTAGAAGGCTTGTGATATTGGATGAGTAGGCACTAGATAGGGATTTTATGCACAAGCCTTCTGGCATCCATTGATTACTCTGTTTGGCACAGGGTGGAACTACTGTGTGGAGAGTTTTGCGTTTGTTTTTAACAAGGGAATGTACATAAAAATGGAAAAATGTGAGTGATTTAGTCTGCAAATTGTGTAAGGAAGGCATAGAAAATATTAGGCATCTGTTAATTGAATGAAAATGACTCCAAGAAGAAAGGGTACACATAAGGAAGTTGTGGGAGAATGAATATAAACATAGTGATTATACAGAAAGTGGGTTATTGTTTTTTATGCTGGATTTGGGGAAAGATAAGGGGATTTAGATATAAAGGCCATGGAGTTGACAAAGATTATGTTGTGGAAATGGGTTGGAGCAGGATAGGGAAGAATATGGGAAAACTTAGGATGGGGAATGGAAAGGGAAGATAAAGTGGTTAACAGGTTTCTCTGAGCATAATGGTTGAGAGATTCCTTACTCTGTATAACAAGAATCACATGTATTATTATAACATTTAAGTTGATCGTTTGGTGATTTGTTATTATTATTAACAATTCTATATATAACTCCAAGTAAAATTTTAACATCATAAACTTTTCAAACAAATATTAAATACTAACTTTTAGTTTTAAAATACTTAGATGATCCACTATTTGGCAACAACTTTTTTACATCAGACTAATATTATTCTGTCTCATTAACCTCTAGATAAACAATAATGACAGATTGATGCAATAACTATAAGTTATATTATCTTTCATCCTCATTCAATGAATCACAAATTATATTTGTAGAAATTTACATAGACTAGATGGAAATCACTAGAAACTTTCAGATAATGAAAGGAATATTACAGTTGGTTTTTATTTAAAGTAATAAATAGGATGAATGCATTTATCAATGTAATTATAATTTCCAATTGGAAAACAATAAAAAATTTATAATGCGCAGCAGCATATTTTTTACTTATTACAAATCACTATGATCTTAGAGACACTTAGCAAATTAATTAATTCAATGTCTATAATTGAAAAATATTTCCAAGCCTGCAATTTTTTATACTTTAATATGATAGTGTGGCTCTACTAGATATAATATTTTCATTAAACAATGATTAGCATATCTGTTTGCTATGCTCAGGATATCTCAGGTTACTACAAAGCCTGTTTGGGACAAAAAGGCTTTGTAGTTTTGTATTTATATAAGAGTAATATTTTTTATTTGCATTATAGCATAGACAACTCAAAACATTCATCTAATATTGGCTGAAAGCTAATATTAGTGGAAGGAAGTGCTTATTGGTTAATCAGAGTTGTTCAAATGAATGCCAATGAATTGACTACAAAAATAAAAAAATATGATTGAAATATTATGCAGCATTACCATTTCAAATCAGTCTGAAACTAAGATTTATCTAAAAGTCATTGTAATTATTAGTATTACTTATGTCTTGATCTGATTTACCTTACAATTACATGCCATCATCAGATTTTCAATGATATGGATGGCTCAAAAGTTGGAGATTGGAGTAGATTAAAGCCTATCCATTAAAGTGTGAGGATTTGCTATCTTAGTATAAACTGAGCACTGATTATACATATGTGTGACAGATGATAATCTGGACCAACTGCATGAAATATGTATATTGGTGATTATTTATCTTTTCTACATGTATGTGGTAGTGTGGATAGTTGATGGGTACTTGAAAGTCTGAAGTTCAAATCCCCTATATTTACAAAAAGACCATTCCATTTCCACAAATGAATCATTCCAATATTTTTATTCAGATTAATTTTTACGTAAGTTGAATTAGGCATTAGTCATAATGCACAATAAAAAATACTTTTTTAACAAATGAAAATAAGCATCACAACATATATAGAAATGGAAAGACTTAAAAGATTTGATTTAAAATAATCTGCCTCACATAGTCTATTTAGATTGTTGTTTCTGATATATTATTGCAATTATTTTCATTGATTGCTCTTTTTTTGTTTTCTCTTTTTATTTATTTTTTTCTCTTTAAGTTGGAATGGATAAATTCACTTAAAAATGACTGATGATAATATACTGCACATTATTTACATTGGCTGAGATTTATAGTTCAGGATTATATAAGTAGAAAGCTTCCAATTTAATTATTCACAGGAGTATCTGAAAATTACTTTATGATTAAGCTATAAACACTGATTGCTATTAATGATGATATCACTAACAAATATTAAATCATCTTCGATTAATCACCTACTTGAAAAATGAATCAAATTTTCTACCTTAAAGAAGAGTTTTTTGTATATGATTATAAATGATTAATTATATGTATATAAAGTTTCAACAATCTGATTACATATTATAAATTTACCATATGTGATTAGATAAGTATTAAAGCCACAATGTATAAATATTCTATTGGATTAGATGAAAAATCATGAAACTAAGATCAACAACAAAGAAAACTTTACTGTGACTAGCAAACAAGCAGTGTAATAAATAGAAAAAATATTCAAAAAGAAATAATATATGGTTTAGTATGATATGCATATTACATAATAAATCTGAGGTCTCATACAATAAATGCCTGCCACACTTACAAGATAAGCAACATAATATGCTAGTTCTATATATTATGTAATGGTAAATTTTTCACAGTACATGGGTTTGAACCTGAATATTTACGATTAAAGATATATAATGATATACCATAATATATATATATATATACACACATATATATATATAATCATTTACTCAATGAGCACCATATTTTTTTGAGTTGAATGGTTAATAAAAAACCATATAAAAATGATTGAAGTATATAATAATATAAACCAAAGTGCTGATAATGATTTATAATTTAAAAGAATGTTTACTTTTAGAAAACTTTTAAAAGAACAACTATCATCAATTGTTGATGTCCCTTCTTGTCTCCCTATGTACTGCATGATTTTTAAGGGATGTGGATATTAACTAGCATATGTGTGTAAAAGCATGTATTTGGATTGAGTTACAAACACAAATTAAATGGATTAATAAAAAATATTTAACAATTTATTAATAATCAATAAATAAAACTGCTGTGTATATACTTGCAACTATTAACACATACACAAAATATTAAATATCATAGTTGTAAAAGATATTTTAAATTTAAGTTTAAAATCTTATAGTATTTATAATGATAAGATCTTACCATATTAAAATATTGAGACAGTCATAAAACATGTTTTTTTAGATAAATAACTTAAGACATAATAGATATGAAACTGATATTATTCAAAATAATATAATGAAGCTTTAATATTTAAATACAGATATACTTTATATTCCTGAAGTTTAGATGTAATTATAGGGGATTTGAATCCAGACTTTAAAGCTCTCTTCAGCTATCCAATAAATCTCATAAACCAATACCCTTGACCACATACATGTGGAAAAAAAAGATCTCCAATATATGTATTTCATACTAAACCAGCATTCATTGGTCCAGATCATCATCTCTCACACACATGCATAATCAGTGCTTGATTTATGTTAAGAAGCTTTGTAAAGCATTCTTACATGTATATAATCTACAATGGAGAGTTATGATTACACAAAATGTTGAAGTATTTCAGGAAGAAAAGTTTTTTACAGAAGTTAAAAGACGGTATTACAAAATATCACATAAACAGAATAATGAATCAATGTTTTATATAATAATGTAATTGTATTTCATAGATTGGTTTTCATAGTTATTGTAAAAATCATTTTTAGTGTAGTACTTTTTATAAACTTATCTTTTTTTCTTTTATAATTAGAATGACCATACTTGTTTGCAAGTGAATGTTGATGTGAAATGTATATCAAAAACAAGGATTCTGTTATTAATTCCACAAATCCTTGTATTATTAAAAATACTTGAAAAAATTTCTCAATCATTTAGTTTAGCAATATTTTATATAAAACAAAGTTATTGCTCAAAAACAATACTTAGGAGGTTATCAAATCTCTACACTCTTTATGCTGCCATCACAAGAAAACTTAAAACAACATTAGATTATGTATAGAAACAATCATGAGAGTTAATCCTTTTTTCTAAGAAAGACTTGTTCTTTCAAAAATACTTTTGTTGTTGGGTTATCATTTAATTCATCTTTAACTATCAAGCTACCTGTTGCACTCTTCAAATATCCTGACTGGGGGAGTGATGAGACACCAGCTTATTCAGAAAAAAAGTAAGGTTGAAATATTAGAATTCTGTAAAATATACTATTATTTTGTATATATTAGGATGATCTAATAAATAATCATTGTGGCTTTAAAAGATTAACATTTTATTGAAATATAAAAATATATATATTTCTTTATTACCATAATCTCAAATCATTTGACAAAATCATTTTCAATGTTAAAATTTTGATGCAGTCTTGAAATTGCATTTTAAAACTAATTGCCTTATTCTTTTAGCGCTATAGCATTATAAATAAGAGCAATTTTCTACATTATATATTGTGAGCTTCAATAATCATTGATTATCAGATAATACAATTCAAACTCTATTCCCAGAAAGGTTTCTGAAAGCTGGAATCAAAATAGTTATGTATCTAACAGCTTAATATCTTTTTAAAGCCAATACATATGAACTTTAAAAAATCTTAGTTTTGAAATCAAAACAATCTGAAAACAAGTCAGTAACTATATATTTTAGTAAGTTTACTACTTTTCTAGCTATAAGTACTTTTATTTGCACTAGCTATAATTTTATTTGATTCAATTTACGACTTAGTGTGATTTAAGCAAATTTTTGCTATTATCTGATTATAATTCATTTATCCAAGTTTATACTCAATAGATAGCACTAAAGTAGAAAACTGTTTTGTTTTTTTGTTTATATTTTGAAACTGTTTGCAAATAAATCATATTTCTCTATTGATGGGTATTGAATGAGTAGACAGAGATGTATTAGAATATTTATTTAGACAACTTTGAACTTTTAGAAATATTTCTTTAACATCAGCAGATAAATCATGTTAGTCATATATATATTCATGAATCTCATGAATTGCAGTCCTTATAAAATTATGCATCTATTTATAAAAAATAATTGTTCAAAATTCTTTATCATATGATAATTTTAATAAAAGATTTTCTCATGCAATTGACTGTAACACTAAAGCATATTTTTACTTGATTTTATTTGCAGCCTATTGCAAAGGTGCCATAATTTTATTGACATATTAATAATGTTTTCTGAAAAATTTGTAAAACATTCATTGTTGATATTACTTAATCTTTCTCATTAAAAAAGGATATTATTTATTCTCCCTCAATCAATAATGATTTTTGTTTTACAGGCAGCCATCGACACTTATCTGGCTAACCATGTTGAACTATCTGGTACTCTTAAGTTTTAACTAATAAAATCTAGACGACCCACTAACTGACCAAGTACTAGATAGATAGCTAGGTTGCAAATAGTTTGGTTTCTTGAAAAACAAACATTCAAGATTCATCCAAAATGAACTCAATTCCGATTTAAAGGCATAGCAGACAAATGGGGCTTTTCGTTTTATCATATTGCAAAACTTCTTTTTGAACAATTGTTTTATTTGCAAACATTAACATATACTGTGTAATTACATCTTTTTAAAAAAATTAAAATTGGTTATAATTTACAAGATGGACTAACTGATATTTTAATTATGTAATTCTTTTCTAAAAACTAAATTACTGCATTTTATTTATTTATGCAGGCAGCTTCAAAAAGAAAAAGATCACTTCCATCTAAAAAGAAATGTAAAATTTAATGCTTTTTAAAGCTTTTTTTAGTTATTTATTTACCAAGGGACTAAAGATTTAAAATAACAGATTTGCTTTTTGTCAAGATTTTGTGTCATTCTTGACAATCTAGAATATTGCTGCTTATTTAGCCCAACCTCTGATCTTGTTACTCTGAAATGTTCAATTTTTATTTTCTCAAAGAAGTAAGACTCCTCACAGTTTTCATCTCAACTGTCAGACTTTTGCTGTGGACACAATCTGTTTAGCTAATGTCACTTGAGACTCTCAGATTAGCTGACAAAATGAATTTTTAAATAATGCTTCACACTCACTCTTAATACCAAAGAATTACATCTTTTCAAATAATTTATAAGTCGGTGTTGTTCCTGCTGTTGCGCTGTGTTGTGATCCTAAAGAATATATCAGAGCTGCCCACAGTGGCTTGTACGTACTTCTCTTGAGACTATAAAATATTGTCATTATTCGAATATTTTTAGAAGAAATATAAAGTTGAAATAACTTTTATGATTATTTAAAACAAGTTATAACTTCTCAGGAGTTTTTAGCTAATCTATTTTGGAATACACAGTAAACTTTTTTCAAAATAATTTCTAGATATAGAATAGCAGATATGAGTAGAGGGAGATAAATTATAATACATTTGTCATGCTTATTATTATTTTTCAACCATTTTATTTTCCTACGATTATTTACGTATAACTTCTAAAGTAAAGGATTACTTACGTATAACTTCTAAATTGCAGATTTGTTAATTTAATCTTGGTACAAAATATCTGATCAATGCAATATTTAAAAAAAATTGAATAGCGTTATTGTTCGAGGTCATATGACATTTAAGCACATTAAATGACAAGTTCAGCGTCGATTTGGTAATATTTAGCGCTTGTATTCTTTATAGCAGGCATGAGGGGTTATTGCATGTTTAAAAATAAGATAAATCAAATATCTGGAGTTACATTTGAAATAATTCTTAAAGACAGCGAAAATAAACTGAAGTGTATTTGTGGATGCAAGAAATTTGTCATTTATATATTAAATTGAATAATTTGATATTGATAAATACTGAACAAAATGACTGAAGAAGTGAGAGGTTGTGATTTGAGCAACTACATCTTGAGGGTCAGTTATCTTTTTCAGATATCTTTGCTCATGTCTTAAAGTGTATGTGTGATAAAATGTTTCTTTCATCAATTAATTCATTTTCAGATTGATTTTATTTTATAAATATATATTTGATGTGTTAACTGCAGAAGTCTTGGACAGACAACAAACATTTTTCACAAGCAGTATGATGTTAAATATACACATATATTACACATGTGATACCATCAGCATCTGCTACTCATAAATAAGTGTTTCAATTCCAACTTCAAGAGAAAAGAAAGACACAAAAAAAAAACAGATCAGATATGAATTTTTTGTTAACTATACAGGCTCATCTATGCATTACAAATTTATTCACACATGGAATATAATGATCAGTTATTGACTATTTGATATTTTAAAATGCTGCCTTTTGTATTTTTTATAGTAATGTTTTCTTTCTGAAAAACTTCAATATCATATCTAATTGTAACTTTCTTATCTATTCTAGTCTTGCTATATCTTCCAATAAAAACTATCAACATTGCATTCTCACAAAAATGCTTTTTTAGTAAGACTTGTATTATTTATTCATTTCATATTTTCAATCTTGCTATTGTATTTTTGAAATTTTACAAAACATTCTTAAATAAAAATTTCTTTAATGGTTATATTAAATTGTTATGGTGTCCATGTTTCATATAACATATTGTAACAGTATGAAAAATAGGGATTATTAAGAAAGAATCTGAGGTTACAATGTTCCACAATTAGATAACTGTTTGAAACAGTATGTCACATTAGGGTTGAGTTATAAGGAGATGGGAAACCATCATCATCCCCAAATAATCAAAATATAAAATCAAATATAAAAGGAATGAGCATGAGAGATCAGCACAGAACTAACCATAAGTTTACCAGCATTACACAAAAGTAATAACCATTCATTATCATGAATGATTCACAATAAAAATAAATCAATAGTCAATCTTATGGCTGTATTTAAAAGAGATCTACAAATAGACCAGGCTAATTATTTAGCCACTATCAAACCTAGGGCAGAAATACAAACAATAATTATCTGCACATACTTAGGTGCTAATCCATCAAAATACAACAATAAGTCAAATAATACTGAGATACTAAAAACATCTACTCTGGCCACTTAGTGCCATTAATGTACTGGCCAACTATAAACTAAATTTCTAAAGAAATAATAAATAAAATAAAATGTAGTGCATGGACTTAAAAGAATAACCCTTTTGCAGCAATTAGATCATCACCATCTGGATGTCCATAATACTGTAACAGTCAGAATCGTCTATCTCGTTAACACACTGCAGAATTCAAACCCCAGACACAAAACTGAACATTCTAGGAGGGGTTGCCTTCTAGATATACTAAGTTTGAATCTAAAGTCCAAATTTCACAGCACCACTTATGTGATAACATACCTGATGCTACTACTAGTATAACCTTTTACTGGTGCCTGGTGGTCAGGGAGAAACAAAGAGACTCTATACTAAAATAAGTTTGGGTTGCTAATTAATGTCTATGGATGTACAAAAGAACTGCAGAAAATAGATGTATAGACCAAGACAGTGATAGGAATCAATAAAATAAAAGATCAAAATTAGTTTTAAATGATTTCAAAGATTTATTTATATAGAAATACATATATATATAACACCACTGTCTGCTTATATGAGACACGGTCGCTTATTAAATAAATGTTGGCAGTACATTCCAATAAATTACAAAAAAGTTTTAAAGCAAAATTATATATTCTATCCCTTGGGCTAATAGCATTACGATAATGTGCTTAAAGAGATGGGAATATGTGCGAGGTGCTTTGAGTAATTATACAAGTTTAATAAAATATTTGAAAATTAAATGTTATAAAATATTTATTGATTTTGAGAATAGCACAGACAAAAAGCTTCCTAAGCAATAAAGTGGGGATGTGATCAAGACATTTATTTGATAATAATAATTAAAGCAGATGGGAGGCCAGTATTGCTAGTAATGAATTTATTAAAGGATGGAGGGTGTGACATGTTTAAGTCACAGATGCTTTGTAAAAATAAATATATAAATAAAACAATAGTGAAATATTTGGAATAACTATGGAGGGCAGCTCGCTGCTAACCCATAGGAAAGTGTTGTCATGAACAGCCAAAACTTAGTGACTGGGTGACAACTGCATTTAGTTCCCAGGTGTGACATTTGAGTACACACTCTGCCTGGGAACCGCAGGAAGTGAAGAGAGAATGAACTTGGCCATGTAAAAATCCTTGGAAAAGCAAAACAAAGTGGTCTCAACAACCAATTCATTTTCCAGCAATACTAGACTAGTGTATACAAACATACTAAATGGGTTTTACTTGGATTAAGAGAAATGCCCAATCAAATTCCCAGAAATTCATTTAAAAGGGTCCGCACATTCTCGACATCAAAGATGAACTTTGTAATTAAAGGAGAACACAGTATTTAAAATAGGAAAATGCATGCTTGCGGGTTTGAAAAGAAAGCATAGGTTTATTTACGCAATCATGCATTTGGGGACACATTTAATCATTGACCTTGCACATACTCTCATATTAGGTTAAAATCAATAAAATGTAGATTTTAAACTATTTGATTATTATGTATATTGAAGAAGATTAGAATCGCCCTCGAACGAGTGATTTGCAAGATAATAAAATTGGGAATTATTTATAAATTTAAAATATGCCTTAATAGCGGCATCTTACTTTCAACAAAGGGAATAATTCACTTGGTCAAAGATGATTCTGACACATTATCATAATAAAATAAAAGAAAGCTTAATAAATAGAAATATTAACCCAAGGATAGAGAGCAAAACTGTTGATTATATTTAAACATGTTAAAGAAGTACATAATAAGTCAAGTGAAATAAAAGAAAAACAATTTAAAATAGCGATAGCATGTTAGTTAGGAATCACAAGAGCTCTTGGGTTAATTTGGGGTTACCTCTCGAGAAGCATTTGCATGTAGATTGATGTTTGGCAGGTTTTATAACTCAGCAGCAAAATCTGGAGTTGTTCATATTTTTGGCAGAAGCAGCAGTTCCAGAGTTCCTTACGTGATAGCTTCCGATGATCTAGAACAGCAGCCGTGCATTCCTGAGGGAAATAGCCTATGCACCAGCTCTACTCCGACATGCCAAGGTTAGCAATTTGTGTGATAAACATGGTGAATTAATTTGGAGATGAAAACTCGGCTTCAAATATAAGCTCGCAGGTATGTAGCTAAAATCTCAGGAAAATATATTTTGAAGAATATTTACTAGAATATCACTCGAATCATTTCATTAGCAGCACCAGAATAATTTTGGTTAGAAACATTTCATCAGCAAATGACCAGAATGGAGAACAAAAGAAAACCCTTCCTTTTATAGTGGAATTGAACAATAGAACTGCTCTGGAGCATTACAAAAATATATCAGACTTATCAGCTGTAATTAAACCCATCCGAATGTCTAAAGGAATTTAACAAAATTTTAATTAATTTCTATTGTTAATTTCCTTGACATTCAAATTACAAACTAGATTTAATTAAAAATTATTTTTACTAATTAAAGAAAACCTTAAGTGGACATCTGCTGTATTTTTAGATAAGCTTCTATAACATTAAATAATTAAACTATTGTCCCTCATTTATTTTAACAGAAATATTTGAAATGACTTTTATTAAATTAAAAAAAAATTATTTTACTTTTTAAATTGCAATATTTGAATTTATTTACTAAATGAATATGAATTTTATTTTAAATCAAAAATATATTACAATGGTAATATATTTTTGTAAATAGATTCAAACAAAATAACTTTAATTAACAATTTATAATTTTGATATGTTTTAACATGCATATCGTAGTGCGTGCGCAATTATGACCTATATAACCTACTTTTAACTAAATCTAAATTATGTGAACATATACATAATCCATAATATTTTATTTATTTGGGCATGAGTTATACTTATATATAATACGAGCATTGTACTCATGGTTTAAAATTAGGTGGGATTTTCGATATATAAGCATATTGCAGACACACTACGATAGATTGGGGTTCAAACTAAGGTATGAGGGTAGGAAATAGGTGAGAAAAGATGAAACAAAGATCTGCAAAGCAGACCTTACTGTTTCAATACTAAACATAAACCCCTATGCCATATTACTGTTATGTATAAATTTAGCTTAGGAAGCAAGAACTCTATAAATTATTACTGTAAGCAATAGATAAATAAAGCAACTTATTATAAATCACTTTAAATAATTCCTAGGTTTATCCTATTATAAGTAAATAGTTTTCTTGGAATCATTAAAATAATCTAGAACATTAAGCTATTATAAAATAAAATCACACACATTGCAATTTATGAAATAGGAATTGAATAGAATAAAGAAATTAAGACTAAAAGTATTTTAAACAATTATTTAATAACCAATTCATTAACAATAAACAAAAAAGATCTGATATGAAATTTGAAACATTAATTTCATAAAAAATATATTTTCATAAAAATTATAATCAATCAGTTGATTTCTACTCATAAATTAACTTTTAATTAATTAAGTTATTTTTAAAATAATTAAATGTTGGAAAACAATTTTCAAAATCAAAGATAACCATCTTTGATTTAGCTTAATTAGCCTATTGTTAAGTTTTTAGGAGAGAAAATGGATGAAAAGAAAAAAACATGTTTCAAAAAATTAAATTTAAATTTAAAAAAAAAATTAAAAAAAAAAACCTTACAATTTTAAGAGAAAATTGAAAGGATAAAAAATATGTTTCTCAATTTGAAAATATTAATAAAAATATTTAAAATGATCAATTCTTACAAAAATGAAAAATTATTATTTTTATATAAGAAAAAATTTTTTTTTCACTATTAATAAAAATACAGGGTGCTCATACAAAAAATACCTTTAACCATGATTTGATTTTTCAGAGGAGTTTTTCTTTCCAATTATAATTTCCAGTTGAATTTTCTTCTTGAAGGCTTTTATATATGAACATGATTTTTTTGTCTTTTTCTTGGTGTACAATATTTCCAGGTTAAAAAATAGAAATATTTTATCCATTTTGTTTTAATAAATCTCCTAGGTGAGACTATCACAGAGAATTAGATTACTTTAGAGGGTAACTTCTCTTTATATTTATTCCAGTGAAGGCAGGTTACATGGAGGTAGATGATTTTTAGCTTTTAACTGAATTTAGTACATAGTTTTCATTGCCAAAACCATTTTTAGTCTAAACTCCTAGCATGTTAAAAGCTTGATTAAAATTTCTGCCATTCTAGGCACTAGTTTGGTTAAAATTCCTGTTGTACTATGTAACAGCTTGGTAAGAACTGCTTTTTTCTTTTTTATCAGCTGGATTAAAGCTTGATTACCTTCTTTTTACTAGCTAAGTTAAGAATATGTCTTCTTACCAGACATTTGAGTCTTCTAACTTATTCACACCCCCATTATTTTTTCTAGAACAATCTTAACTATAAGCCAATAACTACCTGTTTCTTACATGATAATTTTTATAAAAACCAATTACATAAATTTTTATAAATACAATTATTCAGATATTTCTCTCCTTACACTTTGATATTAAAAAATAAATCAAGAATTTAAATTAATATTATATAGTTCTGACATTACTTTCTAATTAATTTTTTTTTTGCAAAATGAAAACAAGATAATCAGTTAATTGCATTTATTTGCTTTGTGCATTGAAGAGATAAAGAGAAAAGAAAAAAAACTCTGACTAATTAAAAATAAAATTCATAAAGTATTAAAATCTTATTATTTTATGTTCTTTTTAAAAATATTATTAAAATAAAACTTTATTTCTCTTTTAAGGTTAAAATTAAGATCTATTAAATAATTTACAAAAAATGAAAATTATTTTCTCTTAGTTCAGTTTTATAGTTTAAATTAAAACTTCTAATTAATTATAATTACTAAAGAGTGAGAGAAAGAGTTAAAAATACTTCTTTTATAGTTTTCTCTTCTTTCTACAATAATTTATAACTTAGTAAAGTATTCTCATATTAAAAGTATATCATTTAACAAATTTAATATTTGAGAATTTTCATACTATCACTTTGGGATTTAATATATTTAGTTAATTGAAGACCCATTCTTATTATAAAAAATATGCATGGGAAAATTAAATCTTATTTTCCTCATTAATTAAATAACACTAAACGAAATCTGAGGAATATGCTGCCAACCTATCTAATTATTTTTAAAGCAGCTATGTAACCAACTGATTACTATATATATATATATATATATATATAGTAATCAGTTGGTTACATCCGATCTATAACATTGTGTATATATATATATATATATATATATACACAATGTTATTTATTATTCATATTCATTTTCCTGTACATTTTCATAAAGCAGAAGTCTAAATATTCTGAAATGTATAAAATTAATCATAATGAAATTTAAAACTCATTAGTATATCAACCCAGTTAACATCAGTATGCATAATATGCAGATTAACAATATAGCTAAAACACATTATGCTTTTGCAGAGTTCTAATATGTTGGTTTTATATAAATCTCTGGCTGAGTGGGTAAGCATTAATGATGTTTTCTTTAAAATAAAAAAAAGTATTAATATTAATAATTAATCCTTTAATTACCAAATTCATTTCAAATAATTTTATAAAATATAAATTTATTATTTAAAATTTGGTTTGATGGTAATTTTACACATGCAAAAAGCATAATTAGAAACAATTTAACATTGCTTTTTATGTAAGGCTCTAACTAATTAACAACTAATGTTCAGTATAAAACTTTTTCTTAGCAAGCTTAAATAATCACTGATTACCATATATTACTATATCTAAAACTCCATTCTCAATTTTGTGTTATCACTTTGCAGCTTGGAATTAAAAGTTGGAATTAATTTAGTTATTGTGTTTAACAATCAATTTTAGCAGCATTTTACTAAAATTCAGTGCACTCTAAAGTTTACACTAAAACCAAATTCCTTGATCATCTGACCATGGATCAGTAATTAATTGTTGTAATAACTTCAGGCTTTTTTTATAACTGTAAGTACTGTTTGACCTTTACTGCAATGTTAGTAATAACAAAACATTAAATTCTTTACACAATGCATAATAAAGCAAAATCAGTTCTTTACTGCCATATATTGTAAGCTTAAAAAATTCTTTGGTAATCATGATTATTCAAGTTTATTATAAATGGTAAATAACTAGAGAACAGCTTTTGTTTCATCATATATTGTATCAGCTGAAAAATAAGTGATTTTATATATATGTAGATTTTTGTGAGTACAATGATTAATAAATTTATATGTCTTGCCCAAAACTGAGTTTGAATCAGGGTATTTGTATTTTTTTCAATGAGCTGAGGAGTTTCAAATAAACTTAAATGTTTTTTATAACTGGGCCATACTTTTAATTTGACAAATTGCTATTTAAATACACAAATTATATACACCAAAAAAGTCATCTACACAAGCTTTCATTGCAATTAAATTTGTTAACAAAAAGTTGAAAATTGTGTGAAAAGTCAATTAATCTAGTTGTAAAAGATAGTATATAAATATATACATGTTTATTGATCTTAGATCTAAACAATTGGTTTAAAGCAAATTATATTAAAAGTTTAAATATTATATGCATACAAAAAATAGTTCATTATAAATATAAAAAAATAAAAAAATATAAAAAATAGTCCATATATATATATTCCCTTTGTTGTTTTTTATCAGTGCTTCTGTCATCTCTGATTCATCATATACAGAAACTCAGACAATTCTCTTTTATTTCAACAACTATCTTCACTATCCAGGTGAGCTAGAGCTATCAAACATCTGAATCTCCATACCAATTTTGGCAACTATACTTCTCCATTATACCATTCTCTTAAAATTCAGGAACTGATTTTTATTTAATTTTTAATACTTTGTGGAAGAGTTAACAATCTTTTTTTACTATATATATATGAAGGTTGCCTTGACAGCAGTTAGAAATATTGGTTTCTATATTTACTGTGAATGTTTAGGTGTTTACTGGTTGGAAACTAATTATATATATATTATTTTAAATTAAGACTTTATTTATTGTCTTTATGTTCACAAATGTACTTTTTATGTGAGTATAAAATTTTTATTTTGACTGTCCTAATCCATTATATTTTAGATAATTATAAATTTATAGTCTTGTATATGAGTTAATATTTTAACATCTAAAGTATTTAATATTTAAGAAATTAAGCTTAACTAAAAAAATTTAATTGCGTGTAGACTACAGTAATTAGATTAATGCCATACATATTAAATTTTATTAGTTGATTTTAATTAATTTATTTATTTATATACAACATGAAACTGACAATACCTGAAGTTGCATAATGGAACCATATAATACAGTTTTTAAACAATGAAATGAACTAAATTCTGTTAATATCTACACTTGGTAGATATTTCAAGCTGATTATGTAGAGGCTACATTATGATTTATTATTCTACCATCAAAAATAAATTTACACATCAAAATCTACATTTCATTAATTATATGAACAAGAATAGGTTATTCTTAGTACCAAAGTACATTGATTACTAAAATAAATATGAATGCCATAAGTTATAACCGGCATTAATTGACAAAGTGAAGGAAATTATTTTTTAATTTTAATATATTATTTTAGTATTTTATTTATTTAATTTTATATTATTTTTAAATAATATTTTCCTAAAATTTTTAATATAATTTTTAATAATCAAATGTTTAGTTGCCTTGAATGTCACATGATGTTAAAGCATCCAAAATAATAAGAATCTTTGACTCATTATTCCATTACTGTATCTGTGCAGTTTAACACAGTGCTACATGAAAAAATATCAAGAATTAAAGGTTTTTGGATTTAAGATTACTTGGTCTCTTCTGTTTTTCAAATGCCACATGATGTCCTGAGTAACTAACTGCTAGATATTTTTTACTATAATGTGAATAAACTAATAAATATTTGATAACAAGAAGTTCAATATACACTAAATAATTAAGAAATGCTAACAAAAAAAAATACTAAAATAATAATAATTTAGTCCAATTTATTTTATAAAGTAGTCACAATGGTAAAATATAATCAAGCATATAAAAGTTACAATCAAGAATAATTTTATGTGAGAAGTTTATAGTACAAAAACAAGCAACTAAAAATACTACTACTGTTATTGTTGCTACTGATGATGCTACTACTGCTACTGCTGTTGTGACTACTACTACTACCACTGCCACTACTACCACTACTACTACTACTACTACTACTACTACTACTACTACTACTACTACTACTAATAATAATAATAATAATAATAATAATAATAATAATAATAATAATAATAATAATAATAATAATAATAATAACAATAATAATAATAATAATAATAATAATAATAATAATAATAATAATAATAATAATAATAATAATAATAATAATAATAATAATAATAATAATAATAATAATAATAATAACAACAACAATAACAATCATAATAATAATAATAATAATGATGATGATGAGAGAATATTTACATTGGAATAATCCTTTATATAAGGCTAAGTTAGAAAACAAATAGAGGATTTGAAAACTTATATTTCTGATATGATGAAATGTTCCTTTTAGCAAACTAATATGTATAAACATATATCATGTTAAAATAAATAATACACCTGGGTCTCACTTTATGTGGATTTTTTAATGCGACTTTGAAATTATGTGATTCATGTTTCTTCTTAATATATTTGTATGCAGTTTTCTTTTATGCAATAAAAATTATTAGATCAGAAGTTGAGTTTCGATAATGTGCTATTACTTTAAATATTATAAATTTTGCGCACTCACACGTCATATTTAAAGTAATAGTACATTATCAGAGTTCGACTTCCATCTAATAATTTCAATATTTTCAGTGCTTTATAATAGTATTGTAATAGATTTTATGCAATAAAGAAGTTTATAATTCACTTAAAATCAGGATTTCCTCATTTTATATACACACATTAAATTTTACAAGATTATAATGCACATCTGTTCAAATGTTATAGATGCCTATACTATGCATGTTGTTGTTTTTGCATTTTAAATCACATTCTACTTTTGCTTTTTTTTTAAAAAAAGAGTATGTAATCAATTAATCATTTAGTGTCTGCAAGTTTATTTTTAAAAAGTGAGAAACAGCAATGGGCACAATTAAATTTGGCAATTAAAAATTAAAATCTGATTTTAAATTGTAATTAACAATTTAAAAATTACATAATATGATCTAAAATTAATGTGATGTGAAACAATGAAATTTGATTTTTAAATGGAATTGAAAAATTAAAAAATTAAAGACAAAAATAAGAATTTAATTTTTGTTAGTTTTAATTAAATTTTGTCAAACAGTGGTGAGTATGTGTCTTTTTATTATCATAAGTCTAAGTTTTTATTTTTATTTTAAACTTTTAGTTTACCCTAATGGTGAAGAAAGAATACCCAAGAAAATGAATTTCTTTGGAAACAAAAACTTCAATTTTTGATCACTTAGCGAAATGGGAAGGATCAACAGTGATTGGAAAACATTTTAGTTGGCAAGTCCACTATAAGAGCAATTTAAAAAAATGATGTTGGCACTAGTTGTATTTTCATTTGTGACAATATGATATCTTACCAGTTTACAAATGAACCTGCATATCCTCAAATAGCAATAATGATTAAAATACTGTACATGTATGAAAAAATGTAAAATACTGTAAATTATGCATAAAATATATTGTTTTGAATAAAATTAAATACTGTAGTTAATTAAAAAAAGTTTGTCTTGTATCAATTTGTTTCAAATTTGAAATTTTTTACTAGTCATATTTTATTTCTTTTTTTAATGCAATTTTTTAAAGTAATTTTACATTGTTTTTTTTTTTTAAGTGTCATAGCATCGACCAGGACATGAACCCACAACCCTGGCAACTGCCTGCAAGTGCAAGGCAGTTGCGCTGACCTTTCGACTACCAATGTTGCTTTGCTTTTATGCGATTTTTGAAAATTACAGTATGTATACCCCATTTTTCAAGGTAAGTTAAGTTTATTTTTGTGCAATTTCTTTTGTGCACATTTTCTGAGGAACCTATCTACCACATAAAAGTGTATATATATAAAGGGAAAAAAATAGAAATGGTAAGAAGTGAATGCCATTACCATAAATACAGAATAGCAAAAATAAAATTGATGTAATATATACAGAAAAATTTAATATGCATTTTAGGGCACTTCATGATTTTGAATAAATTAATCAATAATGCAAAAGATAGTAAATAAAATGGTCTGATCTAATGTTGTATATGCTCTAGAGTATAGCCAGTTCCTTTGTCTACATATAATTAAAAAAATACTATGATGAACTTAAAATGAGAATAACACAACATTCACTTATATACAGAAAAACACAAAACTATACAAATGTGACAGGATTTTGTACTCATGAAAATATTGATCTAATCTTTATTGAAGTGTTTTGTGAAGAAAGAATGATAGATAAAGAAATATCAAAGAAGCCTGATTTATTGCACAAAATAATGACAAAAAAAAATCAAAGAATTAATAATATTGTAACAAATAAATAAAATATCTTTTAAATGTTATTCAGTGATGGATTTATTATAATGTTGTTAGTGGTATGACAATGCTAATGTGTTAAAAGTATATTAGATTACTGCAATAAATATCAAAGAATAAACTCTTTTGTCATATTCTTATATCAATAAAGGCTTGCAAACCAATTGGAAAACACTTTTATGATTAAAATTTTATTACTATATACAGTTTGTACTATTTCAATCATTTCAGTAGCAGTTCTGCCCAACTTAAAACAGAGATTAATGTTACTATGTTGTCCATTATGAGTTAAAATATGAGATGCAACTGTCACAATTCATAGCATAACATTAGCATTTTGAAATTTTTGTGGTGAATAGTTAAACTAACTTTCTACGTGGCACATGTATTGATTTAGACTTGGTCTACAAGTAACTTGGAGAGAAAACCTGTACCAGTAATTTTTTCACTGAGACAAACTAATATGATTTGAATTCATGCTTATATACATTAGCAATATACTAATGCTTTGATTTGACTCTATCAGCTACCTTCCAGAAAGTAGAAGTCAGTCAGCATTATTGTAGATGGGATCTAACAACAATATCAACACAATGGTAAAAATTACAGCAAGCAAATGTATGCACAGATAAAAAATATATATACTTACATTTTTTATTGTATTAAAACTTCACTTTCACATATATATACTTTACAGTTTTTATTTTATACTTTTCAAAATATGAATAAAAACATTTAAAAAAAGTCAAATGCTTCCAAGATATATTTCTGGCTGACTCGACATTCTTTATATATGTGTGTACACATGTTTGTGTGTATAGAATGAAATTTTTTTCAGCGTTTTAAAATTGTTTTAAATTTATTTTTTTGTGATATATTATATTTCAAAATTTTTAATATTCGAAAATATTATATTTCAAAGTTATTTTTAGTTTTTTTTTTTTTTAAAAAAAAAGAAAAGTTTTTAATTACATGTAATTAAAAAAAAAGATTTTTATTTTACAATTTTTTTTTTTGTTTTGTCTTTAATATAATTCTTGTTTTCTAATGTTATTCTTATTTCAGTGAACAATTAATTATTCACAGATTTATAAAAAACAATTCATCTTTTAAAAACTGAAATATTTTTTAAATTTAATTTGTGACAGTCTGTGTTTGTGATAATATCCCCAACAGTTAATTATTTTTTAAAGAATGAATCTTTACATCAATATCGAACCATCAAATGTGCTTGAAGATGCCAAATAATAGATATATTAATCTTTAATGGAGATTTAAAGTTTATATTTAGACTAGGGATAATCTCAAGTTTAATAAAAAAATTACTAATAATCATTAATGTATTTATCTAAAGTTGTTGGTAATAAAGTTATAAATGTAGAAAGCTTGACACTTATAAATTAAAGAATAATAATTTGGTATTGATAAATATTGAATAAATAATAAAATCACGTGTAAGAGATTGCAACCTGGGTCAACTGAGAAGTCTGATTCAGCATGAAGTGTATGCTAAATGTTATTTACCTCTTTTGTATCTTTATTTATCTGTTTCAGGAATTATAAAGTAAAAGAAATTTTAAGTATAACTAAACAATTAAAAAAAAGTTATTATACATATAAAAAAAAATTAAGTTGGATTATTCAATGTGTTTATGTTCAAGCCCACTTGATGAGTAAATATGTTCATAACATAAATGTGTGATGAAAGAAGATAATCTGATTCTCTGGTGATATAATGAAATTGAGATGATACTTCCACTGATGAAGACCAAAAAAAAATTGAATATATGTATGACAAATAATGAAAATATAACACTGCTTTTTTAATAGAAATCTTTAATCAATATTTAAACATTACCAATAAACACCATTAAAAATTCAATTTTTCACATGTGTTTCTCCTTTAAATCATAGATTAATCAGCTGCATTTAAACATTCATTCTACACCATACTGTAGTAATAGAAAATCTATATAATGCAAAAATATGCAAATACTATATATTTTATTTTTTCAAATATATATAATAATACATAATTATACAACATAGGTAATACTTTAACCAAACCATGTGTGATTGACTTTTTTTTTTTTTTACTGTTTTATAGCTGTTAGTGATATTCTTAGATTATGAATTTAAATTTTTTTTTTTTTAAAAAGTTCATTTTTATTACTTATTATAGTTATTCTTGAATGTGTTTTACAAAAATATATATAATATTATTCCAGAAGATTTAAACTTTTTTCAAAAAAATGTAATTCAACAAAAATAATATATAGAACACATATACTGAAAAAAAAAGCTTGTTTAATAATTTAAACAAACTTTCTTCAGTATACTTATTTTTATTGAAAAATATATATATATGCATGTATATACATCTATGTGAATAAAATAGGAGACTTGTGATGCAATAGTAGTCCATTTATCATGTTTTATGATATGGATTCATGTAGTCAATCCAAGTTACCATTTAATATTGATTGGGGGGAAGATATCTAAATATTCCTTATTAAATAATAAAACAAAGATAAAATACATCTAAATTCCTTCTACTTGACACAATTAGCAAACCTAATGATTCATGTTGTTTTCTTTTCTGCTCTTTTATGAAGACTTGTTTGAAAGATCTTTGTTCTGCAGTAAAATATTTATAAGTTATTTTGCCTATTATATATAGATCTCATGTTCAGATGTTATCAAATAGATAGTGTATATTGTAATGGTATATATATGAGGAATTGGCTAATTCTTATCTATTATATTGCACAAACTGGGTAAAACAAAATTTCAATGATAAAAGAAATGGAATAAGTTTCTGCTTATTAATTTTAAGTTATGAATTTATAACTTTGAAACTAAACTTCACAAATACATTAATGAGACTCAAAATACTAGCTAAATATAATTCAGAAACAAAGAGGCATTTTATTGAATATGGATTATATTTTGGATGACAAAATAAAATATAAATAATCTACTTTAATATCTTTATCTTTTTAACATTCGATAATATAGCCATGTATTAAAATAATAATAAAAAAATCTAAATATTCTTTCAATATTCTCAGGGTAAAGTAAATAAACTAATAAATTAAGCATTATAACATGACCCACATTCTTTGACAAATGATGTAGTCTTTAAAAGAAATAACACAAAGTCACTCTTTATCAATAAAAAGAAATTATTTCATATGTTATTAATGTTGATTTAAGAATAAAAATGATAAAAGCTTTCAAGATAACTCATGAACACTACACTTAATTAATAAATGTTACCAGATATTGATATATTTGGATAAAGACTATACCATGTAAATAAATAATTGTTACATTTTCATTTACCATTGTCAAACTTCCTCCACTCACAACTTTGACACCATCCATTTCAGATAAATATAATAAGGATTATTACTAACCATTTTCAAAACCAGAGATTATCTTTAGCACAGATATAAACTTTAAATCTCAGTTAAAGATTAATATATCTGATTTTTTATTTACTTTAGTTCATTGATAGTCAGATAATTCAAAATTGTAGGGGATCTATTCCTTAGGTGAATACTTACTATTCGTCCAACTATAAAAAAAATCTATCTAATGTAAACATACATATCCTTCTTAAATGACACCTTCATAAATAACTAAGTATAAATATACACTGAGAAAATGCCTTTTTTTATTTAATGGCAAAATGCTTAAATAAGAACAAGAAAAGTACTATATCCATATGGACTTATACAATGCTTCAAGTTTATGAAAACTTAATAGTATCCAATAAATAAACAATATAATAATTCTAAGAATTACTAATTCTCAAATGCAAGCTTATAGATGACTTTCTCTACATCCATGGAATCTTACATTTATCAGTTAATTTGCATAAAAAAAATTACAAAATTATTATATCTTTGAACATATTCCTGAAGAATAAATGGATTACCATAAGTTATATCAGAAAAAATATAAATATATACATTAAAAGTAATAGAGTAATATAATCATCTAGATAATCTTTATCCATATGAGATTCAATATATTTTTAATTTAACATATTTTACTACTCAACAAGTATGTACATATTGCAAATCATATTATAATTTAAATATTCAATTTTATATTAGGTTTCTATGCTCTGCTATTCTATATATTAATTTAAAATAATATTTCTACAAAGTTTAAATATAAAATTTTTAATAATATTATTGTATCAAGTATACTTTTTATATTTTCACATTATTCCGCTGTTCTATATGTCAATTCGTTTTTTATTGGGAACACTAAAAGAAATCAGAACACATATAATATCAACAAAAATTTATATACATCTATCTAAATATTAGTTATAAACTAGTTTGACCTTTCTCTTCATTTTCTGCTTTTTATTTTTATTAAAAAAGTTTTAAATAATCACAACAGTCTATGTTTCATCTTCAGATTTAGAAAACTGGGTCTTAAGATGTCTAACAAAATCTTACTTGATTGACTTGCAGTTTTTTCTTGAAGTTACATCATACAGCAGTGAAAAATTTGTTTTGGAATAAATAGGACAAACTGGTGGTTGATGGTCAACATTTCTTAGAAAGAGATTGGGCATTATGATGTTTATCTTCTTCTCCAGGAATTTGGACAGATAGTTGTTTATTATAATTCATCCTTCATGTATAATTTGGCAAATAATAACAAGAATCTGATGAAAATCTGGATTCCTTGGTTTTCTTATTGATGCATTATTGATAAATTATCTATGCTTAAAAAATGAATTTTTTTTTTAAATAATGAAAAGAAAGCAAAAATTAGCAAATAAACTGTTTGCTGAACCAGATGGAAGCATAAAAGAATGATACTACAATAATATGTTTTTGATCCCCACTTGGAATTCTTTGTTCTTTTTGTTACATCAGCATTTCTATAGAAATTTATAATTATCTATCTTCATGAGTCCTGAACTGTCATTGTTAACAATAAGGTAGATAGTTTACATTGAATAAACTTTAAAATATATTAAACCAATAAAAATATAATTTACAAATTAAATTTTTAATTTCCTTACAAATAGAGTCATACATACACTTAGTTATCTTCATCATTAACATTATATTTAATAGCCATTTGATTTAATTCATTTACCTCTTCTTCCCTTTTTTTATACTTATATTGCATTTTTACTGCATGGGTAAATAAAATACCAACTTTAAATTAAATTAAAATAATAATGAAAATTGAACATTTAAAAAAAAGTGAATTATAGAGTATATCAAAAATATTTATATATTTAAAATAGATACATATAAGACATTATAAGATGTTTATAACTTTAAGAACAAAGACAACCTTAAGTTAATCAAAATGAATTTTCTTCTTTTATCCCCTTTTTTCTAAAAAAAAATTACAACTGTCTTAAGGATGAGCCAGCTAATCCTTACAATATATATTAAAGTACAATATTTTTAATAAATGTTTAGATGGAAATCTTGAATGTGTGAAGTATTCCATTTAAATTAACTTAATTAGAAAACAATAAACCTAGAACAACTTCCCTAGGCCAAGAGTCAAAGTAGATGTTAGACTGATGCATCCAAAAGGATGATCTCCTATTTTTCCTTTTGGATGCATTAGTCTGTCAGTTTACATTTGCTCTTGGTCTGAGGCAGTTGTTCTAGGTTAAGTGCTTTCTAATTAAGTTGATTTAAATGGATTATTCCACACAGTCAAGATTTCCTCACATACACACACACACATATAAGTTTCAAATAATTTTAAAGTTAAAAATACAATATGGTCTTGCATTGGTGGTCAAGAAGTCAGTGTGACTGCCTTGCACTTGCAGGCAGTTGCCCGGGTTGTGGGTTCACGTCCCGGCCAATGCTATGACACTTAAAATATATATATATATATTTTAATTAATCAGTAGTGCTTTTGATTATGTAGTAAACTTTATCAATTGTAAAGTAGTACAGAAGTTTAATATTACATAATTTTCCATGAGCTATGTATGTCAGTATTTACTGCTTGTCTATTTATTATATTATCTTTGAATCTATTTATCAATATTGCTTTTTAATTCTTCTCTTTTTATGATTTCTTTCTTTAAAATTTTTGTATCATTTACATTATAAGTAAATTTAAAATTACAATATTTTCATGATGAAGAATACTGAGGTAGTATTTAATTGATTATTTATCATTTTTTTACACGACTAAATGTTCTTTTATCCTTTTTTTCCAGAGCACATCTTGATTCCCTGATATATAATTTTTTACAATTGCTATATAATTTGATAAATTATATTACTTCTTTGCATTGTAGGTATAACACTCTTAGAATTATTAATCAGTCTATTTACATTTGGAGGAACACAAAATGAAATATTGTATTTATCTTTAAATATATTTTTAATTAATTTAGACTGAACATTATTTACAAATGGCATAATTCATTTTTATTATCTAATTTTGTATTATGATTATTCTTTTTATTATTGAATCAATTTAATGTACATAAAATTTATTTCTATCATATCTTACTTTTATAAATTCATGAGTAAAAAGTTCAAAGTTTTGATTTTTATCATTTTTATATTTACATAATTTATCATTATGATATAAGAAACATTTCAAACTTGCCACTTTATGCATCATTAGTTCATGTGATTTAACACAAATTTACATCAACATGAAGATGCTGCTGCAGATATGCCATTTTTCCAAATCAAATGAAAATATTGAAAAAAAAATGTAATACAATTTTAAAGTGTTCTTCATATGAAATGTCAGAATAAATGTTATGCAAGTTTTCACAATTTTCTGTATTAAAATAGTCATTAGGTACTAAAATAAAACAATAAAAAAACATCAAATGACCTCATTTCTGGAAAGTTCTTAAGAAGTTCTAATGGTAGAAATGACAGATCTGGGTGTGATTCAAGAACTTTAAACTTCTTCCAGATTCTGCAACTCTACCACTGCTCTAAACCATTTTACAAAAATATTTAGAAATTGGTAAAACATAGTTGAATCAGTGGTAAAAAAGTATAATGATGAGTGAAATTTCTTGGTTCAATTTTTATGAAGCTTTTAAAAAAGTATTTCAGTTGCTCAAAACATATTGTGCTGTAATATTAATATAACTAGGTAAGAAATATCCTGGTACTAAAAAGGGGAAAATATATGATGTAATTATATGTGAAAAAATCATTTTTGTTCCAACCATTGGAGTAAACATTCAATAAATAGAATAGATGAAGTTTAGGAGAATAAAGAATAATAGCTTTTAAAGTGTTTTATTGACCATTTTTTAAATAAGAGAGTGAAAAGTCACTTCTAATGAATTGAGTTACCAACTATGACTAAAACATTTTATCTCAAAACAAATAATTTTTTTTTGTCAAAAATATTTCTTTATTATATAGCAAACAAAACATCACACAACTCTCACTGCCTATTTTCAATATCTGTATTAGGAGCAGTAATCTACTTAATTTATTTTAATCCATTTGAATGCACACTCAGTGATACTGTCACTTGAGATGATGATTGATTTTCTTTTAATAGGCTTTCACTTTTTCTGTGTATTATTTTACTAGTACATAGAAAATCTCTGAAGAGCTACTTTCTTTCAAGCACAGCATGAACTCTTCTATTTTATCACATGACTGAATGAATATAAATTGCATTGAGTGTATGAGATGAAGAAATAACTACAATTCCCCTCTTTTCTTCCATAGCATAAGCTTGTGGTTAAACACCTGTAGAGGTCCCTACTATCACATTTTACACACATATGCTCGAGGTTACAGCCTCAGTAAATATTACTTACAATTCATGATGTAACTTATACAGGTAAACATTCACAAAATTTACAATTTGAAATCTATAATTTTGTTTCACACTGGAAATTCTTCTTATTACTAATTTGCAGCAAGTCAGTGTTCACCAATTCATTAACAATTTAATTCCAATTTCTAATATTAAATACAATAACTGCCTGACCTATTTCTGGTTTGACTGTCTACAATTGTTCTTCCTCACTTATTTAAATTCTTGATTTGAACTTCTGTAAACATCTAGCATAAACAAATTTTGTAGCAAACAATTTCATTTTGTATCAAAAATTCTTTTGATATTCTCACATCATAATCCTGCCATAATAACATTTTCTATGTTTTGTGTATATAATCAAGTCAAATTCTAGAATTTATTAATTTCAATCTTGCTACTGCTGAACATTGTGTTTTTTGAATGCACAATGAACTTTGACATTTCTATTCTTATCAATTCTTTCCTCACAGATTATCTCAACATTTTTCAGGTTTAAGTGCATGATTCATGTTCCAGAAATTTGGAAAAATATATGAGACTTGTTTTAGCAGGTCTTTAGGATTGATTCTCAGTTAAGTATTATACATATTTGAAAAAACTCCTGAACAAATAACCAAATAATTACACTGGTGTATATATATTGTAAGCCCTATTCCACATATTACTCCTGGTTTAAGCCACAATAGCATGAGAATAGAGCATATAATAGAGTATGAATAAAATAAAACAGAGTAAACATGAATATAAGAGCAGAATGGGTTGGCTATAATGAGCATGAGCATATGAGTAGAGCATGAATAAGGGAGGTTACAGTGCTCTAAAGACATTGCAATATATTGATCCTAAATCCCATAATTCTTACATTACATAAAGCATACAGATTAAGCTAGCTTCCAATACATGAAAAGATAATAATACTAAGAGACATATATTTAACTTGCAATTATATAAGATGTTTAATGATCAGGAAGATATATGTTTAGGAAATGATTATGAAATTAGCAAAATGAAATAATGACAAATGTGTAAAGATGTAGAAGACTGAATGAGTAATGAAGAGCAAATACAAATTAACTTATGTAAATGAATATGAATAGATCTAAAAATGAGAAGAAGAGATGGGAATGTGTTAAGGTAATGAATAGTGAATTTTTGCAATGAAATAGGAATCGATCAAGGATGAATAAATTATACTGGTGTAATAAAGTAAGGTGATGACAGAATGAAAATAAAATAAAATATGGATGAACTATGATAGCAATGTTGGTGATGAAGAATGGGATTCTGAAACATTAATTTGATATTACTAAAATAAAAGTAAGGGATTCTAAGTTTAACGAATCAAAGAAAAAGGCTTAATTCTTTGGGATTTTAATTAATCAATAAAAACAATAATAATGATAAGAGATTAAAGTACTAAATAACTTAAGAAATAAAACCTAACAATCAAAATCTAAGTTTAAAATTATTAATCAATAATTTCTCAGGGTTCATGTTTTAAATTTCAATAATTTTATAATGTATATCTGGATCAGCAAGAGGGATTTTACTGCTATCCAAATATAGGAAATTAAAATAAATTATATTACAAAAGGAGAATTATAAAAAAATATCTAATTCTTTTATTAGCAATAACAAAGATAAAATCTAAATGTTATGATAACTAATAATGTAAACATAACAATCATGTTAACCATTAGATAATCTTAAATTATTTTAATCACAATTACAACAATAATAATGGAACAATAAAAACATCATCTAGAATAATTTAAATTTGACCTCTTTGAACAGTATGAATAAGTTTATTGAATGATTGTATCTTACCATTTATTAAGATATTATTATTTAAAATCAAATATTTTGTTTTAAGATATCATTTTAAAATAGCATCTTTGCATAATGTCAACAATATTTTAATCAGCCAATAGTAAAGTTTTATATGCTCTAAATATAAGAGTTTAGTAAAATTTATTAATGATATGTTGAACATATAATAGAATTAATCATACTGAGTAATGGTGACAATAGTGATAGCAATGGTGTTAGCGATCATAATAATATAGATAGTGTTTAGTAATATGGTTACTGACAACTTAATAAACTTCAAAAACAAATTTTATTTACAATTAATATTTACACATTCAAAAATCAAAAAATATATATCTTGATTAAATTCATAAAAGAAAATTTTATATAAAAAATATATACTTTATTTACATGATTCTGATACTAGCATGAGAATATCTCCTTAAATAAAAATCAAAATTATGATACATTATTATCTTTTACAGTATTATTATTTACATTTATTCTTTAATTTACATTTTCTAGCTTATTACACATTTACTAAAGTTTATTTGCCAATTATAGGTTTATTAATTTTCTTTATCAAAATTAAAATATGTCTGCTAATCATAAGGTTCCTATCTAATAAATAGTAGACTGTCAATACTTAATATTAGTCCTTTTAAGATGAATATTCTTTAAGGCATTAATAATTATACTTATTCTATTATATTAAGAAGATTATATAACTTTCTAATTCTATTTATCCAAGATATTGGACTCGCAATATTCTTCAAATCTGTTTAACATAAATCCATATCACTGTAATTCTACATTTGATTCCCTAATATCATAAGATACAACTTTTCTATAACATTATTGAAAATTTTGGTTTACTAATACTTAACTAAGAGTAGCAAATAATAAATGCAGTATGTATATTTGAAATCACTTTGAGCTGATAATAAACTGGTACAATAATATAATAGTATAATATGTAACAGAGGTATTAGTATTTGATATCATTGTTTGCCTGGTGCTGACACAATTCACAGATCTAATTCATACCCTCTCAGGGATGATTATTTTGTCACTAAATATTAAACCATCAAAAATTATTGGGGTGAAATCCATATGTAATATATCCATAAGTGTAACAGTGCTGAGCCAAGGCAGATAAATAAATAAGTAACCTAGACCACAGTCATTCCATGACTACGGATGGTCTGCTATCCTGGTGCCATTGTTTGAAACACTTATAGGGATCTGAGGAGAAAGGAGTGATTAATCCCTTATTTAAGAAAATACATAAACATTCATCATAACAATATAGGCCTTAATTATCTCAAAAGTCCATGGGCATCATATGCAATTTACTCATGATGATGACTTCACACTTTTACACAGAGTAGGGAAAGAAGTATGTTTCATGTGAGATGGCATGGATATAAAAACAAATAACAAATATAACAATGCATAATATCATAATTATCTAACATGGCAACAATTAAATCTCACAAATAAACAATATCTACCTTATAAGTGTGTACACCAAATAAACGGAATATAATCATCAATTAATGCATGGAAATTAAAATAGTAATTATCAACTCAAAAGTGATTTTAACAAATAACAATTATTAGCAGTAACTAGTTGCATAATACAATACAGAATATAATATTAAATATGCCTAGATTTAACTAAAATTAAGTTTTACCTTCTGGGATCATTTAGTAATTGCACCATTACCAAGAAGACATCAAAGAAAAAAAATAACATAATAAAGTTTAACAATTTATCTTAAATGATTTTATCTTCCTTGTGATCACTTTTTAACATAAACATACACTTCAATCGAAACATTACTGTGAATATCTTTTGTTTCATGAGCAAACCAGTTGCTGGACCTATGAATATTAAATATACACAGAATTATAATAACATACACATTAAAATAAAATAAAAATCTTATTAGATAAGATTTCTTCATGTTTCTTTTGTGAAAAAAAGAAAAAACTTGTACGTAACAATTTAAAAATGCAGAATTATTTGAACGCCTTGTGATGTTCTTTGCTGTTAATAATATCATAATTACTTTACATTTCTCATTGCACTTTTCCTCCAAAAATATCATGATTAACTACTTTTTCCTTCTTGTATGCATGAATTAAATTATAGAAAGCCATCAACTTCTGCTTTTTAACTTCTAATACATAACTAGCATGGAAAATTATCCTTCATAATAACATCATTATAAATTTTATTATCTATCACAAGTATTTATAAATATATACTTTCAATATATTTTATTAGGATCATAACTTTCTGGATATGTCAAGTAAACATTTATTAATCAATTATTAATAAACATAAGGAATTGCCAAATGAATAAATAATTACAATCTTTTCTTTTTCTTTTGAAAACCTTCAACGCTTTTAAACTAGAAAAAAAAAATGAAACGCTGAAGATGAATATTGATTTCAGTTATTATTTTTGTATATAATTATTTAATTTTAAGGCATAATTTAGCTAACCAATAAATATTCTATTGTACTTTTAAAATTTACAATATTATTATCATTATGAATTATAAATATGGAATTAAGATGAACTGCAAAGTAATATTCACAAAATAGTATTATTTTATTTAATAAACATAACAATTCCACCAAAGTTCCATAAAGTTATATCTGGCTTTTCCATAAGTTTAAGGTAATTTGTGACATTAATATTAAGAATTTCAATGAAATACTTCTGAGAACTTCAGCTTTAATGGTATATTTGTTCATAATTAATGAAAATTATATTAGTATAAATTATTATTATTGCTAATTGTAACATAATAAAATGGTTTTAATTATTCTTAATGTATTCTGTATATTTTATAATGTTAGGTAGAAATTAATGGCATAAATGCTTAGTTTAAAATAGCATTTCATTTAACAAGATATTTTATGAGTGCACTAGGAGAAATATTTAGCAATTAAAAATCATGTATAATTTTTAATATAATTCGCTGTTAATTTTCTCTTATGAAGGAAAGTTACAAAATAAATTTTTAACACAATTTTAAATTCATAATAGCAACATTTATTACATATTTTACGGCTTTTATAAATGAAATAATTATAAAGTAATTTATAAATAATGCTTATGAATTCCTTTTTCCTGTAGTTGAACTTAACCATGGTAGCCATTTCTTGTTTCAGCTTTGGTCTCGTGAATTACAATTTTCAAATTATCGGTTGATAGTCAGAAGATGTTCGTTTATGAATACAGTGTACTTTAGAATTTGTTTCATGGTTTATTAATTAATAATAGCAAATAATTTGTACTTTTCAATACAGAAAATAATAAATTTCAAACAATTTTTATGTATTTTAAACAATAGATAAATTTTCTTGCCAGTCGGAAACGATCTCCATATTTTTTTAAAATTATTCCCCCTCTACAAGTTTTTACTAGCCAATTTACAAAATTTTAGCTAAGGGTCTAAATTAATAAACGAATCACATTCTTCATTGTCAGCAGAGATATTTGCCTAAAATTAGCAAATCTCCATCTTTAAACTTGATTATAATTAATTGAACCCTTTACTAATGTTTTAGAATATAGTAAAAAAAGATTAATTATTGTTTAATTTAAAATAACCCTAATCTTAAGTTTGTTTATAAACTATTACTTAACAATAAAAACATTGAAATAATTGTATGGTTTTTTTAAAGTAATATTAAATTATTATATCATAATATTGAAACTAATTTATCTGTCAGATCGTATGTGAGCATTCCCACACACAATCTGGCAGAGAGATGACATATATGTTGGAGAATCTGACTATTTACTAATAACTCTAAAAAAAACTTATCTACTAGGTTTACCTTCATCCACTGAAATTAATAGTCATTAGACCACATCGCCGATTCATATTATATATTTAAATAATCACAATTACAATTGATTAAAATTTAAAATTTTTAGTTAATAGATTGATAAAATATGGCTTGTTGAACATCAAGGCTAATAATATGGTTATATTTAAATATATATATATTGTAATATAATAAAAATGATGATAAGGGAAAATGACTAATATAATCTGAATTTTAATATAGCCCAATCGTTGGCCACCATTGTTATAATGGGATAATGATTAGAATATGAGATGAGAATAGGAAAACTTTAGCATGCCTCAGGAATTGAGACATTATCTATAATAATCTAAATTTAACCTAAACATGGAGAACCATTTTGTAACAGATAAAAGTTAATGTGGTATTTTGTAATGATCACCACCAGTACATGACCATGATTGGTCATCATTGGGTAGATGTTTTGTGAGATAATAATTAATCTTCTACCCCACTATTTCACTAATTTGTTTAGTTAGTATTTGTCATGAAACAAAAGAAATTGCTCTATGGGTTTTTACACAACCATCTATTACTGACACAAAATGAAAATAAAGGAGAATGAAGAAATGCCCTTATAGTTTAAATATTATTTATGACAGAGTAAACATACATCAGTAAAGAGTAACTACACAATAACAATATTTCTAATAAATCATTATTTAGATTGACCACTACACTAAAATAAAATACTAATGACAATCTTTATTAAAACCTAATTTATTCAAATAGCATTTAAACAAAAGAAATGAAGCAAGATCATCACCTCAGATATCACCAAATCTATTCACTATCCCAAAATAAACTACAATAAGCAGTAAAATCATATATCATTGTCCTAAACAATAGTATATGCCTAAGATATCTATTTAATTTATAAATGAATGAAATCAAATTCAAATCAATAAATAACTAAGTTATGACATATTTTACTAATGTAATATTACTTATACTAATGTAAATTTATGTTATCATTTAATAATATTCTCTACCTAAATGAACTAGTTCCTAAAATGGTTATGATCACACTTATAGAATGCTTTATAAATCTACAATGTTTAACAAAATAAAATTACTAATCAGCTTCATATCAAGTTTAATAAATTGTTATATAAAATTAATATTTTATTGATACTTTACATTATATCAATATACAATTATTGCTTAAGTTATGTATTAAAATGAAACACTCTACAATCAAATAAATTTATTAAATAATCTTATATTTTATAATATCCAATCATACCATTATGTCAAATATACAGTAGGTTCATATTGAATACTTACTGAATCATGATAAACTAATCCTTATATCTATTTTAAATCTCCAATCAATTAATTATTAAAATAAATTTTATAACAATTAAACTAAATAAAAGGAATATTGGCAGTTGTCCAAACCAAAGATAGATATTAAGTTATAATAGTTAATAAAATTCATGGTCCATCTCAAAAAAGATTAGAGATAATTAAGGCAGATTTTTCTGACTAATGATAGAACAAAATCTATCCAGATCTTTATGACTAAACAAGACAAGTTCTTAATAATCAAGAAATCATTTATACATCCTATATTAAGTTAGATAAACAAGTGTTTCAATATAATGACAATATAAAATTTATATCTAATTAGATTTAAACAACAATTACATAATAAAATACATATGTGCCTAACCTTATTTCACTTACCAATTTTGGTTTGATCTTAGATCAAAATTTAACTATCAAAAATTACCTCGTACACTTAAAAAAATAATTAGACAGATTCACCAGATTTTTAATCAAACTCTAAATTTATTTATTTATAATAAAATTAATAATGATAGTAATGGAAAAAAAATGAAAAAACAAAAATGAACAATGTATGCAATAGACTAAAATTGTAGTCAGTTGAAAAGTACATTACTATTTTTCTTTAATATATAAGTGATTGATAATCTATTGCTGTAAAAGAATCAATAGTATATATATATGAAACTCAAAATTGTGTTGTATGACAATAATACTAGAGCAAATCATGCTAGCCTTTTCTGATTTTAATAGACCCTTCATTGTACAACCGATAGTAGTGGTTATGGATTAGGGGTGATGTTATCTCAAAACCAGGAGGATGGCCAATCAGAAGTCCTATATTTGATTAGCCATCTGATAAAAGGTCCAAAATTAAATTATACAGTTACAGACAAAGAGACACTAGCAATAGTGTGGGCTTTCCAATAATTTCAACAGATGCCACTGGGATCAAAGGTAATAGTGATCATAGACTGCAAGAGCCTTGAATTCTTAAACTACAGCTATCTCACTAACAGCTGATTGGTTAGATGTAGCTTGTTGCTACAAGAATTCAACTATACAGTCCAAAACTGTAAAGTATCTGAAAATATAGTAGCTGATGTACAAAGTCAAAATCCATGTGGGCAAGAACAACAACGCCTGTCCATTGACAACACCTATATTACCAACATTGATGCAATATTCAATAAGGATGTAGATAACTATTTAATAAATATTCATGACCTACAGCTCCAAGATGAAAAACTGATCACAATTATTAAGACATTAAATGAAAACAAAGTTCTGTATATGGCTGATGGTCTTAAGCAGTACAAGTTAGAAAACAAGGTCTTATTACACAGAATGAACAATGAGATGGATAAATGGAGGATAGTGATCTGAAATACTAAAAAACTCATTCGTGCAATACATGCATCATTTATATGGGCATTAGGGAGCCCATAAAACTGAACAGCCTTAAAAAATTGGTTTTACTAGACTGAAATATACAAAGATATCCTAAAGGTAATCCAGAAATGTCAGGCATGCATGAGGACAAAGCCAATAAACCAAACATATCAGTTTGATTAAATCTACAATAGCAAGAAGTTTAAATGAGATCTTATCTATAGACTTCCATAGGCCTTTCATGTCAGCTTACCCAATGTCCCAAGCTAATACTAGATATGCAGCCAAAGTATTAGACACCCTCCACTTTAAGGAAATAGGGAAGCCAGAAATGATCCTATAAGTTTATGGTACTCCTTTTCTATTCAAAGTGTGATAGAAATTGGCAGAAAGACTACAAATAAAACATGTGCTAACCTTTATTAGAAATCTGCAATCAAATCCATGTTAATGTATCATGTGGGAACTTGGACATTTATTTAGAACCTATTTAGAGGTAAAACATAAGGGATGGGGTGAAGCATGCAACCAAATACATTAATTAAAGTGTGAATAAATCAGCAGGATTCACACCCATCAGGTTATATTTAAAACAAAATATCTTGTTTGTTTAATACCTATAAATCCATATCCACAAAAACCTCAATAGATCCTGAAGAGAGTTAGAGAAAAGCTCATGACTGAATAAAATACATGGCAAATAAGCATGACAAAAACCAATTAAAATCATCAATTCCAAATAGGAGAGTTGGTTTTTGTCAAAACACCTCATATCAGCAAGCTGCAGGAATTCATTTTCCATAAATTCTGCAATGCATATGAGGGACTATATAATATCATAAAACACTCAGGTCCTAATGTATACTGGTTAAACTGCAGAGGTGAGATAAGGGATACTTATATTTCAATAAATATTAAAACCCTACCTTGAGAATATTCTAAAAAATTAACCTAAAATAAAATTGATGAGACCATGAATGGACAGATATCTATAAATACCCACAATCAAACCATTACCAAATCAAATCTCTCAGACAAAAGGTTTTAAGATATAAGCAACATCAAAAGGTTTTAAGAGATAAGAAACATCAAATAGGCTCATAGATTTTTTAATTTTATTTAGGTAAATACTTATTCAACTACCAAAATTATAAACCATAAAAGATGAATTCAAGCATTGTTTGAGGAAAGAATTGCACCAAAGCCATTAAAATTGTTTTAGAGTTACATAAGAATTGTATGACTAAAGAATAGTCAACTCTAATGGTTTTGGCATGAACATGCTTATTAAGAACAATAGACAAAAACTACTGATTTAAAACTAGTTTTTCAAATCCAAGATATTATACCAAGGATTCAATTACAAGAACATGTGATGGCACAATAAAAATGAAATATTCATTGTTGATAAATTTCTTATGTTGGAAATTAATTTTCCATAACTGCAAATTCAATGGGAAAAGAAGTAAATCAAGTTTTCTCAAATTACAGTGTTATAAAGGAAAGCTCTTTGTTATCAAACATCATATGGGAAAAATAAGCTGGTTTAAACAATAAAATTATAACTTATATTAATTGAGGATTAAAACCCTTGTAGTCTATTTTAATTCTTTAAGGGAAACGGAAATGTAAGAGTACAGTACCAACCTATTAGGAAAAAAGAGGGTCTGAAGCAAAACATACTTAACAAAAATATAACAAACCTATTAACACCCTTTGAATGTAAAAACAAATTACAACATTAATTATATTATAAGTAAATTGATTTTTTTTTTGTTATTTTAAGTCTACTGACTACGAAATAAGAGTAATTGATACTCAGTTAATAAAATTGCCAAATTTAGTATAAAAGAATAAAGAAAAATTGGATCTAAACTTAAGTTATTACATTATTAATTTTAAAAAAAAAATTAAAAAAAGACTCTAAACAAACTTAAATCATGTAAATGATGGAAATATAATATGATATATAACATGCTCATGACACAGACTGGATATACAGAAGAAAAAAAACGAAAGTTTTTTTTTAAAAAAAAGAAATGGAATTTTTTTAAGCTATCAACCACATTAAAATAATGCTTAAAATGGAATTAAAGTTTGATTTATGATTTGATAAATTTATAATAGAACAAATTATCTCTAAAAGCTATGGGAAACAATTAGAGGAGGAAAAGTTTATAGAGACCAAAGGAATAATATAATTCCCTAGGAAAGGCTTATATTAATAGTTCCAATGGAATAATTCATGTAAAATTATATTACTCAGTGACACAAAATTCATAAGAAGAATTATTAGCTTATTTATAGCAGATAATATTAATTCTAATGAATAATAAGTAATATAAAAGAATGTGGGGGTAGGAAACTCATTAAATGCCATCGGTGGAAAGCTGCCAATAATATGACCTATGAATAATTCAACTTTATAAACTAATAACATCAATGATGTTTTCACCATCACCAGAAGGAGACAGTATTCACTAGAATAATGGAAAAAGCAGCAGTAAACTAAGGAACATGACTTGTCCATGGCAAGTCATCAATTGAATACCTAGAGGACAACCAAACAACATCAAATGGATTACCAATTCCCAAGATCCAGAAGTTTTCCTAATCCAGAAGGAACCAGCCATCTTATCATTTGTGTATCCATATGCTGAAGAATAGCTAACTATATGAATTAATAATTTCAATCAAATTATATGTATCATATAGAATCCATTTTTCTTTGTTATATAACTCTTTGTTGTTATTTTTTATTGAGAGAATTGATGATCTAGCCCTAGAATCATCAATCATAAATTATATAAGGGGAATTCTAAGTCGATAATTTTTGTTTGTAATAAAATCTAGATGCTGACCACTAGACTTACCAACTAAAGAACTAGGTGACTGACGGGTGTTGAGGTGAGATTTTATCTATAAAATATTAAATGATCATACTAGTACGGGACAATTTTATATGCCTATTGTTATTTTTAAATTAACTTTATTATTATTTGTTATTCTGCATGACTGACTAAACTTCTTGTATGAATGCCTACTGCTATCCTAAACATTGGTAATGTCAAAGGGGGGAACTTCATACTCAAAGATAACAGTCAATAATCTATGACACATCACCTTGGATTAAGGGAGACAAATTAAAGTCAGGGAATAGAGGGATTGATCAGTGGGATAATTATATCAAAATAATCATAAATTGCATTGTTAGACAAAGCAAATGGTTAGAGTGGATAGAAGATGATCATACTACATGGGATCAAAGGTTAGGAAATGATTATAATATTATATGAATCAAATGAAGGATGATCTGACTTACCCAAACATCAAATTGATTTGTTCCTAAAGATTGTAAATCACCCATAATGGAATAAAGCTGTTAATGATTTATTTAATTAGAATTAAGTAATTAATTATAGATTTATACTTTACGCTTGTCCATAATAATATTAAATAGTGTTATCATACTTATAACATAAAGCTATATAAATTAATAGCAATTTCTATATCAAAAAGATGGGCTAATTGACTCATTTGTATAGATTTTGCATATTATACATATAGAATGATTCTAATGAATAAGTCATAACAGGCTATGATTATGAGAAATACAGTTTCTCGAAAGTGCTAAGCCATTTTAATTGATTAATTGCTATCAATTAGAATTTGAGTATGTTTCCTCATTTATCTAACTTTCCATTATCCTTGCCATATCATACACATAATTCAGTTGTAAATAATTGTTTTTATATCAAACTTATGGTTATCATCATCCTAATGTATTAGAATTGTGCACATAACCACAGTTTAAATACCAAGCAGTAATAGGAATATGAGGAGAATCCACAATGTTGAGGACCTAAGGGGCAATCATATGGGAATGATATATCACAGTGGAATTAAGAAAACCACTAAATTTGGACATATTTACAACTGGTGAACTTTAGGAGCTTGAACACATACCATTACCTCAATACAATGAGTGGCACAAACAGCTATTTTATTCCATTCTGCTACAATTAATGACCACTTACTGGGGCTAGACATCATCCACTTTTGCCATTATGAATCTGATCATACACAGAATATCCTCATTCCATTACAATATATATATATATATATATATATATATATATATATATATATATATATATATTATAACAGTCAGGGAGATCAAAGAGTCTTACCATATCTATGCTACAGGGCACCACCAGGCTATTTGAACCTGGAAAATTTATAGAGTAGGCAGATATGCGCTGTTAAGATCTAACTTTTACATACATATTTTATTCTGACCGTCAGCCCATGCCACTAGCTCATGGAGATACAGAGATTTAATATAAAACTTGCTTAAAAGAAATATATTAATATTTAAAAAAAAAAAAAAAATAAGCCACTGCCAGTAATTACACACAAAAACATTTATTAATGCATATATATAAACATTTAAAATTAAGGAATGAAATTTATTATTTTAGATTGGTTATTAATTTTAAATTTAAATTATTACTTTAAAACAGTCCTCACAGATGGACATTTTAATAAATTTTACTTTATAATGTTAAGTATAGATAGGCTACATAGATTACGCAGTTAAAATCTTTTCAAAACAATCGTTCAATCTCAGACTAAAAGTTCACAGCCAAACCAATGCCTGCTTCCAGATATATAGTCACAACCAATGCAATATGAAGATGCTAGCATAAAACCACACTGACAGGAATATGAATCTGACAGTGTGATATTATTTGAGGGACATGATTCTCATCCAGTACAGAAATGTGCATCTGTCTGGCAAAGGAATGATGTATATAAAATAATTAAAAAGAAATGCTACATATGGGGGAGAGTGGTCTTACTGCAGACTTATAGTCCCCATTCATAGAGCTAAAAAGGAGTTAATGGTGCAGGAAATATGTCTGTATCCATTGCAATACAATGAATACATCTTTGGGTCATACATTCAATTGGGATTTGCCCTGTATGCTAAACATGCTTCACATTACATTGATATAAACACCCATATATACCCTCCACCAACATCAAGCTTACTATGAGACAAATAGCCTGAAATTAAAACCCATTCAAAATAAACATAAACAATTAAAATCTAAATCATTGATGAAATTGCAGAAAGAAAATTACAAGAAACCCAATGGCATTCATCATAAAATGCCGCCGCATTGACACCAATAACTTAAATGATATTTGAATAAATACATTTTTAGATACTCAATGTGAGGTATCATATTTACTGAATATCTATACATTTTAATCAATACAAAGATAAAAAAATAATTAAACGTTAATGAATCTATGCAATCATCTATACCCAACTTAACTTTAATGCATTTAAATAATTTAGTCAATAAATATTAAAAAAAAAATGGAAATGATTAAATCAGCAAACTCAAAATATTTAAATTAAATATCATGTAAAGGATAGCTTACAATGTAGATATTCCTAAAAAGATTAAGCCTACTTATTGAACCCAATCTATTTGGAATTTATATTAATAGTGGGAAGATTATTATTTGTTATTATTATTACCAATATACATATAATACACAATAAATTACTAAGTTATAATAAATAAAATATGATCAATATTTTAGAAAGTAGTATTATATATGCATATATAAAACTATTTGATTGAATAAACTGTAATGTATATATTATTTTTTTAATTTAAAATGGAATATTAATTTATAGTTAAATGAATTTGGGATGACCTGAAGTTAAGGTGGGGTGCACATGTGTGTGAAAATAAAACTGATTTTATTATTTTATTTTATTTTTTATGTGTAATAAATGAAATGTATTTAAACAATACATATAAAAATCTAAGTGAATTTAAACAATAGGCAGTTTAAAATATCAGCGTTCTCAGCGTTTTATATAAAAATAAAAACTTTTTGCAAAATCATTCTTCTTATCAAAAGAGATAGCAGCTACAACAATAGACAGTCGTTTAAAGTAAAATTTAGAATGCTAAAATGGAGTTTTACTTTTTCTTTTAGTTAAATTATAAACATTTTAAAAATCAAATGCTGTAACTAAAAGTTTACCAAATTCAGAGGAAAGAAAATGAAATAAGAAGTAAGAATAATTGATAAATTCTTAAATAATTAAATCGTGTTTTAATAGTTATTGGAATAAATTTGAATATTTTAAATCTTTTCAAAAAGAATAATGAGAATTACGTCTGCTGAAAATTGGAAAAGAAAAAAATGAAATAACTTTCTTAATATATATATGTAAGCGCTTCAATACTATTCAATACAAATATATGATTATAAATAATTATTAAATTGTACTTTAATATGAAAATGGGCTAGAGCAAAACATGCTATTGTGTGTCATGGTATTTCCTGCCAGCTGCATTAATTTTATTATTTATATAAAAAAAAATATATATATATATATATATATATATATCTACTTTATTGTAAACACACAAGAAGATGCCTGCAGTCCAAAGTAAACAAGGATTGGAATACTTATGGTGAACAAATGAGGTAAAGGTTCTAAACAAAATAAAGGAAACTTAAAATTAAAAATGCTTTGAAGAACAACTTGCCTAACTATCAACTACTATTACTTTTATTAGGATGATTTTTATGAACTTTGTTTTAATTACAATTTTTTTTATAAATCAAAGAATCAATATTGTAAATTTTTGTTTATTTATTTATTTATTTTTAAATCTCGTTATCTATCTGTTGTATTTTCACACTCTGATGCTGAAGCCTCATTTTTCAGAATTAGCAAAGAAGAAAAGAGGGGATTATTCATTTTGATATTTTTTATATTTTCATTATAAATAAAATTTAGGCAAACCCACCTGCTTCAAATCAGGTTATCCACATAGATATTGAGGTAAGATTATCTAAATTTATTTTCATAGGTTAAATTACAACACTTATACAGAATACATATTGTCTGTTTTATTTTGTGATTAACTGTGTACGTATATTTTCCAGTATGTTTGACTAATCAACTGGTATCTGTCTCTATCATATATATAAATTGGGGAAACTTGTTAAATAGATTAACATTTGTAAATATATAATTTAGCTAGCCAGCATCTCAATTACATTAAATAACTAAAGTTTATTTTTCTATATAATTATGATTTGTAGAGAATGAGTGACATAGGTGGATTTCTACCATGGGGTATAAGGGTTGGATCTAGAGGATAATTAATTAGTATGATGGTAGAGGTTCACTTGTGACACATGTACATATGATGATTATTATATTTTTTTATTTTTTTTATCATTACTATTGTTGTTATACTTGATATTTATTATTGTTAATAAATGTTTGAGAGTTTGTATTATTCCGGTCTCTGGTTTATTGAGTTGTCCTGACATTCCACAGTTTATAAATAATTATACATGCACACACATCTATTTTTCTTATTATATAAAAGCTTGAAAATAAAACAAATATAATAAATGCTAGTTATAACCTATATATAGGTGCAGGAGTTGCTGTGTATATTTGTTCATACCTGCTAAAGGAGTTAAAAGCAATATTCTCTCTGGGCTTGAATATTAGGGCATAACGGAATTAAAAAGGGGAAAGTGGATGAACTAACCTAAATTGCATTTAATATTATTAAATAGGGATAGAGTTAGTCAATTAAAGGGTATGCAATCATTGGTTAAGCATTTCATCGGGTTCTCATTAGCACTCTATCAGATGACCCACAGTCTGAACATAGTTGGATGCAACTTTTTTCCCTTCTAAGCCTGGTAGGTCTCTGCAGATTGTTTCATTAGGGGTAATAAATTAGAGCATATTAACTTATCCCCACACCATATTGCTACATCTGCATAGTAGTACAGTCTGCAAGTTAGTTGACCATCCATTACATCTGGTGCACCATCATTGGGCTTGGTTAGTTTATGACTGTTGATGAAGAGTACTGCCCATTATACTGGTGTTAGCAATGTTTGGGATTAGTTGTAATCATTCCGTCCATTATATCTGGCATCATCAACTTTTGGGGCTAGTGGTCATCGTTCCGTCCGTTATATCTGGCACCAGCAACATTTGGGGCTTGATAGATAGGTGTATCATCACATAAATACTTTGTGTAAGTTGATCATACATTGTGATTGAACCAGCTGATTGTTGAATCTGATAGATATATCCAAGTGCTAATCGTTCCATCCATTATATCTGGCGCACAACGTGGTAGGCATGAAGATATTACCATTGATAGGGGAGGGTATTTACCAATGGGTATATCTGGCATGCAACATGGTAGGCATGAAGATATTACAGTTGATAGAGGAGTGTATTTACCAATGGGTATATCTGCCGTGCAATGTGGTAGGCATGAAAATATTACAGTTGATAGAGGTATCCAAGTATATTTACTAATAGTTATATCTGATGCAACGTGTTAGGCATAAAGATATTACAGTTGATAGATGTATCCAAATGTATATCCAGTATGTTAGGTATGAATATACTCTAATTGTAAAGGAAGTCCAGCCATTGGACTGGCGTTTAAATTTTTTCAAAAAAAAATGTTAAAGCACATTTCATTTTATATTTTTCTATCAACATAAACCCAAATGAACTTATACACATGACAAACAACTAGCACTTTCATCTAAAATAATAGTAATAGGGATAATAGATCACATAAACTTGAATCAATTTTCAATAAGAGATCTAAAGTATTGAGTGTAAATTGGAAATATAAAGGATTGGACAATAAACAGAGACCGATGATAAATAGTTAAGTGATTAATAAATGATAATAAAATAGTAGAGTTAGGCATGTAAAAGGACATAGGCTAAAAGTAGATCTATTAAAAACAAAAAAAGAGAGATAAAGATAAATGCAATGGTTGGGAGTGGCATGATGCACTGTGGCATGTGATTATTTATAGTTTTATAAATAAATATTTTATAAATAGTTTGCAAATAAATAAATATTTAATGATAACCAGAAGTGGTAAGCAATTAAGTAATATGGAATCAAAACATTTGGAGATAGGGAAAGATAGTAGTGACAGTGAGATGGTAGATGATACTACCAGTAATAAGGTAGAATCTGTGATGATTCAGATACCTGGGGGGGTCTATTCTGGAAGTTGAACAATCCCCACAAATGCAGGAAGGGAGTCAAACAGTTTCTCAAATTCAGATGATTTCTCCCAGTGAGATTGTTCAAGTGCCTGAAGTGGGAGTAACTCAGGCTATGCAAGATCCTGCAACATTGGCACAACTAATCCAAGTAATCATGGAGATGAAGAGTGATATAAATAGCAATATGGAGAATATGAAAAGTGATTTGAATAGTAAAGTGGGGAATATGGCAACCAATATGGAGAATATGAAAAGTGATATAAATAGTAAGTTGGAAAATATGGCAACCAAAACTGATATAAATAAAATAAAAGAAGAATTGAAGAAGGATGTGAATGATATGAAAGACCAAATGGAAACAAAAATTGATAATATTGAAATTAAGCTGTCTGAAGATATGGGACAACTTTCCCTTAAATTGAAAAGTGTTCAGAAAGACAATATTGAATTGAAGAAGGAATGTTAGAGATGAAGAATGAAATTGATGAAAAGAATACAAAATGAACAGGAATAGATGATTTAAATCAGTGTATGGAAAATTGAATGAAAATATGATGAGGTATGAGGAATCAAGAAAATTTTAAGGAGAAGTTGAAAATCAATGGAGACACCAAGATGAAGTTCAGATGGAAATACAAATTATCCATATGGAGTTGGAGCAAAATTTTATCAAACAAAATATGGAGATAGAAACCTTAGGACAAGAACTAAAATGCTTAGATAAAACCATTAACCAGAGGTTTGGAATCACTGAATCCCAACTGAGTAAGGGTACATTAGTTGTTGAAACACAACAAACCCAGACTAATTCAAGTACTCAATATACTGAATTTAAGTTGAGAGAAAAGCAATTGAATGATAATCTCAAGATTCAGGTGATACAAAGATCACAAGGTTTCAAGATTGATCCTGAGTTAAATGATGAAGCCATAGGAGTTGATGACACATCATACTCTGAAGATGTCATGATAGAGTATATGAAAGAAGGTTCAATGATAAATGATTTGGACTCATATTTGAGATCATTGAGGCACATTCGTGTTTACCATCGAAACAAGAATAAAATGCTTTTCAGACATGACATTTGTGAGCATAATAGCAATAACAAGGATGGATTGTTACAAGTTCAAACAGCTTTCTTAGGAGAAAACTGTCACACTACAAATGCCATTGTTGAAGGCATTAAAGAAATTGGTGAATGCGATCGTCTTAGCTGTGCGTTATGGAAATTAGAGTCTTTCCATAATCAACAAGATGATCAAAACATAGAAAATTATATGATGAGAATAGAGATGACCATGTTGCAGTTCATCAAACAGAAAGGTTTTCAGTTCCATAAGTTATGTAACACTTATGAAGGACCCTTCACATTTATGAGGCATATAAATGACAGTACTTAAAAGAAAAAGTACATAATAAGGGAAGGACTTCAAATGATGCAACTTAGGACACATAAAATGGACTTTTCACCATGGATGAATTCTCAAGAGATGTATATATTTTTTTAAGAAAGGAAAAATAAATGAATGAATAAATCAAATGGTGTGTATATATATATAATACAACTTATGATAGTATAAGAAAATGATGGGTAAGACAGATAGACCAGATAGTTAATTATATCAACTGGAGTGTGAATGAATCCACTGGATTCACACCCATTGAACTACATTTTAATCAATCAATTCCCATGTTGTTCACTAAATATCAACCTATGACTAGATATAAACAAAGTAGTATGGAGGAAAATGTGCAGAAAGCATATCTTCGATTGGTAAGTAAGGCCAATAAAAGGAACAAAAATAAGACTGGAACTTTTCATACTTTTAAAGTAGGAGATCAAGTTTTAATAAAAAAACCCTCATATTAGTAAGCAAATTGAAAATAAGTACAGTAAGTTTTACCATCTATATGAAGGACCTTACACAATAGTTAAACAATCGAGTCCTAATGCATTTTGGTTGGATATGGAAGGACAAGTTAGGGGCACATATAATACCCGAATTATGAAACCATACTATGGACAATCTTAGTAATTGTAGAATTGTCATACTCAACTGATGTGTAGAAAAAAAAAGAGATGAATGTTGATAAGTAAAAAAAAAATAGATATTATGAAGTTAGGTTAAAAATTATGATGAGAGTATTCCCTAATGGATGCCAAAGCAAATATTAGGATACTTTAGAGCCACTTTATTTAAAAGAGTTAAACCACACTAAGTGATGGTTGCTCCAATCTTCTGTTAGTCCTCAAAGGAAATCCAATAAGACTCAATAGGAGCAGGATAGAGGATAACAAGAAAAAAATATGTGCTATCTGAAACAGAAACACATTTTTATTAGTGTGCTCAAAACATAACCATCATTAGTTTAAAAAAAACAACCTATGTTTGAACCCCACCTTGAAAAGTATTTCATGAGAGTGAGTAGAGAAGAATAGAAAGCAATTTGTGTAGTTGAGTGTAGAAAACAGTAAAATAAGGTTTCACTACCCTTCTTATATTTGTGTAAAAAAAAAAACCCATCAAACTTCAAATGCAAACCTTGTGTAAGTGTTAAAATTTTCATGACAGATTAAAATTCTAACCCTGTAAGGAGAGGGGGTTGTAAAGGGTAGCTTACAATGCACACATTCCTAAAAAGATCAAGCCTATTTATTGAACCGAATCTATTTGGAATTTATATTAATAATGGGAAGATTATTGTTTGTTATTATTATTACTTATATACATATAATACACAATAAATTACTAAGTTATAATAAATAAAACACGATCAATATTTTAGAAAGTAATATTGTATATATATATAAAACTATTTGATTAAATAAACTGTAATGTATATATATTTTTAAATTTAAAATTGAATATTAATTTATAGTTAAATGAATTTGGGATGACCTGAAGTTAAGTTGGGGTGCACATGTGTGTGAAAATAAAACTGATTTTATTATTATTTTTTTTATTTGTAATAAATGAAATGTATTTAAACAATACATATAAAAATCTAAGTGAATTTAAACAATAGGCAGTTTAAAATATCAGCGTTCTCAGCATTTTATATAAAAATAGAAACTTTTTACAAAATCGTTCTTCTTATCAAAAGAGATAGCAGCTACAACAATAGACAGTCTTTTAAACTAAAATTTAGAATGCTAAAATGGAGTTTTACTTTTTCTTTTAGTTAAATTATAAACATTTTAAAAGTCAAATGCTGTAACTAAAAGTTTACCAAATTCAGAGGAAAGAAAATGAAATAAGAAGTAAGAATAATTGATAAATTCTTAAATAATTAAATCGTGTTTTAAAAGTTGTTGGAGTAAATTTGAATATTTTAAATCTTTTCAAAAAGAATAATGAGAATTAAGTCTGCTGAAAATTGGAAAAGAAAAAAATGAAATAATTTTCTTAATATATATATGTAAGCGCTTCAATACTATTCAATACAAATATATGATTATAAATAATTATTAAATTGTACTTTAATATGAAAATGGGCTAGAGCAAAACATGCTATTGTGTGTCATGGTATTTCCTACCAGCTGCATTAAACCCCTCTCTATATATATATATATATTTCTACTTTATTGTAAACACACAAGAAGATGCCTGCAGTCCAAAGTAAACAAGGATTGGAATACTTTATGGTGAATCAAATGAGGATCAAGGTGTTTACCATTAAACACAACTACAGGAGACACCATTGTACCTATCTATCCTTGCTAAGGAAAATGATTTACTAAGTGAAACTGCTTTGAAGAACAACTTGCCTAACTATCAACTACTACTACTTTTATTAGGATGATTTTTATGAACTTTGTTCCAATTACAATTTTTTTTTTTAAATCAAAGAATCAATATTGTAAATTTTTGTTTATTTATTTATTTTTAAATCTTGTTATCTATCTGTTGTATTTTCACACTCTGATGCTGAAGCCTCATTTTTCAGAATTAGCAAAGAAGAAAAGGGGGGATTATTCATTTTGATATTTTTTATATTTTCATTATAAATAAAATTTAGGTAAACCCACCTGCTTCACATCAGGTTATCCACATAAATATTGAGGTAAGATTATCTAAATTTATTTTCATAGGTTAAATTACAACACTTATACAGAATACATATTATATGTTTTATTTTGTGATTAACCGTGTACGTATATTTTCCAGTATGTTTGACTAATCAACTGGTATCTGTCTCTATCATATATATAAATTGGGGAAACTTGTTAAATAGATTAACATTTGTAAATATATAATTTAGCTAGCCAGCATCTCAATTACATTAAATAACTAAAGTTTATTTTTCTATATAATTATGATTTGTAGAGAATGAGTGACATAGGTGGATTTCTACCATGGGGTATAAGGGTTGGATCTAGAGGATAATTAATTAGTAAGATGGTAGAGGTTCACTTGTGACACATGTACATATGATGATTATTATATATTTTTTATTTTTTTTATCATTACTATTGTTGTTATACTTGATATTTATTATTGTTAATAAATGTTTGAGAGTTTGTATTATTCCGGTCTCTGGTTTATTGAGTTGTCCTGACATTCCACAGTTTATAAATAATTATACATGCACACACATCTATTTTTCTTATTATATAAAAGCTTGAAAATAAAACAAATATAATAAATGCTAGTTGTAACCTATATATAGGTGCAGGTGTTGCTGTGTATATCTGTTCATACCTGCTAAAGGAGTTAAAAGCAATATTCTCTCTGGGTTTGAATATTAGGGCATAACGGAATTAAAAAGGGGAAAGTGGATGAACTAACCTAAATTGCATTTAATATTATTAAATAGGGATAGAGTTAGTCAATTAAAGGGTATGCAATCATTGGTTAAGCATTTCATCAGGTTCTCATTAGCACTCTATCAGATGACCCACAGTCTGAACATAGTTGGATGCAACTTTTTTCCCTTCTAAGCCTGGTAGGTCTCTGCAGATTGTTTCATTAGGGGTAATAAATTAGAGCATATTAACTTATCCCCACACCATATTGCTACATCTGCATAGTAGTACAGTCTGCAAGTTAGTTGACCATCCATTACATCTGGTGCACCATCATTGGGCTTGGTTAGTTTATGACTGTTGATGAAGAGTACTGCCCATTATACTGGTGTTAGCAATGTTTGGGATTAGTTGTAATCATTCCGTCCGTTATATCTGGCATCATCAACTTTTGGGGCTAGTGGTCATCGTTCCGTCCGTTATATCTGGCACCAGCAACGTTTGGGGCTCGATAGATAGGTGTATCATCCCATAAATACTTTGTGTAAGTTGGTCATACATTGTGATCGAACCAGCTGATTGTTGAATCTGATCTATATATCTAAGTGGGAATCTTTCCGTCCGTTATATCTGGAAAGTGCAACGTGGTAGGCATGATGAATTTGAATACTTTAACATTGCAGTTCAGTATAATTTAGCTAATTCTACCGAAATATGACAAAATCAGTGAAAAAATTCATTAAAAATATATTACTGTATACCAGCATGTTCATAGCGCGTTTTAAGCTTGGAAATGAAGCCTGGTTACAAATTTTTAAAAATTGATGAATTTGAATACTTTAACATTGCAGTTCAGTATAATTTAGCTAATTCTACCTAAATATGACAAAACCAGTAAAAAAATTCATTCAAAATATAGTACTGTACACCAGCATGTTCATAGCGGGTTTTAAGCTTGGAAATACAGCCAAATTACACATTCCTAAAAATTGATGAATTTGAATACTTTAACATTGCAGTTCAGTATAATTTAGCTAATTCTACCGAAATATGACAAAATCAGTGAAAAAATTCATTAAAAATATATTACTGTATACCAGCATGTTCATAGCGCGTTTTAAGCTTGGAAATACAGCCTGGTTACAAATTTTTAAAAATTGATGAATTTGAATACTTTAACATTGCAGTTCAGTATAATTTAGCTAATTCTACCTAAATATGACAAAATCAGTGAAAAAATTCATTTAAAATATAGTACTGTACACCAGCATATTCATAGCTTGTTTTAAGCTTGGAAATACAGCCAGGTGACAAATTAATAAAAATTGATGAATTTGAATACTTTAACATTGCAGTTCAGTATAATTTAGATAATTCTACCGAAATATGACAAAATCAGTGAAAAAATTCATTAAAAATATATTACTGTATACCAGCATGTTCATAGCGCGTTTTAAGCTTGGAAATGAAGCCTGGTTACAAATTTTTAAAAATTGATGAATTTGAATACTTTAACATTGTAGTTCAGTATAATTTAGCTAATTTTACCTAAATATGACAAAACCAGTAAAAAATTCATTCAAAATATAGTACTGTACACCAGCATGTTCTTAGCGGGTTTTAAGCTTGGAAATACAGCCAAATTACACATTCCTAAAAATTGATGAATTTGAATACTTTAACATTGCAGTTCAGTATAATTTAGCTAATTCTATCGAAATATGACCAAATCAGTGAAAAAATTCATTAAAAATATATTACTGTATACCAGCATGTTCATAGCGCGTTTTAAGCTTGGAAATGAAGCCTGGTTACAAATTTTTAAAAATTGATGAATTTGAATACTTTAACATTGCAGTTCAGTATAATTTAGCTAATTCTACCGAAATATGACAAAATCAGTGAAAAAATTCATTAAAAATATATTACTGTATACCAGCATGTTCATAGCGCGTTTTAAGCTTGGAAATGAAGCCTGGTTACAAATTTTTAAAAATTGATGAATTTGAATACTTTAACATTGCAGTTCAGTATAATTTAGCTAATTTTACCTAAATATGACAAAACCAGTAAAAAAATTCATTCAAAATATAGTACTGTACACCAGCATGTTCTTAGCGGGTTTTAAGCTTGGAAATGAAGCCTGGTTACAAATTTTTAAAAATTGATGAATTTGAATACTTTAACATTGCAGTTCAGTATAATTTAGCTAATTCTACCGAAATATGACAAAATCAGTGAAAAAATTCATTAAAAATATATTACTGTATACCAGCATGTTCATAGCGCGTTTTAAGCTTGGAAATGAAGCCTGATTACAAATTTTTAAAAATTGATGAATTTGAATACTTTAACATTGCAGTTCAGTATAATTTAGCTAATTTTACCTAAATATGACAAAACCAGTAAAAAAATTCATTCAAAATATAGTACTGTACACCAGCATGTTCTTAGCGGGTTTTAAGCTTGGAAATACAGCCTGGTTACAAATTTTTAAAAATTGATGAATTTGAATACTTTAACATTGCAGTTCAGTATAATTTAGCTAATTCTACCGAAATATGACAAAATCAGTGAAAAAATTCATTAAAAATATATTACTGTATACCAGCATGTTCATAGCGCGTTTTAAGCTTGGAAATGAAGCCTGGTTACAAATTTTTAAAAATTGATGAATTTGAATACTTTAACATTGCAGTTCAGTATAATTTAGCTAATTTTACCTAAATATGACAAAACCAGTAAAAAAATTCATTCAAAATATAGTACTGTACACCAGCATGTTCTTAGCGGGTTTTAAGCTTGGAAATACAGCCAGGTTACAAATTCATAAAAATTGATGAATTTGAATACTTTAACATTGCAGTTCAGTATAATTTAGCTAATTCTATCGAAATATGACCAAATCAGTGAAAAAATTCATTAAAAATATATTACTGTATACCAGCATGTTCATAGCGCGTTTTAAGCTTGGAAATGAAGCCTGGTTACAAATTTTTAAAAATTGATGAATTTGAATACTTTAACATTGCAGTTCAGTATAATTTAGCTAATTCTACCGAAATATGACAAAATCAGTGAAAAAATTCATTCAAAATATAGTACTGTACACCAGCATGTTCTTAGCGGGTTTTAAGCTTGGAAATACAGCCAGGTTACAAATTTTTAAAAATTGATGAATTTGAATACTTTAACATTGTAGTTCAGTATAATTTAGCTAATTTTACCTAAATATGACAAAACCAGTAAAAAAATTCATTCAAAATATAGTACTGTACACCAGCATGTTCTTAGCGGGTTTTAAGCTTGGAAATACAGCCAAATTACACATTCCTAAAAATTGATGAATTTGAATACTTTAACATTGCAGTTCAGTATAATTTAGCTAATTCTATCGAAATATGACCAAATCAGTGAAAAAATTCATTAAAAATATATTACTGTATACCAGCATGTTCATAGCGCGTTTTAAGCTTGGAAATGAAGCCTGGTTACAAATTTTTAAAAATTGATGAATTTGAATACTTTAACATTGCAGTTCAGTATAATTTAGCTAATTCTACCGAAATATGACAAAATCAGTGAAAAAATTCATTAAAAATATATTACTGTATACCAGCATGTTCATAGCGCGTTTTAAGCTTGGAAACGAAGCCTGGTTACAAATTTTTAAAAATTGATGAATTTGAATACTTTAACATTGCAGTTCAGTATAATTTAGCTAATTTTACCTAAATATGACAAAACCAGTAAAAAAATTCATTCAAAATATAGTACTGTACAACAGCATGGTCTTAGCGGGTTTTAAGCTTGGAAATACAGCCAAATTACACATTCCTAAAAATTGATGAATTTGAATACTTTAACATTGTAGTTCAGTATAATTTAGCTAATTTTACCTAAATATGACAAAACCAGTAAAAAAATTCATTCAAAATATAGTACTGTACACCAGCATGTTCTTAGCGGGTTTTAAGCTTGGAAATACAGCCAAATTACACACTCCTAAAAATTGATGAATTTGAATACTTTAACATTGCAGTTCAGTATAATTTAGCTAATTCTATCGAAATATGACCAAATCAGTGAAAAAATTCATTAAAAATATATTACTGTATACCAGCATGTTCATAGCGCGTTTTAAGCTTGGAAATGAAGCCTGGTTACAAATTTTTAAAAATTGATGAATTTGAATACTTTAACATTGCAGTTCAGTATAATTTAGCTAATTCTACCGAAATATGACAAAATCAGTGAAAAAATTCATTAAAAATATATTACTGTATACCAGCATGTTCATAGCGCGTTTTAAGCTTGGAAATGAAGCCTGGTTACAAATTTTTAAAAATTGATGAATTTGAATACTTTAACATTGCAGTTCAGTATAATTTAGCTAATTTTACCTAAATATGACAAAACCAGTAAAAAAATTCATTCAAAATATAGTACTGTACAACAGCATGGTCTTAGCGGGTTTTAAGCTTGGAAATACAGCCAAATTACACATTCCTAAAAATTGATGAATTTGAATACTTTAACATTGCAGTTCAGTATAATTTAGCTAATTTTACCTAAATATGACAAAATCAGTGAAAAAATTCATTCAAAATATAGTACTGTACACCAGCATGTTCTTAGCGGGTTTTAAGCTTGGAAATACAGCCAGGTTACAAATTCCTAAAAATTGATGAATTTGAATACTTTAACATTGCAGTTCAGTATAATTTAGCTAATTCTATCGAAATATGACCAAATCAGTGAAAAAATTCATTAAAAATATATTACTGTATACCAGCATGTTCATAGCGCGTTTTAAGCTTGGAAATGAAGCCTGGTTACAAATTTTTAAAAATTGATGAATTTGAATACTTTAACATTGCAGTTCAGTATAATTTAGCTAATTCTACCGAAATATGACAAAATCAGTGAAAAAATTCATTAAAAATATATTACTGTATACCAGCATGTTCATAGCGCGTTTTAAGCTTGGAAATGAAGCCTGGTTACAAATTTTTAAAAATTGATGAATTTGAATACTTTAACATTGTAGTTCAGTATAATTTAGCTAATTCTACCTAAATATGACAAAACCAGTAAAAAAATTCATTTAAAATATAGTATTGTACACCAGCATATTCAAAGCTTGTTTTAAGCTTGGAAATACAGCCAGGTGACAAATTAATAAAAATTGATGAATTTGAATACTTTAACATTGCAGTTCAGTATAATTTAGATAATTCTACCGAAATATGACAAAATCAGTGAAAAAATTCATTAAAAATATATTACTGTATACCAGCATGTTCATAGCGCGTTTTAAGCTTGGAAATGAAGCCTGGTTACAAATTTTTAAAAATTGATGAATTTGAATACTTTAACATTGCAGTTCAGTATAATTTAGCTAATTTTACCTAAATATGACAAAACCAGTAAAAAAATTCATTCAAAATATAGTACTGTACACCAGCATGTTCTTAGCGGGTTTTAAGCTTGGAAATACAGCCAAATTACACATTCTTAAAAATTGATGAATTTGAATACTTTAACATTGCAGTTCAGTATAATTTAGCTAATTCTATCGAAATATGACCAAATCAGTGAAAAAATTCATTAAAAATATATTACTGTATACCAGCATGTTCATAGCGCGTTTTAAGCTTGGAAATGAAGCCTGGTTACAAATTTTTAAAAATTGATGAATTTGAATACTTTAACATTGCAGTTCAGTATAATTTAGCTAATTCTACCGAAATATGACAAAATCAGTGAAAAAATTCATTAAAAATATATTACTGTATACCAGCATGTTCATAGCGCGTTTTAAGCTTGGAAATGAAGCCTGGTTACAAATTTTTAAAAATTGATGAATTTGAATACTTTAACATTGCAGTTCAGTATAATTTAGCTAATTTTACCTAAATATGACAAAACCAGTAAAAAAATTCATTCAAAATATAGTACTGTACACCAGCATGTTCTTAGCGGGTTTTAAGCTTGGAAATACAGCCAGGTTACACATTCCTAAAAATTGATGAATTTGAATACTTTAACATTGCAGTTCAGTATAATTTAGCTAATTCTATCGAAATATGACCAAATCAGTGAAAAAATTCATTAAAAATATATTACTGTATACCAGCATGTTCATAGCGCGTTTTAAGCTTGGAAATGAAGCCTGGTTACAAATTTTTAAAAATTGATGAATTTGAATACTTTAACATTGCAGTTCAGTATAATTTAGCTAATTTTACCTAAATATGACAAAACCAGTAAAAAAATTCATTCAAAATATAGTACTGTACAACAGCATGTTCTTAGCGGGTTTTAAGCTTGGAAATACAGCCTGGTTACAAATTTTTAAAAATTGATGAATTTGAATACTTTAACATTGCAGTTCAGTATAATTTAGCTAATTTTACCTAAATATGACAAAACCAGTAAAAAAATTCATTCAAAATATAGTACTGTACACCAGCATGTTCTTAGCGGGTTTTAAGCTTGGAAATACAGCCAAATTACACATTCCTAAAAATTGATGAATTTGAATACTTTAACATTGCAGTTCAGTATAATTTAGCTAATTCTATCGAAATATGACCAAATCAGTGAAAAAATTCATTAAAAATATATTACTGTATACCAGCATGTTCATAGCGCGTTTTAAGCTTGGAAATGAAGCCTGGTTACAAATTTTTAAAAATTGATGAATTTGAATACTTTAACATTGCAGTTCAGTATAATTTAGCTAATTCTACCGAAATATGACAAAATCAGTGAAAAAATTCATTAAAAATATATTACTGTATACCAGCATGTTCATAGCGCGTTTTAAGCTTGGAAACGAAGCCTGGTTACAAATTTTTAAAAATTGATGAATTTGAATACTTTAACATTGCAGTTCAGTATAATTTAGCTAATTCTACCGAAATATGACAAAATCAGTGAAAAAATTCATTCAAAATATAGTACTGTACAACAGCATGGTCTTAGCGGGTTTTAAGCTTGGAAATACAGCCAAATTACACATTCCTAAAAATTGATGAATTTGAATACTTTAACATTGCAGTTCAGTATAATTTAGCTAATTCTACCTAAATATGACAAAATCAGTGAAAAAATTCATTCAAAATATAGTACTGTACACCAGCATGTTCTTAGCGGGTTTTAAGCTTGGAAATACAGCCAAATTACACATTCCTAAAAATTGATGAATTTGAATACTTTAACATTGCAGTTCAGTATAATTTAGCTAATTCTATCGAAATATGACCAAATCAGTGAAAAAATTCATTAAAAATATATTACTGTATACCAGCATGTTCATAGCGCGTTTTAAGCTTGGAAATGAAGCCTGGTTACAAATTTTTAAAAATTGATGAATTTGAATACTTTAACATTGCAGTTCAGTATAATTTAGCTAATTCTACGAAATATGACAAAATCAGTGAAAAAATTCATTAAAAATATATTACTGTATACCAGCATGTTCATAGCGCGTTTTAAGCTTGGAAATGAAGCCTGGTTACAAATTTTTAAAAATTGATGAATTTGAATACTTTAACATTGCAGTTCAGTATAATTTAGCTAATTCTACCGAAATATGACAAAATCAGTGAAAAAATTCATTAAAAATATATTACTGTATACCAGCATGTTCATAGCGGGTTTTAAGCTTGGAAATGAAGCCTGGTTACAAATTTTTAAAAATTGATGAATTTGAATACTTTAACATTGCAGTTCAGTATAATTTAGCTAATTTTACCTAAATATGACAAAACCAGTAAAAAAATTCATTCAAAATATAGTACTGTACACCAGCATGTTCTTAGCGGGTTTTAAGCTTGGAAATACAGCCAAATTACACATTCCTAAAAATTGATGAATTTGAATACTTTAACATTGCAGTTCAGTATAATTTAGCTAATTCTATCGAAATATGACCAAATCAGTGAAAAAATTCATTCAAAATATAGTACTGTACACCAGCATGTTCTTAGCGGGTTTTAAGCTTGGAAATACAGCCTGGTTACAAATTTTTAAAAATTGATGAATTTGAATACTTTAACATTGCAGTTCAGTATAATTTAGCTAATTCTACCGAAATATGACAAAATCAGTGAAAAAATTCATTAAAAATATATTACTGTATACCAGCATGTTCATAGCGCGTTTTAAGCTTGGAAATGAAGCCTGGTTACAAATTTTTAAAAATTGATGAATTTGAATACTTTAACATTGCAGTTCAGTATAATTTAGATAATTCTACCGAAATATGACAAAATCAGTGAAAAAATTTATTAAAAATATATTACTGTATACCAGCATGTTCATAGCGCGTTTTAAGCTTGGAAATGAAGCCTGGTTACAAATTTTTAAAAATTGATGAATTTGAATACTTTAACATTGCAGTTCAGTATAATTTAGCTAATTCTACCGAAATATGACAAAATCAGTGAAAAAATTCATTAAAAATATATTACTGTACACCAGCATGTTCATAGCTTGTTTTAAGCTTGGAAATACAGCCAGGTGACAAATTAATAAAAATTGATGAATTTGAATACTTTAACATTGCAGTTCAGTATAATTTAGATAATTCTACCGAAATATGACAAAATCAGTGAAAAAATTCATTAAAAATATATTACTGTATACCAGCATGTTCATAGCGCGTTTTAAGCTTGGAAATGAAGCCTGGTTACAAATTTTTAAAAATTGATGAATTTGAATACTTTAACATTGCAGTTCAGTATAATTTAGCTAATTTTACCTAAATATGACAAAACCAGTAAAAAAATTCATTCAAAATATAGTACTGTACACCAGCATGTTCTTAGCGGGTTTTAAGCTTGGAAATACAGCCAGGTTACAAATTTTTAAAAATTGATGAATTTGAATACTTTAACATTGCAGTTCAGTATAATTTAGCTAATTCTATCGAAATATGACCAAATCAGTGAAAAAATTCATTAAAAATATATTACTGTATACCAGCATGTTCATAGCGCGTTTTAAGCTTGGAAATGAAGCCTGGTTACAAATTTTTAAAAATTGATGAATTTGAATACTTTAACATTGCAGTTCAGTATAATTTAGCTAATTCTACCGAAATATGACAAAATCAGTGAAAAAATTCATTAAAAATATATTACTGTATACCAGCATGTTCATAGCGCGTTTTAAGCTTGGAAACGAAGCCTGGTTACAAATTTTTAAAAATTGATGAATTTGAATACTTTAACATTGCAGTTCAGTATAATTTAGCTAATTTTACCTAAATATGACAAAACCAGTAAAAAAATTCATTCAAAATATAGTACTGTACACCAGCATGTTCTTAGCGGGTTTTAAGCTTGGAAATACAGCCAAATTACACATTCCTAAAAATTGATGAATTTGAATACTTTAACATTGCAGTTCAGTATAATTTAGCTAATTCTATCGAAATATGACCAAATCAGTGAAAAAATTCATTAAAAATATATTACTGTATACCAGCATGTTCATAGCGCGTTTTAAGCTTGGAAATGAAGCCTGGTTACAAATTTTTAAAAATTGATGAATTTGAATACTTTAACATTGCAGTTCAGTATAATTTAGCTAATTTTACCTAAATATGACAAAACCAGTAAAAAAATTCATTCAAAATATAGTACTGTACAACAGCATGTTCTTAGCGGGTTTTAAGCTTGGAAATACAGCCAGGTTACAAATTCCTAAAAATTGATGAATTTGAATACTTTAACATTGCAGTTCAGTATAATTTAGCTAATTTTACCTAAATATGACAAAATCAGTGAAAAAATTCATTCAAAATATAGTACTGTACACCAGCATGTTCTTAGCGGGTTTTAAGCTTGGAAATACAGCCAGGTTACAAATTCCTAAAAATTGATGAATTTGAATACTTTAACATTGCAGTTCAGTATAATTTAGCTAATTCTACCGAAATATGACCAAATCAGTGAAAAAATTCATTAAAAATATATTACTGTATACCAGCATGTTCATAGCGCGTTTTAAGCTTGGAAATGAAGCCTGGTTACAAATTTTTAAAAATTGATGAATTTGAATACTTTAACATTGCAGTTCAGTATAATTTAGCTAATTCTACCTAAATATGACAAAATCAGTGAAAAAATTCATTCAAAATATAGTACTGTACAACAGCATGGTCATAGCGGGTTTTAAGCTTGGAAATACAGCCAAATTACACATTCCTAAAAATTGATGAATTTGAATACTTTAACATTGCAGTTCAGTATAATTTAGCTAATTTTACCTAAATATGACAAAACCAGTAAAAAAATTCATTCAAAATATAGTACTGTACACCAGCATGTTCTTAGCGGGTTTTAAGCTTGGAAATACAGCCAAATTACACACTCCTAAAAATTGATGAATTTGAATACTTTAACATTGCAGTTCAGTATAATTTAGCTAATTCTATCGAAATATGACCAAATCAGTGAAAAAATTCATTAAAAATATATTACTGTATACCAGCATGTTCATAGCGCGTTTTAAGCTTGGAAATGAAGCCTGGTTACAAATTTTTAAAAATTGATGAATTTGAATACTTTAACATTGCAGTTCAGTATAATTTAGCTAATTCTACCGAAATATGACAAAATCAGTGAAAAAATTCATTAAAAATATATTACTGTATACCAGCATGTTCATAGCGCGTTTTAAGCTTGGAAATGAAGCCTGGTTACAAATTTTTAAAAATTGATGAATTTGAATACTTTAACATTGCAGTTCAGTATAATTTAGCTAATTTTACCTAAATATGACAAAACCAGTAAAAAATTCATTCAAAATATAGTACTGTACAACAGCATGTTCTTAGCGGGTTTTAAGCTTGGAAATACAGCCAGGTTACAAATTCATAAAAATTGATGAATTTGAATACTTTAACATTGCAGTTCAGTATAATTTAGCTAATTCTACCGAAATATGACAAAATCAGTGAAAAAATTCATTAAAAATATATTACTGTATACCAGCATGTTCATAGCGCGTTTTAAGCTTGGAAATGAAGCCTGGTTACAAATTTTTAAAAATTGATGAATTTGAATACTTTAACATTGCAGTTCAGTATAATTTAGCTAATTTTACCTAAATATGACAAAACCAGTAAAAAAATTCATTTAAAATATAGTACTGTATACCAGCATGTTCATAGCGCGTTTTAAGCTTGGAAATACAGCCTGGTTACAAATTTTTAAAAATTGATGAATTTGAATACTTTAACATTGCAGTTCAGTATAATTTAGCTAATTCTACCGAAATATGACAAAATCAGTGAAAAAATTCATTCAAAATATAGTACTGTACACCAGCATGTTCTTAGCGGGTTTTAAGCTTGGAAATACAGCCAAATTACACATTCCTAAAAATTGATGAATTTGAATACTTTAACATTGCAGTTCAGTATAATTTAGCTAATTCTATCGAAATATGACCAAATCAGTGGAAAAATTCATTAAAAATATATTACTGTATACCAGCATGTTCATAGCGCGTTTTAAGCTTGGAAATGAAGCCTGGTTACAAATTTTTAAAAATTGATGAATTTGAATACTTTAACATTGCAGTTCAGTATAATTTAGCTAATTTTACCTAAATATGACAAAACCAGTAAAAAAATTCATTCAAAATATAGTACTGTATACCAGCATGTTCTTAGCGGGTTTTAAGCTTGGAAATACAGCCAAATTACAAATTCATAAAAATTGATGAATTTGAATACTTTAACATTGCAGTTCAGTATAATTTAGCTAATTCTACCGAAATATGACAAAATCAGTGAAAAAATTCATTAAAAATATATTACTGTATACCAGCATGTTCATAGCGCGTTTTAAGCTTGGAAATGAAGCCTGGTTACAAATTTTTAAAAATTGATGAATTTGAATACTTTAACATTGTAGTTCAGTATAATTTAGCTAATTCTACCTAAATATGACAAAATCAGTGAAAAAATTCATTAAAAATATATTACTGTATACCAGCATGTTCATAGCTTGTTTTAAGCTTGGAAATACAGCCAGGTGACAAATTCATAAAAATTGATGAATTTGAATACTTTAACATTGCAGTTCAGTATAATTTAGCTAATTCTACCGAAATATGACAAAATCAGTGAAAAAATTCATTAAAAATATATTACTGTATACCAGCATGTTCATAGCGCGTTTTAAGCTTGGAAATGAAGCCTGGTTACAAATTTTTAAAAATTGATGAATTTGAATACTTTAACATTGCAGTTCAGTATAATTTAGCTAATTTTACCTAAATATGACAAAACCAGTAAAAAAATTCATTCAAAATATAGTACTGTACACCAGCATGTTCTTAGCGGGTTTTAAGCTTGGAAATACAGCCAAATTACACATTCCTAAAAATTGATGAATTTGAATACTTTAACATTGCAGTTCAGTATAATTTAGCTAATTCTATCGAAATATGACCAAATCAGTGAAAAAATTCATTAAAAATATATTACTGTATACCAGCATGTTCATAGCGCGTTTTAAGCTTGGAAATGAAGCCTGGTTACAAATTTTTAAAAATTGATGAATTTGAATACTTTAACATTGCAGTTCAGTATAATTTAGCTAATTCTACCGAAATATGACAAAATCAGTGAAAAAATTCATTAAAAATATATTACTGTATACCAGCATGTTCATAGCGCGTTTTAAGCTTGGAAATGAAGCCTGGTTACAAATTTTTAAAAATTGATGAATTTGAATACTTTAACATTGCAGTTCAGTATAATTTAGCTAATTCTACCGAAATATGACAAAATCAGTAAAAAAATTCATTCAAAATATAGTACTGTACACCAGCATGTTCTTAGCGGGTTTTAAGCTTGGAAATACAGCCAGGTTACACATTTCTAAAAATTGATGAATTTGAATACTTTAACATTGCAGTTCAGTATAATTTAGCTAATTTTACCTAAATATGACAAAATCAGTAAAAAAATTCATTAAAAATATAGTACTGTATACCAGCATGTTCATAGCGCGTTTTAAGCTTGGAAATGAAGCCAAATTACACATTCCTAAAAATTGATGAATTTGAATACTTTAACATTGCAGTTCAGTATAATTTAGCTAATTTTACCTAAATATGACAAAACCAGTAAAAAAATTCATTCAAAATATAGTACTGTACACCAGCATGTTCTTAGCGGGTTTTAAGCTTGGAAATACAGCCTGGTTACAAATTTTTAAAAATTGATGAATTTGAATACTTTAACATTGCAGTTCAGTATAATTTAGCTAATTCTATCGAAATATGACAAAATCAGTGAAAAAATTCATTAAAAATATATTACTGTATACCAGCATGTTCATAGCGCGTTTTAAGCTTGGAAATGAAGCCTGGTTACAAATTTTTAAAAATTGATGAATTTGAATACTTTAACATTGCAGTTCAGTATAATTTAGCTAATTTTACCTAAATATGACAAAATCAGTAAAAAAATTCATTCAAAATATAGTACTGTACACCAGCATGGTCTTAGCGGGTTTTAAGCTTGGAAATACAGCCAAATTACACATTCCTAAAAATTGATGAATTTGAATACTTTAACATTGCAGTTCAGTATAATTTAGCTAATTCTATCGAAATATGACAAAATCAGTGAAAAAATTCATTAAAAATATATTACTGTATACCAGCATGTTCATAGCGCGTTTTAAGCTTGGAAATGAAGCCTGGTTACAAATTTTTAAAAATTGATGAATTTGAATACTTTAACATTGCAGTTCAGTATAATTTAGCTAATTCTACCGAAATATGACAAAATCAGTGAAAAAATTCATTAAAAATATATTACTGTATACCAGCATGTTCATAGCGCGTTTTAAGCTTGGAAATACAGCCAGGTTACAAATTTTTAAAAATTGATGAATTTGAATACTTTAACATTGCAGTTCAGTATAATTTAGCTAATTTTACCTAAATATGACAAAATCAGTAAAAAAATTCATTCAAAATATAGTACTGTACACCAGCATGTTCTTAGCGGGTTTTAAGCTTGGAAATACAGCCAAATTACACATTCCTAAAAATTGATGAATTTGAATACTTTAACATTGCAGTTCAGTATAATTTAGCTAATTCTATCGAAATATGACAAAATCAGTGAAAAAATTCATTAAAAATATATTACTGTATACCAGCATGTTCATAGCGCGTTTTAAGCTTGGAAATGAAGCCTGGTTACAAATTTTTAAAAATTGATGAATTTGAATACTTTAACATTGCAGTTCAGTATAATTTAGCTAATTCTACCGAAATATGACAAAATCAGTGAAAAAATTCATTCAAAATATAGTACTGTATACCAGCATGTTCATAGCGCGTTTTAAGCTTGGAAATACAGCCAGGTTACAAATTTTTAAAAATTGATGAATTTGAATACTTTAACATTGCAGTTCAGTATAATTTAGCTAATTCTACCGAAATATGACCAAATCAGTGAAAAAATTCATTAAAAATATATTACTGTATACCAGCATGTTCATAGCGCGTTTTAAGCTTGGAAATGAAGCCTGGTTACAAATTTTTAAAAATTGATGAATTTGAATACTTTAACATTGCAGTTCAGTATAATTTAGCTAATTTTACCTAAATATGACAAAACCAGTAAAAAAATTCATTCAAAATATAGTACTGTACAACAGCATGTTCTTAGCGGGTTTTAAGCTTGGAAATACAGCCAAATTACACATTCCTAAAAATTGATGAATTTGAATACTTTAACATTGCAGTTCAGTATAATTTAGCTAATTTTACCTAAATATGACAAAACCAGTAAAAAAATTCATTCAAAATATAGTACTGTACACCAGCATGTTCTTAGCGGGTTTTAAGCTTGGAAATACAGCCAAATTACACATTCCTAAAAATTGATGAATTTGAATACTTTAACATTGCAGTTCAGTATAATTTAGCTAATTCTATCGAAATATGACAAAATCAGTGAAAAAATTCATTAAAAATATATTACTGTATACCAGCATGTTCATAGCGCGTTTTAAGCTTGGAAATGAAGCCTGGTTACAAATTTTTAAAAATTGATGAATTTGAATACTTTAACATTGCAGTTCAGTATAATTTAGCTAATTCTACCGAAATATGACAAAATCAGTGAAAAAA